>JANKOE010000205.1:25427647-25457559 GCA_026284465.1 Erythroxylum citrifolium | reverse complement strand
TTAAGCCCCCCCCACCCCTAAAACCACACAAGGAGTGATAACAACCACTAAATATCCATCAGTAATGGATAATTCTCTAATCATTCTTGTTTAAGGGCTCTCAGCCCTAGTTGCCTAACATCCAATGGTATAACATAGTTTGGAAAGGTGCCTTGCATAAAGCCTCATTTGTTACATGGTTAGTAGTAAGAAACATACTAAAAATCAAAAACAAATTTTTTAGATCCACTGAGCAAATTTGTTTATTATGCAACCTTATGCTTGAAAATATTACCATTTATTTTTCCAATGTAACTACTATGAAGTTATATGGGCTACGATGTAGTATATGTTGAACCTTTTCTATCCATATATAGAATGGCAAATCATCCTCATTTGGGTTGATAAACTGTACAAAAGATTGGGAAAAGGCCAATTTAGTCTTAGTCCTTAGATAACTGGCTCAGTTTACTCCATTTGGTTGGAAAGGAATAATACATTATCTAGGAATGACAAAATTGAGAGATATGTACTTGCTCAAAAGGTTTGTTGCTAGATTAGAGAAATTTTGATAGCTTATAGGCCTGCTGAATGATTGGCTACCAATGCGAAGAATATAGAGCTTGGAATGATGCTTAATTTCCTTCACATGCTATTTTGTTGTTAACTGTAACAAGAGCTTAGATGGATTATGTAGTAGACTTATACATTCTCCTTTTTTATGCTCATTATTAGGCTTTTAATGAATTACTATCAAATTCCAAAAAAAACTATTTAATATAAATTAATAATACAAATGAACAATAATTTAAAAAGTATAGGGAGGAGATTTATAGTGGTTTGTTAAATGATCCTTACCTGCGTTCACTCTCAAGACTCTCTTTAGAATTCCATTATAATTCTTCTTTCAAGGCAAAAAATAACATTTTTACAATATTTCTCGGTAAAGATGAATCCTTCTTCTAAAGTGAAGAAGAATCTCAATCTCACTTTTATCACCCCTAAATACAATAACACATTGTCCCAACTAAATATTACAACTCAAAATACCTCACTTTATCATTTGATAACTTAGAAATGGCTCACTCATACAAATATGACATAATAATACTCAAATGGCTGGAAAACTCTTTAAAATGTGTGTATATAACATACAAAACCTTCTTAATACTAAAACCAATAAGAAAACACCTATTTATAGTAATTTTTGGGATCCAAAATAACCACTGGAGCCAAGAACTAGTTATTTATTATAATGGTTATATTCAACGTATTGGTTGACGAGTATAGCATACTGGTCCGCCCTCATCTTTCTTAATTTTTCATTTTCACCACCTAAGGTTACTATTCATAAAATTCCCTTTCTTTATTCTTCACTGCTGATGACTCTGACTGGCCAATCATATACACCAATCAACTCCTCTCTTTAAAATTGTCACAACCATACCCATTTTGCCTCACATTAACATCATAATCATCATAAAAATTGATAAGAAAAATTAAATATTTGATTCGCCTCCTCTAGTGAGTGTTGTCAACCATCACTACCACCATTAGACTCCCCACAATATTAGGAGCAAAAGACCTATGGTCTCATTGCCGATCATTGTCTATATAGTTGTCGACTGACAAAAGTAGAGGTTAGGGTTCTGAAATAATTTTTCTTCAGTTCATTGAGATTGGTTGATATTTTGAGTTTCTTGCAATTATAAAAGTTGTTTTTACTCATCAAAAACTTTCATTTGATATAAAAAAATTTTAATTTTGATACTAGAAAAAAATTTTGTCACCAGAGGAATATTTCAATGACTTGAGGAGTATTTTAGTTGTCAGAGATACTGTTCAGGTGATCTTTTGATGAATTTTATTTTAGAAAATTTTCAAAATCCTATAAATTATGTTGATCATTTTTACCTTAAGAACAATAGCAAGATTCTAAACAGTTTGCAAATTAAAGATCATGGAAAGTTTATATAAGAATAGGATCAAGGGCTTAATTGCATAATTGGATCATCCTAACAAACCTAACGAGTCTTAGGTTGTTAATTGAGCGCATTAACTTGTAAATGACACTGATTAGGAGATTTCTTTTCTTATTTTATAAGTATATTAGGACTGGACCAATATCACAAGGTTCAAACTAACAAGTACATCAATCAGGTAAGTTGATATATATCTACCGATACCAAATTCATACCCTCTATTGAGTATGGTTAAAGATTAATATGATTGATCACAATTAAGATAGGATAGATGTTCATATCCTTATACACGTGGATATGATAAGATATTATATTATAACATATATATATATATATATATATATATATATATATATAAGTAAATATAAGTATATACATATACGTATGTAATTTTAGTAGTCGTTATTGTGATGCCTATGAGAGTAATACAGTGATATCTAACTATATGGATACAGTTTTGGGTACCTAAGACATATTGCATGCATTTATGATAGTCCTTGCATGATTGAGTGTTTTTTAAGAAATTGTGTGATTGATATTTGGTTTATGTGTGGATATATTTGATTGTGAATAAGGAGGAGGAAAGATTTTTAGGGCATATCACCTGATGGGTCTACATCAAGATTAAATATGCACTGGTTTGATTACGAGAGATGATTAACATTGAGATATTATACGGGCGATGATGATTGATGCTTAGCTCCTATTCGAGTGCTTATTTGACATATATATTATCGATGTGATTGTAACTTTGGACGTATTAAATGAGGGCTAGTCTATTGATGATGCTTAGCTCTATAGCCCCTTTGGAATAAGAGAGCCTTACTATATGAGTATAGGTATATGTCTGGGCAATTGGTGATGCTTAGCTCCTCACATTCGTTCGAGGTATAGTGTTGTGAGGATGTATCCTTAGAGACTAGGGTGTTACATATATTTCTTCTTCATGATTTATTATGTATTGCATGTGATTTGTCACGCATCATACATATTTGTTTATACTAATATAAACAATATATTGTGTGAACAAGCCGTTTGGTGTCGTTGAGCGACATGGACTTACTCAGTGAGGTCTGACTCCCATCAACTCCACCTTTTTAGGTCAGTTGCCACTAACTTCACATGAGTGACTTCGAGGAGCGTCGACTATAATATATCTACTTCCATGTGTGCTTTTCATTTTTTTTCACTTATACTTGTACTTGTACTGTAGTGCCCACAATAATATGATTTAGCATATTGAAAAACGAACTTTCTTCTTATGCACACCAACATTATTATACTTCATTATGTTTATACTTAAGTGTGCCCTTGGTGTCACTAATTATTTTTTGATATTTTGCATTATTTGTGTCACTAATAGTTAGTCTTACATGTGATTTGAGGACTTCAACTTTCGAGTTTCATGTGGCCGTTTGGGTCATGACATTAAATGAACCAAAATAAGAAAGAATAAAGTCATTTCATATATAACAATTATTGTAATCTTTACTTTAACCTTATCTTAGTCATTTCATTGAATTAATAGCCAATTATTGCATAATCATTTACATATAGGTATAATGCATAAATATTTTCATAATTAAGAGAAATTTTATTTTAGACTTTAAAGAAAGCATTTGAATCTTCAAACAAATTTGAAATGATTTTAAATCAAAATAGGAAATATTATTATTTTAAAAAAACTTAAAGTGTTGAAATTTTGATGTTTTAAAGTGTTATTAGAAGTTAGTTTCTATTCCTAAAGGTTTGGTTCGACTAGCCTAACCCATATTTAAAAAGAAATATAATAGGTTGGATGTAACTACCTAGATCATCAACTACCTGAAAGGTTATGAATGACTAGTTGATGGTGGGTTTCAAAAGTTAATAATTTGAGAATTTTTGTCTAGCTAACTAATACCTTAATCAAAGGATGTCTAATTAATTCAAAGAAGGTGATTAGCTATTCGATCTTCTCTAGAAAGTAGTTATTATAATAGCTAGCTTGTGTGTCTAACAACTTTTTGAAATACGTTGTAGTATAAATATGTTAAGATTGAGTTGAGGGAAGAATAAGATTGAGTTGAGGGAAGAATTGGCATACCAAAAAATTGTTAAGAAAATTGAGAGGCTAAAGAGTACATGTGTGCATTGCATAGCATATATTAAGTCATAGTTCATTAATATGAGCAAAAAGAGAAGGTTTAAGATAGTTATACAATTATTGCTATTGGGAAAATTTGTCAGGATATTGTGAAGGTTCATCTTGATCTCAAACAAGACTTGTAAAGGGTTCATATTCATCCATTACAAAGTTAGACGATTGTAAAGATTTATCCTGACCTTAAACAAGATTTGTGAAGGGTTTCTCATCAGTATAATAAAGCAAGATGATTATAAGGATTTTTCCTTGTGATAAATAAGATGTTATATAAAAAGTTCATCCCCACCTACTATAAAAAGAAGATAATTATTTCTAAAATAATATTAGAAATAGATAAAAATATTTAATTAAATCACTTTAAATTAATTTTGTGACTCTTTCTTTATTTCCTTTTACTATTTTTATTTTATATTTTTTTATTAAAATAAACAATTCTAACCATAATCGCCTTTTCCTAGGCTTAGAATATCCAATCATAAGATGATTTCTTTATCACCTTCAAGCCCTCTAAAAGGAGAACATATCCTCTGTTTCGGTTATGATGTTTTTATCATGTTCTATTAAATCTCATCCACACATTTATGTAGAATTTACATAAATGTGTGAATGAAATTTAATGAAATAAGGTTGAAATATCGTAACTGGAACATAGGATTTCATGTGCACTAAAAGATGTAGCAAACCAAAGTCACGTACACACTTTTACTCATTTCTGCATTTCATTCAAAAATTAAAAGAAAAAAGTCGAAAGAAATCAAAATTAAACCTTTAATCTATTTTCTTATTTCATGACCCGTTTGTTAGACCGAGGAAAGAAAATGCCCTCCTAATTGATTAATTCCCTGCGACCCTATTTTCATATAAGCTTTCATGTGTGCAATTTTTGATGTAGGGACATAAGCTAAACAGTATTTAAAACTTGATCTTTGAGACATGGTAAATGTTAAAAAAATTTAACCAACTTTTGCAGATTCCAACATTCTCAAGTACCATATCTGTAGAATCCTACTAATTTAATGATCCACTTGCGAGCAAGATTCATTTTGTACGGTAATACAGCTTTGAAAATATAAAAAGAGATCTTGTACCATAATATGCATCAATTGGTGGCCAAATTTGAGTAACAAAATAATTCAAAGCACGTTATGGTTTCCAATGTTCTTCATATATAAGTTATAATTCAGAGAAGAGTATCATGTGATGTGCTTATTTGATGTTAATTATATATTGAAAATATGCTCTGAACAAATCCCCAATATTGGTAATATGTTCAGCAACCTACCGGCAAACTTCTGCGCAAAGTTTCCTGAGCTAAGATGTTGAGAACTTGTAATCATCAATGATGGGATTGTGACATGATGACTGAAACATTCCTCCATCACGAGAGCAATTGCCAAAACTGGTTCAGAACAGGGCAACTATTGATTAACTACAGAGTAGTTAAAATTTTTATTTTTAATCTTTAGTGAATAAGTAGTCAAAACTACTGGCTTGAGGTGGATACAAGAACAGAATTTGTAAAAGAGAGGCAGGAAATACTAGGAATTTCCATTTCCAATGCAACCAGAGGAAGAATTAGGAATTCCTTACAACTTCCGGAGAACAAGCATACACTTGACTGCTTTTTCCGGTATCAATCTGATATTGTTCTCAAACAAATAGTCTCAAAAGCTTTGTTTCAGTTGCCTGAAAACCTCCATTATTACACCCTGCTTCACTCCCTAACGTCGTCGTTTCAGATTCCACCGATGGCGACTCTGCTCGTCGCTTCTCCGTTGGGTTTTTCAAGGAGAGATCAAGAACAGCCAATCCACATTTGGCTATGTCAATGTCACTGTCATCTGGCCTATTCCTCTTCGACGCCCTTCCTGAAGAGCCTGAACCAGCATGTCTTAATCCTCTTGGCATAAAACCACCACACTGTGGGAAATTAGCAAAATCGGGTCCCGGAGTTCTGCCATCAAATTCTGATGGTTGAGGTTCTATAGTACCGCCACAAAGCACCGTCATGACCGCTGTTTGGCACTGGTGCCAGTTTCCTGCCCACAGAAGTCCTACCACACCAGTTGTTGGATTCACTGTTCGCCCTACAGCCTCATATAGAAGTGACTGAAACAACGCTGACAGAGAAAACAACAGAAACTAGAATCAGATTCGCATAACTCATAATAACACATAACATCAACATTATCCCTGTTCGAGATATTCAAATTGATAGTTGTTGAAGAAAGACTTAAATCTTCATTCAGATTCTAAACGACTCTTTTAAAGCCACAAGAAGTTCTTCTCCGACAGTGCAAAAAAGATCATAACTTTCATCACTTAATAACAAATGCGCTACGGCATGTATCACTAACAGGGACGTTGGTTTCGGGGCACGGAGGAAATGAGAGACATGAGACCAGCGCGACCAAAGAACTTGGAGACAAAGATGGTGGCGTTAGCTTGTGCTTCAGGGTTGTCTATCCCTTCCAAGCAATGTCTTAGCACACAATCCTCGCTACAACCTTTTCGCAGAATTCGACACCCATTACAGCTCATCTTGGAGGATTTTCCTGCACATGAAAGTGATGAATTACGGACAAGAAAAGTGCGTCAATTCGGTTTCTTAGTTCACAAGATACAAGGATGAGACCAGGTTTTTTAGAAAGAAACTATAGGTAAGGGCACAAGTAACGTTATATAGGCAGTCTGAGATGGAAGACAGCACAGGTAAATAATAATTGAGCAGGGGTTAACTGACTATGGTTGAGTTAGGTATATTTGTTAGGGTGAGTGTTGGTGGTCTTGGCTTTAGGTTCCGAAAGAGGTGGACGAAAGCGGCTCCGTGTTTCCGCGGAGTCCGGGCTTCTTAAGACGCTGAATTAGTGACAGTGGTTTCTTCTTTCGCCTCTGCACTTGATTGGAAGAGAGGGTAAATGGATTGGACAGTGACGTTCCATTAAGTTGTCAAAAGCTAAACTAAGAAAAGAATGTTGTTTAGTGTTTTGATAGTTGTGGGTGGTGCTGGCACTGACAGCTTATTTGCTGCCAATGCTCGAGTCCGACATGTGAAATGATGCGTCCAAATCCAATTATTAATAAGTGCTATAATATGCAGGAGTGAGATTATGTGGTTATAATCACTAAATTCAGTACAATTTGTACACTATCTAGACATTTTTTTGGTTAAATTGAGGCTATATATGCATTTTTGTTCTATAAGTAAAAATATGCGTATTCCTAGCCTTATGTCCAGAGGTAGAAAATCCGAAGACTCGGTGACCAATGACTATGTTTACAAGGTGAGATCGTCGAGCAATATAACCAAACGATCCTGAATAGGTTGATGACGACGTCATTGAAGTTTCAGTGGTGGCATCCTTATCCAATTATGGGCAATGCAACCAGAACAGGCACTCCATATAATATCTTCTTGTGTAATAACTGATAAATAGACATCAAAGTGAGTTCTTTTGTTAAAGGAGGCCACATAGGAAAATGGTGTTTTGATTGAAACCATTTTTTGTTTCCGATTTGCATCATCAGCTTATGATCTTCATGTCCCTTTTCAATTGGATTTCTGGCCTCCAGCAACCATAATTTATCTCCTGTTCCGACCACTGAAAAGCAACCGAAGAAAGATCAATGAAAACAATTAACGTCAACAAATCATGTCAATGAAACATCAGTGGAAACAGTTGTCCGACTGATACTATTTGTTGGACCTTCCATAAATATCTCCGTTCTCCTAAACCCTTCACTAGACTCAAAATCACAGAGCTTTGAGAACCTCCGCAAGCAAGTGGATATTAAAAAGTAGATGTAGATGATTATTTTAAATATTATGCCAATTTTGTCCAGTTACATCCAGGTTGTTTGGAGATCTTTAGTTTATGCTCTTTTACTTTCGTGTTGACAGAAATCATGCAGTAAAAAAACGGCCGTAAAATACAGCTTCCCCTTAGAATTTTGCCCTAACTATGCTTACATCACTTGTAATTGCAATCACATCATTCATAAATAATACTATATTTCATAAGGAAGACAATTTGTCTCCTGTCAAATCCGAGTAGCTAGCTTTGCGGGCCCTTAGCAGCTTAGCTTCAATTGAGATTTGAGACATTTGAAAGCAACAAAATCGTTGCTTTCGATTTTTCACAGCCAGGACATGACGTTAACAGGAAATAGCTTTGAAATCCACAAATCTTACAGCACAACCTTGACTTTGACAGCAGCTACCTTACATGCTTCGGTTAAAGGTTTGTATGACCAGAATGTTGTTCTTAGCTACAGCATGTCATCAAATTCATATACAAATCATAACTTATTGAGACGATCATTCTTAGGCTTGTTTATATATCTATTTGATATGTAAATTTTGGTTCTTTCCCCAAGATATCATCTTGGTTTTGAAGCCTGCATGTTTTTTTAATCCCGAAATTATTGAACCAAAACTACAAACCCTCGTCTGGTCTCACTCGTGGGTAACTAAAATGAAGAAGTGTGTTACTAAAGATCACATGCAAACCAATCCATTGTTTCCATGCTGGGGACAAGTTACACTTTCCTATTACAACTTAGGGACCTTGTCCGAGGTCCTGCAAGTACGGGTCACACAAATAAATAGAGAAGTATGAGTATTGATCCACAGGGAGTTACTGAATAATTACTAGGCTAAAATCATTCAATTATTTAGGTTGATCATTCAAATGTTGATTATTGAGAAATTAATTAATGAACGAATTGTTAAAACTAATCCTAAAGCAAACAGAATAACCGCACAGATTATGCAGTATGAGTTTATAAGGAATAAATTAGATACGTAAAAGGTAGGTTTCAAATTTAGTTTCGTGATCGATTTCTAATTATTCTCTTTTGGTTTATTCAATAATCTTGATCCCTAGACTTTGAAGGAAACTAAATCTAAATTATCTATGATTCTCTATCGAGATGTCAAAGAAGTATTGGAGTTAAAATCAATCCTGACTATTGTAGCTTATGAAATTAACTAAAACCCATTAACATTTTATCAAGTTGGTAATTCCGCTCACATATTTTTGCCTATGTCTAGGTCTAAAACTACAAGTTCTTAATTTTGATTTTCCACTACCGATTTTCACATTTCAGTTCTTCAATCGATATTTTTGACACAAATTATGTGAGGCCTAACACATAGCGAACACAATAATACTCAAAACAAGAATCAATAGCCACGAATTAATTTTATTGAATAAAACCCATAATCAAATCATGTAGAAATTTGAAAACTACATCCCATTTTTGAAACCCAATAAAAAATCTAGTCACTCATGCTCATGTTCAACAAAATAAATATCAAAACAAGGAAAATATACATTAGAGGAGTAAGGAACGAAGAACTCAGTTGAGTCTTGGACATAAAAGTTAAAACCTAGGTCTGGAATAGGTCTCGCAGCTGTGTGTTTTTCTCTTCGTGCGTTGTGCGTCTACGTAAGGTCTTTGTGCATCATGGTCCCTTCTGTTGCATCCAATCTCCTTGTGTCTAGTCCTCTCCATGCGTCAAGCCTCGTCTCCGTGCGTGAGGTAGTCCTTCGTTGGTGAGGTTCTTGTCGTGCGTCCAGGTCCTTACTACCGCGTCTCTTCATGCGTTACCTTTGACCCAAAAAACTTCTTTTTCTCCCAATCAAAACCTAACACGTTAAAAACATTTCTGTCTTCTCCCCGCTACTCTCTATTTCTCTTTTTTCTAATTCCTGGCCCACTCCACTATTCAATCTTATTAAAACCCACTCTTGCAAACGTCACGCAAACTTGTTTTCTTCCTTGCTTTTCCTGTTGTTTCCTGCTTCTACTCCTGCATTTTGGTGCTCTTTCCAGCTGTTGTTTTTTTAATTCCCATCTGCTACATTTTTCTCAAGTTGCTGCTGTTTTTGGAGTTGTAAATTCTTCTCCATGGTAGATTAGGTGTGATTTGAAGCCAAACTTCATGCTTTCTATGAAGAAACAAGAAAAATAAAATAAATAAATAAACTCAACGAAAATAAATAAATAAACCTAAAAATGCTACTAAAATGAATGAATGAATATGTGAAATGAATGTAAATATGACCTAATTACCTATATGAATTGGACTAAACACGACATGCATCTCACCCCTCTCCACACACTTACACCCCCATGACCTTCACATCTGAAAGACATCTTCTTTCATGTTTTGGTTACTTGCTACCCTCTTTTCTCTTCATACCATCGACACCCTCACATAACCTCCATAACCCTTGAATTTTTGCCAAAATTTCGTAGCGTTCATCTTGTGTTTAGAAATCCTTCCCATTCCATCTTGTTCTTAGAGTATGTTTGAATAATTGGGAGGCCTGTTAGCTTGTTAATTGAAGAGATTTTGAGATAAATAAGTATGTGAGATAAATAAGTATGTGTTTCATTACTTTATTGTGATATAAATGAGCATAACATACATGATGATTGATTGGACTGAATTGCATATAGGGTTGATGATGAGATGTGCTTGAAACTTGATGAATGAATTGGTTTTGTTCTTGATGTATGGGAACCCTAGATTATAGATTGTTTTAGGGATGAATTGATGAGGAATTGAAGAATTTTAAGGTGTAATTGATGAACTATTACAAAGGTGTCAAAATTTGGAAGAAAAGTTGAAGGAAAAAAAAGGTGAAATTTTCGGGTCACCTATCCCACGTTCGTGGGAATTGTATGGTTCCTTCCCACGATCGTGGAAATGCTTGACAGAGAGGAAAGTTTGTGTTTTGTGTTCTGGTTGAATCATATAAGGATAATAAACTATACATTGGTGCTTTTAGACTTGATTAGGGCTTAAAATGAACTTAGTTTGATGTTGAATTAATTGATTAAGGGTTTGATGAGTTTAGGTTGATAATTGATGTTATAACTTGAGGATTGGATTGTTTGATATCAAAGTATATGAATTTGAGAAGTATGAGTTGTTAATCATATAAAGATTTCCTTATGAATGCAAATGTGATTCAAAGGATATAGGTAATAAATTAGTCATAATTGAATGAGAATTGGGAAATTTTGCAAAT
The DNA here is from genome assembly GCA_026284465.1 of Erythroxylum citrifolium. Taxonomy (NCBI): domain Eukaryota; kingdom Viridiplantae; phylum Streptophyta; class Magnoliopsida; order Malpighiales; family Erythroxylaceae; genus Erythroxylum; species Erythroxylum citrifolium. The sequence goes on along the minus strand of JANKOE010000205.1, from coordinate 25,446,409 downwards.
ATAATGCTAGAAAAGAATTGGTGAATGTATGATTGATGAATTGAGAGTAACCAAACGTACTTAAGGTGTAACCTAATTGTAAACAAGATATATACAAGCTATGACGAATGAATAAGCAAGGCTTGTGAATAAGGTTACATATTCCGAATAATCAACTGAGCATGCATTGAACATAACACATATACATGTGTATGATTGGTTACTCATTTTATTAAACAAGTTAGTAATGTGTAAATATGTATGTATTGTATGATATAGAAGCACAAATTGACTGACAGCATCCAGACATCGCCAAATTGTTAAGGCAATAGCTAATCTGGAGCATACTGTGAGTAACCTAGATATGCAATTAATTGGTCACATTCTATTCATGAAATGGTTCCGAATCAAAAAGATTCCTTGGACATCTCTCTTAATTATATATGTGTTTATGTTTGAATTGTCTTGATTAATCTTTAAATTTATTTTGAACTGATATTGATATTGTGATATTGATAATTCTAGACATTGATCGTCTAAGGAGTTCAATATTTGGGAATGCATTGGAAGTGCTATCTACTTGTATGTGAATGTGGGAAATGAATGCTCAACTAAATGTTGAATATCGGACTTAGATCCGATGAACGTGATAAATGTCTGTGTACACTGAATGAAAGTTGTTGATGGCATATTATGTGATTTAATGCATTTCATGACATTGATATGCATGATCAGATAAAAGAGTTATGACCGGAGTGACCAGTGTAAAAAGGAGCTTAAAGCTCAGAAATGTGAACAAAGAGCCACAGACTCAATGACTAATGAGCCTGGTATTTACAGTAGGTATGAAACAATGTTTGGAATGAGCCTGGTATTCACAACAAATACGGGACAATTAAATTGACGCTCGGTCACAACAAAATAAAAAGAGAGTGGAGTCACATGTGCATTTGCATTTATATATATATCATGTATGTGTCATGTGGATAGTTGTGAAGAATTACTAAATTGTGTTGAAATAATAATATGAAATGTTTGTGTACATGTTGTTGAAATGAATGATTGATATGAGTGATTGGATTATTTGAGATGACTACATGAAATGTTTGTGTTCATAATGTGTTGGTTGAAATGTGAGATACATATATCGTGATTTGATATCCAAACTAAATGATGTGATGAATGCGAATTGGATTTGAAAAATGTGATATATTTGAGAATTTGAATTATATGTTTGTGATGTTGTGTCCTAACTTGAATGAACACATCAATGATGGTTTACTCGCTGAGTTCACAAACTCATAAAAATTGCAACGTTAATTTTCAGGTACTGGGGTGAATTAGCTTTTAAGACAATCTAGTAGCAGCCTAGTATTGTCTGTTTTGGAACCAAGAACGGCTCAAAGGTCTGGTCAACTAATTTTGAAGCGTCTAGTTAAATTATTTTGGTCTAGTACCCAATTTTATGTTGTACACATTGTATAAAGCTGTGAACTTTCACATGTTATGTATTGTATAAACATGAATTATGAGTGTAATGAATGTTTATATTTGTGAATCAAATGCAAAGAATCTCATATGTCTTTGGTAATGTAAATACATAGATTATAGAATGTAACGACAATGTAAGCTTGTGACTATGAATAATATAAGAAAACTTAGTTCTTAGAAATGCTTATGTTCTATATGAGGCCATGATAAGTTGATATGACTTCTCTAATATGCCGCTTCCATGGAGTATGTGCCTAGATATTCTCTGGAATGTCGGTATATGCTCTATAGTAGTGGGATGTTACATGACAGGTGAAATATCACACTTCAACTACATTAAAAGAAAAGATGGAGGTAATGTTGCCTTTACAAACAAAAATAACGCAAAGGTCAACAGAATTGGTAAAATTGGTAATTTTGACTCTACCTTCAATGATAACGTTCTCTTTGTTGATGGTTTGAAATATAATCTGTTGAGTGTGAGGCAGCTATATGAAAAATATTACAAAGTCATTTTCTATGCATCTCATTGTGAAATTGTTGATATTCATAATGATAATATTGTGTTTGCTAGTCCTAGAAATCAGAATGTATATTCTGCCCAAATAGAAGACATGTCCTTACAAATTTTTAAGTGTTTTGTCTCTCTGTAAAAGATTCATTTATCTGGCACAGAAGATTTGGACATACTAGTATGAGTATTCTATCAAAATTGTCCAAAAATGAGTTAGTAAGAGGACTTCCGCCCTTAAAGTTTAAAGCAATTAGGTTTGTGGGTCTTGTTTAAAAGGTAAACAAGTTAGAAGTAGCTTTCCTCCTAAAACTATGGTGTCTACTAGCCAACCATTTGAACTTTTGCACATGGATTTATTCGATCCCATTAGAACTCAAAGTTTTAGTGGTAAACATTACAATTTTGTTCTAGTAGATAATTACTCCAGATTTACATGGGTTTATTTCTTAAGGATGATGCTTTTAAATTGTTTGAGAAGTTTTGCAAAAAATTTAGATAGAAAAAGGGTACTGTATCACTTCAATTCGAAGTGATCATGGAGGAGAATTTGATAACAAAAAGTTTGAAGAATTATGTGACAACAATGGAATAAGTCACAACTTCTCTTGTCCAAGGACTCCTAATCAAAATAGAATTGTAAAGAGAAAGAATAGAACTTTGGTTGATATGGCCAGCACCATGTTGTTTGAAAGTGGACTACCTCATGGATACTGGGAAGACGCCGTATCCACAGCCTGTTATGTACCCAACAGATGTCTTATAAGACCTATTCTGAAAAAGACCCTTTTATGAGCTGTGGAAAGGAAGAAAACCAAATGTTGCTTACTTTTGAGCTTTTGGCTGCAAGTATTTTGTTCTAAACAATGGAAAAGACAACCGTGGAAAGTTTGATATGAGATCAGATGAAGCTATTTTTCTGGGCTACAGTACTGCCAATAAAGGATTCAAAATATATAATAAAAGAACAAAGAAGAAACAAGAATCGATACATATGGTATTTGATGAAGCACTACCATCGAAAACAACAACTGATTCAGATGATGAAAAGAATCTTTTGTTTCCTAAAAATGCATCGGAGAATCAAACTACACCAATAATACCCTCAGAATTATAAAATTAAGAAATCCTCTCTGAAGTTAGAACAGAGCAGGCTCCTTCATCTCAGCAGAAGCCTATGCAATGAAAAACACCGAGAGAAAGGAGAAGTCTTGATACACATCAATATATTCTTGGAGATCCCTCTGAAAGTATAAGAACAAGATCATCGTTTAAGAACAACTTTGTGGCTCTCTTCTCATAAATAGAACCAAAGACTGTTGAAGAAGCCCTTAGTGACAAAAAAAGGGTTTCAACCGTGAAATATGAACTAAATCAATTTAACAAAAACCAAGTTTGGAATCTAGTACCTCGGCGAACTCGGTAGGTATTTCGAAACAAACTTGAAGAAAATGGTAAGGTGGTAAGAAACATAGCTAGAATTGTAACTTAAGGTTACAATCAACAAGAAGATATTGATTTTGATGAAACTTACACACTTGTTGCTAGATTGGAATCAATTAGAATTTTACTTGTTTTGCATGCTATAGAAACTTCAAGTTGTTCCAAATGGAAGTTAAAAGTGTATTCTTAAATGGTTACATTAACGAAGAAGTATTTGTTAAGCAACCCCCAGGTTTTGAAGATGAAAACCATCCAGATTACGTGATGAACTTAACCAAAGCTCTGTATGGTTTAAAGCAAACTTTTCGAGCATGGTATGAAAGGTTAAGTAGCTTTTTGCTTGAGAATAACTTTGAAAGAGGAAAGGTTAAAACCTTATTTATTAAGAGAAAGGAGATTGATTTACTCATAGTATAAATATATGTTAATGACATAATATTTGGTGCTACTAATCCATCCTTTTGTGAAGAATTCTCAGCATTAATACAGGGGGAGTTTGAAATGAGCATAATGGGAGAATTATCATTCTTTCTCGGATTACAAATCAGACAAACAGAAAATGGAATCTTCATCAGCCAAAACAAATACACAAAGGGACTCATCAAGAAATATCATTTTGAGAATGCCAAACCAACAGGTTCTCCCATGTACATTGGAACTAAACTTGATAAAGACAAAGAAGGCCAAGATAGGAATGAGACAAAGTATAGAGGAATGATTGGATCATTATTATATCTTACAAGCTCAAGACCAAACATTATGCTTAGTATGTATCTTTGTGCACGCTTTTAATCAAATCTAAAAGAAAACCACATTTAAGCAGACAAAAGAATCTTTTGATATCTCCACGGAACTATGGAATTTGGACTATAGTATCCAAAAACTGAGTCATTTGTCAAAGTGGGCTATTGTGATGTAGATCATGCAGGTGACAAAGTCAATCAAAAAAGCAAAAGTGGTCACTGTCAATTTCTTGGAGGATGTCTAGTATCTTGGTCCTGCAAGAAGTAAAATTGCACAGCGCTTTCGACGACTAAAACGAAATACATAGCAGTTGCTAGGTGTTATGCTCAAATCTTATAGATAAAGCATCAACTTCAGGATTTTCTCTAAACTTTTCTTATATTCCTATATTATGTGATAATATGAGTGCTATAAATTTTTCTAAAAACCCTTAGCATCATTCTAGGACTAAACATATAAAAATCAAATATCATTTTCTTAAAGATCATGTTTTAGAATGAACCATTGATCTTTTACATATTAATACTGAGAATCAAGTAGCTGACATTTTGACCAAGCCACTCTTTGGAGATAGATTTTGTGTGTTAAGAAAAGAGCTTGGAATGTGCAAACTCTCTGATATTATTTCTGTATGAATATGCTTTTCTACTTGTCTTTGTAGGCTCCTTCTATTATAATTCCTTAGAAATTCTATCTTAGTATAGTAGGCCCCTTCTAGTTTAGAAGGCCCTTTTGTTTTAGAAGCCTTCTCTTCTTTTAGAAGGTGTCTCTCGTTCCAAGTGACACGTGTACTAAAAAGGTAATTTTTGTGTTTTTTTCGTTTCAGCATTCAAAGACACACGCAAAATGCTAACAAGCAGCTGTACATTTCTGTCAGAAGATACATAAATGATCACACTTCCTGCATTAGCAACGATGGTTCATCTTCACATAAAATCAATGCTCAAGAAACGCCTAATATACCAAAAATGGACTTCTCTTCTCTACTCACTCTTATTGTTCTTCGAAGCACCGCTCTCAACTCTCTGCATTTTAACTTTCTACTTTTTATCTCAAATCTTCTAAACCTCATCCATCGCTTTTACAATGGCACAAACTAGATCAAAAGGACAAAAGAAAACTCCATCTTCTACTAATGGTCATGGTGAAGCTCATGTTACTGAACCTATCCCCTCTAAGCCCCAAGTATCATAAGTGCACTAGGTAATAAATGAAGAACATTCTCAGTTGATTAGACAACCACGAACCAGAGGAAATATTGCAAAGCAAGTCAAGAAAATTTCTAAACAAAAAGAAACCCCTAATGCTGAAAAGAAAGAGGAAGAAGAATCCAGAAAAAGAAAAAGAGAAGAAATAAAGAAGGGAAAAGCATGTGTGACTGAAGAAACTATTGATAAGTTGTTCCATAAAGAGATGATTCCCAAAGAAAAAAAGGCAAAGAAGATAAAACATAGTTGCACAAAAAGGAAAGACATCAATACCACAAAAAATGTTTCAATCAATGGAAGCTAAAGTTCATTATAAAATGCATTACAAGAAAAGAAATATGATTGTTGGGCGGATCTTGCCTCCCATGATGTTTGATGACATAAGTATACCTATCTCTCCTTGCTTTGTAGCTATTGGTTGGGGAAATTTTCTGAAATTAAATTAGATAGTATGCGATGAGCAAGTCAGGATATTCTACACACATATGTGAAAGGAAGAAATTAATGGAAAACAAGCCATTGTCTCATTGGTGAATGAATGTGAAATTCTAATTTCTGATGAAATATTAGGAGATATACTGGAAGTAGCTCCTATGGGGAAAACTAATTGTCCCTATCATAAGTGGGATGTTAATAATCTAGAGTTAGTCAAAGTTGTCAAATCTATCTGCCTTTATGCTGAAAACACTCAAGACGGGAGACCCTGGAGCAGACAATTAGACCTAATACCGAGATGCCTTGCATCGTTTTCAACTACTTCAATTTTTCCCAGGAGTAGCTCAGTTGAAAGTTGTAGTCTGCTAGATACCTATGTGGTGTATAATCTGCTAAAAGGGAACATAATGAATCTTCCAGTTATGATCTTGAGTTTCACGGTAGATAAGTGGAATCATAAGAATCCTAACGATTGCCTACCTTATGGAATGTCACTCGCCAAGATCTTCAACCATTATGAGTTCCTTTTGCAAATATGAATTGGTATGCACCGACTAAGTTTCACCCTTCCATTCCCTATCAATTTGGATACAAATTGCAAAACAATATCTGGGTAGGCAAAAGATCTGAAAGAGTAGCAGAAAAACTAAATCCTACTCGAAACCAACAAACCCCTGTTCCTCCTCAAGATGAAAATAGTTCAAATCTTCAACAATAGATTAAGGATATTCGAGCCAATCAAGAAAAAATAGAAAGCATATAGAATCAACTTCTTGACATGTAGATTCTGCTCAAAAGAATCCTTGAATCTCTTTAATAACTTTGTTGATACTTGCTTTATGCTTGGCTTATTTATACTGATGGCTTTGTTTGTTGCATCATTTACCCTTTTCCTCTATTTCATTATGTTTTATCTCGTCCCTATACTCTATTTCTTTTTGATAATGTCAAAGGGGGGAGAGTTTATATGATATAATTTTGTATATTGTTTGCATATATGATGGTATATTTCTAAATGCATATTTCTCAATGCTACTGGAATATATAAGCGATTAATTATGCTGTTGAAATTGTGAAAATCAAAGTGAGGGAGATTGTTAGTTCAAAGTATATATTTAAAGATTTTGATGATAATTGTATATTATTTTAAAATTCAAATTGGATTTATTTCCTTGTACAATTAACGGTTTTATTCTCAAAAGTAAATAAAATCGTAATAAATATATTTTCTCTTGTAAGAACCTTTTCTTTATTAATTTACCTTATTAGAAATGGTTTATCCAAAATGATCCTACTAATTATGAAGGTCATATATTAGCTCTATGATTACTGGAATATTTTTGACAAAGATGACATCGAAATTATTCAGAGTTAAATCCATCCATTTGACTAAAGATGCAAATGAAGCAATGAATAGTTAAAGAAATTGAATATTTAAAGAAGAGTAACAACACTTACGAAGCAAAACAAATATATTCAAACTGTCGAAGCATTTTAAGCAACATTTATACTCTTGAGAATCATATCATTACTATTGTGCTTTAGAAAGCGAAGTCACTCTATCAAGAGGGAAATTGTTAGTTTATTTTCCTGTGAGCTTTTTATAAGCTTGTTATATACTTCGAGGGTGGAAGGTTAGAGAACTTTGAAAAAATATGTACTTGTGAGCTTAGAGAGGCTTGTCAAATTTAATACTCAGTTTTTATAGTGAAACACTCAAGTTGGATACTTAGGAACTGGACGTAGGCTTGGGTTGTAAGTCGAATCATTATAAATTGACTGCATCTTTCTTCTCACTCTCTTTAACTTTTAAATTTTTGTTTTATATTGTGTGTGTGTTTTTTTAACAAGAGGCTTTTCAACTTGTAAGAGGTTCCTTTCAATTTCAATAGGTTCTTTCTATTTTTAAATTGTTTTAACAGGTTTATCATTCAATAGGCTCCTTTCGTTTAAGCAGGGTCTTATCTCACAAAAGGCTCCTATTGCCTAACATGCTCATGTTTAAAAAAACTTTATCGTTTGACAGGCTCCTACTATCTTTATTTAACTAGGGTATGTTTATTATACTAACTGAAAGAACTTGCGAAAAAATTTTATACACACAATTCACCCCTCTTGCGTGTGTTTTCTTTATCAGATTCTAGCCTTATAGTAGTTGCTACCATTAAGAAATTACAACTATTTCAAATATATGTTAAAAATGTCTTTTCTATGGTAACCTTTCTAAAGAAGTGTATATGCGACTACCTCCAAGTTATGATCATCCTTCACACACAATTGTTCACCTTAAAAAAGGCTCTCTACAACCTCAAACAATCCCCTTGAGTATGGTTTACTAAACTTGGTTCTATTGTTTAATAATTTGACATTCTTTCTTATCCATATGATAATTTTTTTATTCACATATAGAGGCTATATGCTCTTACTCTATGTAGATGATATAATTATTATTAGAGATGACCTTGATGGTATTACAAAATTGAAACAATATCTTACCCAACACTTCTAGATGAAAAGTCTTGGGAGTCTAGCCAATTTTTTTTATATTAGAAATACTTTATAATGATTTAGGCTACTATCTCTTTCAAATAAAGTATATTACTGATCTTTTATCTCCTATAAGTGTAAATGATAGAAAAATTACTTTCACTCGTATTGAGAGTGATGTTTGTTTGACACCAATGGATGGAAAACTTCTTAATGCCCCTATATTGTATGGGTAATTAGTGGGGAGTTTGGTATACCTTGCAATTACTTGTTATAACATAGCTTATGTAATTTATATTATGTGTCAGTTTTTGACAACTTCTCGAGCCACTCATTATACTATAGTGCTTCATATTTTATGTTATGTTAGAGGTATCTTATTTATTGGCATATAAGCTTTATCATCCTCTCTTGGGAGTTCTATGTATACTTTGATTCTGATTGGGTTAGAGATCCTGTTGACTGATGTTCTGCGATTGGATTATGTTTCTTTCTTGGTGATTCTCTTACCTCACGGAGAGATGAAAAACAAATAGTAATAGTTTGTTCTAGTATTAAAGCTAATTGCAAAGCCCTTGACAATGCTACTTTTGAACTCATGTAGTTATGTTAACTATTACAGGATATAAGAATTGAATATTCATAGATCACTACTATTTCTTATGATAACTAGAGTGTCATTCAAATTGCACATCATGATATGTTTCATAAGCAAACAAAATATATTAAGAATTATTATCACTTTGTTCACTGTCATCTTTAATAAGGAACCATTTCTCTTGTCTTTATTTTATCCCATGATTAGAATAAATTAGACAATTGACATTTTGACCAAAACTTAGCTGCCAACTAGTTGAATAAACTCAATATCAAACTCAAATTGACTTCATTTAGACTATTTTGAATTTAAGCGAGAGGTATTAGTTAACTATAATATAATATTACCAAAATAAGATTGACTACATAGTAACGACATAATATTATGCAAAATAATTAGACAATGAATATAAGATGTTTGGATAATTAAGTGTAAACAGTCTCTTAGTTGTTTTCTTTATTTATGTATTTATAACTCTATAAATGGAGACTTCGTGTATATATTTCACAATATACAAGGTTATCTTAAACTATTCAAAGTTCACATAAAATAAGAGAAAATGGCATAGTAAGATTCTCCTATTCGATGGAGATTTATAACATCTGGACGAGTTTTGTTTATTTTCCAGATTATTTACAAACTGGACATTGGAATTTGTTATCAATTTTTAAATGACTTATTGGTGTTCCACGATTTCTTAAATTTGTGACTTGTTGGATCTATCGTGTAGAAAGTATTAATGTCTTTTTTCTCACTCAAATCTTAAATTTATTTTCTCAATTTCGTGAGAGAGAGAGATTTATGGATGATAACATCATAACAAGTTCATTGCTTGGTTAGTCAAATAGATACACAGTATAATTTCTGCATGTTTAATCACAGTTCATGCCTTCATGTCTATGTTTCTATAAACTAAAACCATCTAAAGATATAGATTAGCTGGAAATTGTGCTTAAATTCGAGACTTCAAAATAGTTGTATAACTATATTTGAAGAAATAGAACAAAATTGGCATACAGGATACCAACAAACATTAGTAGCTTAATAAATGTACATACAGAAGATTTCTATCAAAATCAAGCAGTTATTTTCTTTAGTAATTATTTTGGAGAAATATTTACACTCATTTAAATATTATGACCTTAATAAAGCTACAACATAGTTTTTAGTTTTAAAATTTTTATTTTGAATTTATAAGTGATTATCAATTTTCTTCTCATTTTTAGTTAAATCATTTTTAAACCGAGTGGTTCTATAGATTCGATTAAGTAGAAAATGAAAATTGACTCCTCTAGAAAATCTCCTCAAAGTAGCTTATAAACTAGCTAATAAATACAAATAAATACTTATTCTTGCATAATGTTTAGATAAAAGAGGATAGACGACTCGTTTGTCCTTTGGTGCAAGAATATTCCCTACCTGTTACGTTACATATTTATGTTCTTACTGGTCCGGGTCGGTTGGACCGGTCTTATTAGGCCTAGCTTCAGGCTTGGGTATCGATGGCCCAACGACTACGGCCCGTTCGGTCCATCAGGAGGTAGACTCCCATGCAAACATAACGACTCAGGTAAAGACCTAAACCTAACGACATTCTCAGGTATATAAGGTACTATTTTACCGAGATTCAGGTACGAGAAATAACCCTAGTCTTCTCTGTTTTACAGCAGCCAAAATCTTACAGAAATATTGACTTGAGCGTCGGAGGGGCCTCCCGGGAAATAACCCCCAGTGTGCTTTTGTTTGTTTTTGCAAGTATTCAACAGCAAGACCTGTCAGAATTATGGATCTTGACAATCACATTCAGCTCCAGCAAAATCTAACAGAACCACCTACAATAAATTGTTGTATTAATTTTCGATAGACTCGAATGTGGTTATCTGAAAGCTACCTTCAACCTACGTAATCAATAGACAACAAGATTAGGTCGAAGGAAACAAAAGTATATGCACCATCCCCACCTAAAATTTTTTATGATAAAAATCCAACTGACAAGATTGTTGAATTGTTAATTAACTGATCTTCTCGGGTTCTGGTTGTTTTTCTCTGCTCGACACGTACAAAAGAAAACGTGCAATTACAGGGTGATGTTAGAATTTAACCAGAAAAAAAAAAGTAAATTGGGAAACTTTAGCATACTGTAGAGATCACTTGTTCTTACCTTTATAACACGCTAATTATTGTAACTATTACTATTCTGTATCACAATGGAATACTTTGGATTTCAAAAGATAGAACGCTCATTCTAGGCGTCTCACACTTCGACTCGAGATTATGTGAAGGAGATAACAAGGAATCACCACATTGGATGAACTCTCATACTGTCGTTACTGAGACTTGAACCCGAAACCTTGGACTCACTTTCCTTCCTAATAACCAACTGAGCTACCCACACGGGCATCACAATGGAATACTTAATATCATATTAAGTGCACGATGAGATTAAACTTTTGGGAGGTCAATAAATACTGTTCTTTACCACAAAAGATTTTTTTTTAAAAATAGGTGTTTAGCTGTAAAATAAAAAAATACTTCTTGAATAAATATGACATTTTTGTCAGCTAAAATATAACTTTTTAAGAAGCTCAAATTTGGAGCTTCTAAAAAATACACTTTTTAAGGTAAATTTTTCAAATCAATTAATTAGTTTATTTTGTCTCTTTTACCCTTATATTTTACATATAATTTTCACAATACCTATAAACTCATCTTCACGTTTATTACAATAAAATACATAATCTATTATATGTTTAACTATTTATTTAACTTGAATATTTATTTGACTTTTATATGTTTCAATATTTATTTTTGATATTAGTTTTACTTATCTTATAATCCATATAAAAGATTTGGTTAGATATATTTTTATTTATATTTTATATGGTTTTAAATTATATAATAGTTAATATATTGTGCTTTGCATATTGTTTAATATACTTTAAATAATTTTCATATGCATAAATAATTTTTATTATAAAATAAAATATAGTTAAAATTAAAAATATTTTTATTTTTATATTGTCAAACAATCTATTGTATGAAGCTTTTTTAAAAAATATTTTTTAATGACATCTAAATAATTAATTGGCTTCTTGAAAAAGTTACTATTAATAAAAACTTTATTAATATAAAATCAACCAAACGGGAACTAAATTAGTAAATTGGGCATTTAAAGTTCAACGTGGGGTTTAGGAGAGGCTTTTCCCAGCTTAGTTTGCATGATGGTGAGGGAGTGGTAGGTGCTACTGATAGCGTAAGGGGGGCTAAAAAGGCTAGTGGAAAGGGCCCCACAAGCTTTACGGCTTGTGCCTTAAGTAGCCTACAACGCGTGCTCACTTCCTATCCTCATCGAGGACACCCTTTACTTTTCCCTCGGAGATGCCATCACTTGTTTTGTCCTTTAATGCTTGCATCATTTTGTCAAAGTGTTATTATATCGCACGAAGATAAGAACTTCAGTACAAGTTAAGAATGGAACTAGGCAGTGAATTTTACTGAATTTGATAGTCGAAAAAGCTACTCACTAAAAACAATTTTACTGGTTAAGGAAACTTGTTTAACAATTGAGATTTAAGATTTGATTATTTTAAATTACGTGAGAAATATCCGAAGGTCCCCACTTTTGCTTCCTAAATAACAACCCTTATTGGTTCTTCCTTCATTTCCCTTTTATAGAAGACTGAACCGACCAACTATGCCTGGCTTGACAGCAACTCTAGGTTTCCATTCTAGTGCTCAAATTACTTTTGATAATGAACTTAAATAGTCTAGAAGCGATGAAGAAGTACGGTCATGATGGAACATCCACAATTAGCTGCAATTAATGAAAGTTGTGGGGACTAGTAGCACATAATATCTGAATCTGAATGAATTACATCAAATTCTTTGTTTCTTATCATGTTCCATCCTAATCAAAATGCGAAATAGCCTATTGATTGTACGGTCATCCTATTTGTTTTATTATTTACCGACAAACATATTAAGTTGCTAAGTGTAGGTGTTTGGCTGCAAAAGCGAACCACCCTCGTAAATCAAGAATCTTAAAGGAAGTTATTACTTTCGGGAAGCCTAATTTTATTATGATATTAAGTAGTAATAATTAAGAAACTTCAATTACCATCTTTATCGATGAGTTCCGTTTTTCTTGGAGGGATAGGCACGTGTAGCTTCGACAGGGTTGTATTTGTTTTTCAGTACTGGGAAGACATAAATATCATGAGAATCTAGAGTTCTTTATCATATCTACCAGTTTGTACGTATACCATTTGCATCCTTCTTCTGCACTAAAATGTCTCCGTTTAATATTTCACCAATATTACCTTATTGGGATGGATATTTTTGTTAGGATAATTTAATCTTATGTCACTTAATTTAGACTACATAATTATATGAATTTTATATAAATATATAGATAAAATAAAATAAGAATCACTTAATAAAAGTAGGCCTTCACAAGATACGTTTGGCATTCATATAGGTATGCAGCAAGAAATAAAATGAAAGAGCAAATACAATGACGATGTTGCTTGTTCTTATGCTCGTGCATATATAGACCAAGAACACAGTTAAGCTATTAAAAAATTGGACAAGTAGAAGACAACTTACAAGGCATGCCACCACCTAAAATTATAGTATAATCAACCTTAGATCAAGCATTAACTCATTATGTATTCTATAATACCTTGAGGCATGTGGATATGGATGGTGCCATGTTAGCTTCTCCGTATCAGATTGGAGATTTTAAACTATCATTTTCTTTTCGTGGACAGACAGATTTTGACACCTAAGCTTTTTGAAGGAAAGTGCTATGATGATGGAGATTCCCATTCCCTCTTACCCATTTTCTTTTATTCTGTGTTCGTTCTTATGGCCGACTGGGATGCATCCCCATCATTAATTTAGGTTCCAAGAATCTTGACAATGTTATTGGTGGGATTTACCATTTCTTTTCTTTTTTTTCACTTTTTACCATATGTGACAGGTACTTCTGGTCTGAGACTGAGGAGATTGTTGATGGCTATATGTCAGGAAGCTTTAATTATACACATAAATGGAATCCCAACCCTTGAAAGTTATTCGTACAACAGAAAATTCTCGATCACAACATTAGACGAGTTACTGTAGCCACAGAGAAAATAACCAATTGGGTCATTTGAAATTTATCGAATAAGAAAAAGAGACAATTATCGAAATAATACATTCATTATATTAAATACCATTTTCCAGCGCCTCGTGCGTCGGTGCAAGTTTCATTGGTTCATCTGAACTTGCAAACTCGTTAGTAATTGAGAAGATCGACAGTGTTAGCTTTCAATCATTCATGCACATCTTGATATTCTGCTAAGTACTTTGTCTGGAATATCATGTTCAATGGCCTATATATTGCTTCGTGTTCGTTGTTCAGGAGTACTGTCATTTCTGCATCCGTATATTTTTTATTGTGGTCCATCTACTTTGTCTTTTTTTTTAATTCCTAATTTTTAATTTGATCACCCTCCTTAGTACAGTTTGCACTTGCAGCATCAAAACTATACAATTACATTACCGTATCGTACATCTCATCTCTTTGCTAATACCATAAAATATAAACAATGCACACTCTCTCTCTTAATATCAAAATAGTACTACACCAGGAAACGCAATGCAAGTTCCAGCTTCTTTTTTGCCCTCGTCTCCTCTCTTCACAGCCTGTCAAGGTTGAATTATTAAGATCATGTTCATATTATTTGAAGTGAAAGCTCGTTGCTTTGTTGTTTCTCCAAGTTATAGAAGCAAATCATCCTGAGATTGCTAATTCTTGGCCCTGTCGGCCAATATTATACAGAGTCTTTCCAGTTAATCTTCTCCGCAAGTTCAGAACAGGCGCTGCTTGGTTTTTTCCGTTCCAGTGAGCCATTTAAATGAGTTATGGAAGCTAACTCATGCAAGGACCGGTTTGTCGGCTAGTGGGATATGAAGGAGGAAGATGTTCGATGAGCCTTTTGACCGAGATTTGTTTCCTAGTCAGTTTTTCTTGCAGGTAAGAACATGTTTTCGCAGAATAGATTTGGTGATTAGTAGTTGGCTCCTTGCAACTTCTTATGTCCTGAAACATTGACAAGAATTTTCACAATGCTCGCTCTTCTTCTGTTTTTCTTTTTTCCTTCATGAAACCATCACTCAATTTCCGTTCTTGTTGACATTTTTATTTTCCACTCATAGCCATTATATGACATTTTCCACAAAAGTAATCTTCATACTAACACCTTTTTTGGCTGCTATACATGTGACTTTGGATTTTGAAAGACAAAAGATAAAACTGTTTCAGGAACAAGTTTCTGAAGATGATCTACACCGCTATTTATGGATATTGATTGTGCCACCACGAAAAAGAAAAAGAAACCCAGTTTGCTGTCAATATTGTCTAACCTTGTAATGCTTTTGCATTCTGTTCATCGTGTTAGCAACTGTTTGCACACTGTAGGAGCTTCTGATGCAATTTGGAACAGTTTAATTTGTCCCCTTGAAACGTTTTCCAAGAGAGATTCTAGTTTCGCATTATTTATGTCGAGGAGAATTGAACAGCTTTTCGAAAGCTAAATGCAGCTTAAATAAGAGAAAGATTAGATTTTTTTTTTCCCTGTTAGGAATATAATTTGATTGGCTGATTATATCTTGAAAATTTTAATTTGGAAATTTTGGATGCTACTCGAAATCGTCAGATATTTTCCACTAGTCTTTGTTACGGAAAAGATGTCGCGTACATAGGACCGGTAGAAATGTGCGGGTCAACTACTGACCAGTATGTCTCCACCTCCAGGTAGTGGCCATTGATAAATCATACCTAACCCATTTGAAGTGATAGAATTTCTGATGTCATCATCCACTCCCACGGTCTTTCTTTTCTACATTTAATCTCTTCGTCCTTCAGTTTCTCAGTGGGCCTATTCAGACCTGAGTATACTGTTCTCTTTGTTTCTTGAAAAGCTTGGAACTTGATCATTATTGCAGGAATGGGAACCAAACTTGAATATGCTATCAATCTTCTAACAGATTCCCCAAAAGCCAGCGACTTTCGCGTCCATTTTGTGGACGAAAGGTCCTATCTACAAGCTCGATCAATGCTTAAGAAGGACCTTCAAGTTTCTAGGTCAGACAAGCTTATAAGCTGTTCTACAGACATGATCATGCCCTCAAACCACAACATAGATTCCATCAGAGAAACAATGCAAATGCATGAAGACATATTCAAATATCAGGTAAACTAAAATTTAGATCCGAAATAGCTAATCCTACCAGTAACAAATTCATAAGAAACTTGGAATCTTTTGCAGGTACGAGAACTTCACAGGTTATACAGTGTCCAGAGGATGTTGATGGAAGAGTTGAAAATGGAAACGACTAAACAGAATAGGAAACATTGGAGTCCCATGACTACTACTATTATAGACATTAAGAGTTCCCAAATCATTAACCGTCTTAATTCCACTGCACATCACTGTTCCAGCGCTCAATACTCTTTAAGAGACGACCACAGTACAAGGGAAAGAAGCGGAAGTTGCCGCGTTGAGACCTTGAAAACGGCAAGAGGTTTTGATCTAGAGAGACCAGGTGAAGAAGACTTATCAACAGGAATTAGTTTAGATGACGACAAAAGAGCAAGTTCCAGCTTTTACATACAACCCCATAAAACCAAAAGTAAACATGTTGAAGACAATGAAGTGGAGCTAACACTGAGCATCGGAGGTAGCTCCGGCAAGAGTACTAATTGTAAACACTACCGGCGTCTTCATGGTCACCGAGGACCAGGATTCATAGACACGATGAATAAGAATGATATGAAGGAACTTGATTCTCTGACGTCGACGTTCAAATCAGAGCGTGGAGAGGATTGTAGTGGACCGGCAACCCCCATGAGCAACTCAAGTGCAACGTTTGATGAAGAAAGAAAACGGCCTCATTGGCTTTTCCAAGGTTTAAGCATAAATAGGACATGATCTTCATCACCAACTATTTTCTGACATGTACGTGTGCTCTGCATCCTTAAATTACAACGTACTCGATTTGGAACAATTATGAAAATATGCGGTCCCTTCAACATTTGATATCTCCAAATTTAGTTGCTTCTGAATCTGATAAATTGATCGCTGATCCGACCTCTTCAGGATACGTATATGGATTGCTGTGTATAGAACTTCTGCAACTATTGATAACTATTTTCAGTTGAAACAGTTCATCGTAGGTAACTGCCGGTACTGTTTTTATCATCATCTTGCATTAGGAAGTTTTTCTTGCATTACTCAATCAATGAAATCTTTGGTAATTCATCATAATACTAGTGGGATATTAACTTTTGAGATTTATACAGTAGATGTTTTCATATTACATGACAAAGGAAGTATTTCTTTTCAAATGTACATTATGTCAAAAAGAAAATCAATATGTTAGAGAAATTAATGAAAAGTTCCCGTTTCTTTTTGGGTTTTTCAATAAGGTGGCGTGCAACCAGCACACATTTTGGTAATCCGGGCCTATAGTAAGGACTTGAAGAATTAAACCCATGAAATCAACTCTCTGAATCACAACTTCCAAATCACTTGGACCTTTCTTTCTTTCTTTCTGATGCATCCCTTGAAGCAAATTACAGGTCTTCCTGGGAACTGGTCCAAGTCAGTCTTGAAGTCTGTCCAATTTACCAAATGCTGAAAGGTCTTGTTTCACAACTTAAACCCAATGAAACTCAAACTCTTTTCAGCCTAGTTACGAGGATAAAGACCCTGTACACTCCTTCCTAAATTTTACGTGAGCTACCTGAGAATTCCGGCATTTTCCTACTATTCTCAATATTTCCTAAAGAAATTATGCCATGTTCCTGACTCATGACAGAGTTGGAAATGAGAAAGAATAGATGAGAAAAGAAATTATTTAAATGGAAAAGAATAAGAAAATAGAGGGAAGAGAACAGAGAATAAAGGAGGATATTGTTGATTTTTTTGGGATAATTCTTATACATTGTTTGTCCATAAATATATCTAACTAATCATTGGCTAATAATAGAATCTTTCTAGAAGTTTGTGACATCATTGACAATTATTTGCAATTAAAAGACAAATAATAATGAATTTATTTCATAATAGATTGTATAACTAATTTGTTGAAATATTAGTAATAATAACTGATACTAATGTTGTTTGATGATAGTGTAAGCCAAATTTAACCTCTTAGTCTATTATATTAATGCCTTCTTCGACTATTATTTTTGCTCTCAAGGAAGAACTTAGGAAATTAAGCTCCTATAAAATAGGATATCTTCCCATGTAGCCTCGTCAATACTGAAATTACCCTTATTTGATCAATATTTGACTTCCTACCAACAATTTGCCTTCTTTACAAAATGGCCAATGGAAGCTTAATAGAAGCTGATAATTGGTTCCCTATGAGTCGTTTGAGTAAGGGTACATAGAATATAAGGTGGACTTTAGAATTATTTGAAAGTTCTAACTTGTATGCCACATGACTAATCTTCTCCAGAATTATATATAGACTAAAATATTTGGGTGATCTTTTGAGATTCTTTCTAATAACTATTGAAGCCTACCTATTTCGTTATAGCAAAAGAAACACTGTTTCATTCAATTCAAAATTTCTTTAAGTCTCTTCTGATGAATATATGCTTATGCCTATTTTGAGCCTTAGTAAGTTAGGCTTTAAGTTCTTGAATCATGTATTGCATTTGCTAAACAAACTCACTAATTGAAGCCACTGCAAAACTATTAGCTGGCAACGTGTTAAGTCAAAACTGACTTTACGTATTGAATAAGTTTTGATGATAAACAAAGAGAAAGATAAAAATGAAAAGCAGCTGAATGAACGTCTGGAAAGTAGTA
>JANKOE010000205.1:25265732-25284436 GCA_026284465.1 Erythroxylum citrifolium | reverse complement strand
AGATACCAGAGAATCGGCTACTGCCTATAGAAGGACCTATCAAAGGGGTAACTGGAGCATCAGCCTACCCATTTGCCCGAGTCTTTTTGAAAGTAAAATTCAGACAAAAGCCATGCCAGATAGAGAGGGATGTTGAGTTCCTAGTAGTGAAGTTTGTAGGGGCGTATAATGCGATAATCGGCCAAGCCACTCAAAACGTCCTCAGAGCAGTTGTCTCCACCTACTACCAAGCAATGAAGTTCCCAACGTCCCATGGAATCGGTGTACAACAGAGAATTGCTAGGGAGTGCTACTTAGCGGAAACAAGGACACTAGACGGGGTGGTAGTCTTGACAAGCTCTCTTGACGTGAGAGCCGATGAAGAAACGGAGAGGATGAACCCCGTAGAAGACACGCAGCAGGTTATATTGGATGAAGCAGACCGCTCCAAGTTTACAAATCTAGGTTCCGAGCTTGAAAAGGTCCTAGTCAAAGAAATCACAGATTGCTTGGTAGAAAACAAATCTGTCTTCGCCTGGGTACCGAGCGATATGCCTAGAATTTCTCGATCTGTCACATCACATTCTCTCGGTATCTGAAAAGATTGCAAGCCAGTTAGACAGAAGAAGCGATGGCAAAGCAAAGAGAGGCAGGAAGTGATTGAGAAAGAGATAGAAAAGTTGCTTAATGCTGGGTTCATTCAGGAAGTCAAATACCCTGAATGGTTGGCAAATGTTGTACTTGTGAAGAAGAAAAACGGAAAGTGGAGAATGTGCATTGATTTCACCTACTTAAACAAAGCATGCCCGAAGGACAGCTTCCCCTTGCCTAAAATCGATCAGCTAGTAGACTCCACGTCAGGGCATGAACTCCTCAGCTTCTTGGATGCTTTCTAGGCCTACCATCAGATTCAAATGAGTCTCGAAGATGAAGAAAAGACGGCTTTTATAACTGACCAGGGCACGTACTGCTACCAGGTGATGCTGTTCGGTTTGAAGAATGCAAGGGCCACTTACCAGCGGCTCGTCATGGAAGCCTTTAAGAAGCAGATCGGTCGGACAGTCGAGGCTTATGTGGATGATATGGTAGTCAAAAGTAAGACGGCCGCTGAGCAGGTGAAAAATCTCAAAGAAGTCTTTCAGACCCTCAATAAATTTCAGATGAAGCTAAATCCTGAAAAATGCGTCTTTGGTGTGGCGTCTGGAAAGTTCCTGGGGTTCATGATCACGTAGAGGGGAATTGAAGCTAATCCAGAAAAGATCGAAGCTATCGTCCAAATGCCCTCGCCGCGATGCTTGAAAGATGTTCAGATATTGATCGGGCAGATAGTTTCTTTAAGCAGATTCGTCTCTAGGATGGGGGACAAGTGCCTCCCATTTTTCAAAATTTTGAGGAAGGTGGATGTGACCCAATTCCAATGGCCGGATGAGTGCGAGTGAGCATTTCAACATTTAAAGCAGTACCTGACCAGTCCACCCATCTTACAAAGCCCCGTGGAGGGGAAGAGTCTGATTATTTATTTGGCAGTCACAGAGGGGGCGATCAGCGCAGTTCTAGTTCGATCGGATGGTAGTGAACAATTCCCGATCTACTATGTTAGTAAAGTGCTGAACGAACCGGAGACGTGGTATGCACCCATTGAAAAGCTGGCTCTTTCATTGATAACCGCAGCACAGAAACTCAAGCCCTACTTCCAGAGTCACACTATCGAGGTATGGACCGACCAACCCCTCAGGCAGTGCCTTCAGAAGCCCGAAACCTCTAGGCGGCTGGTAAAATGGGAGGTAGAGGAGGGGGAATTTGATATACACTATAAGCCGCGGACAACGATCAAAGCCCAAGTATTGGCAAATTTTGTAGTAGAAATGAGTCAACCTACTTCGAATGAACTACACCCTACTTGGAGCTTATTTGTTGATGGATCATCTAATGCTGAGGGATGCGGGGCAGGAGTGGTCTTGATAAGCCCACATCAGGAAGAAAAGATGGAGTATGCTCTCATATTAGAGTTTAAGGCATCCAATAATGAGGCGGAATACGAAGCGCTAATAGCTGGTCTTCAGTTGGCAAGAGAGATGGGGGTGAAACATTTGAAGGTGTACAGCGATAGCCAAATAGTGGTCGGTTAGGTTACGGGGCAATACGAGGCCAAAGGGAACAACATGATCAAATATTTGAAATTGGCGAAGCAAGAGTTCAATAATTTCGAAGAATACTCGGTCAGCGGAATAGAAAGGATGCAAAATGCTCAGGCAGACGCGCTTTCCAAAATGGCTTCTGATCGAGATGCGAAAAATAACATTTCGGTCGAGCGGCTAGACCGGCCTAGCATTCAAAAAGCCAATGAAGTCCTTGAAGCAAATACCGAGCGATAAAGTTGGATGGAACCGATCAGACAGTACCTCCTCGAGGGAACACAATCGTAAGGCGGCCGAATATTTGATTGTTAATGACACCATGTACAAGCGATCTTATGACTGGCCACTACTACGTTGCTTGAGCGAAGAAGAGGCAGAGTAGGCAATGGCTGAGGTCCACAAAGGAATGTGCAGAAATCAATTAGGAGGTAGAATGTTGGCTCACAAATTGATTAGACAGGGGTATTATTGGCCAACAATGAAGAAAGACTGCCGAGAGAAAGTTAACCGATGTAAGGCTTGCCAGAAAAACAACAACTTGTCTCACCGGCCGACCGAGCGGATGAAAATCGTGAGTCATCCTATCCCCTTTGCTCAATGGGGAATGGATATACTAGGACCTTTCCCTCTCGATCCTGGGCAGAAGAAGTTTTTGATAGTAGCGGTTTAATACTTCACCAAGTGGGTAGAAGCGGAAGCGGTCGCTACAATTACTGAGCAGAAGATAGAAAATTTCGTAAGAAGAAACATACTGAGTCGTTTTGGGATGCCTATGGTGTTGGTTACAGACAACGATCGGTAGTTTGATAACGAAAATTTCAAAGATTTCTGTGAGCGACTAAAGATAAGGCTCTAATTGACTTCAGTAGCTCATCCTCAAAGCAACGGTCTTGTGTAGAACACTAACAAAAAGATAATGAGTGCTCTCAAGAAGCGCTTGGATGGACATAAGACTTGGGTGGATGAAGTAGATGAAGTGTTGTGGGCATACAGAGCAACCCCCAACAGAGCCACGAGGGAAACACCATTCAGGATGACTTTCGGGGCAGAAGCCCTAGTTTAAGTAGAAGTGGTATTGCACAACCAAAGAGTGTCTGGTTACGAAGAAGAGCAGAATGATGAAGCCCGCTAGGCAGAACTTGTGCTTCTCAGTGAAGACAGGGATATGGCGGCCGCTCGTTCAAAAGCCATCAGATAAAAAGCAACGAGGTTTTACAATAAAAGGGTAAGGCCGAGCGA
This sequence comes from Erythroxylum citrifolium, assembly GCA_026284465.1. Lineage (NCBI taxonomy): Eukaryota > Viridiplantae > Streptophyta > Magnoliopsida > Malpighiales > Erythroxylaceae > Erythroxylum > Erythroxylum citrifolium. Next base: position 25,281,080 of record JANKOE010000205.1, on the reverse strand, counting down.
CATAAAGATCGGCAGCTACGTTCTAAGAAAGGCCGAGGTGGCTGGGAAACATCCCGAAAAGCTCAGACAGGCGTGAGAAGGACCCTATCAAGTGGTCAAACAAGCTGGACACGGCTCTTACATCCTGCGCAGCGTTGATGGCAAGATTCTACCGAGACCATAGAACTCTCAAAACCTGAAGACATTTTATCAATAGATAAGCTTTGTTTTATTTATTTCTTTATCTTGTACTTTATTGCTGCTTACGCATTTGTAGTGGGTACCTTTTACCTGGCCTTGTCAGTCAGGTTTTTTAACGGCCCATGCCCTTATCATTATCAATAAAAGGTTTCAAGTTTCTTGGCAGGCAGAGCCTCACCAAAATAAGGTAGAACGAAAAAATAGACTGATTGTCGTCCACATCGTTCGGCTAGGTTGCCAAGACAAGATCCTTGGAACCAAGCGATGCCGAGAAGATTAATCTCGGATCGCTTGGCCTCCGCATCGTTCGGCCAGGTTGTCAAAAGAAGATCCTTAGAACCAGGCGATGTCGAGAAGATTAATCTCGGATCGCTCGGCCTCCACATCGTTCGGCCAAGTTGCCAAGACAAGATCCTTAGAACCAGGCGATGCCGAGAAGATTAATCTAGGATCGCTCGGCCTGGTTGCCAAGACAAGATCCTTGAAATCAGGTGATGCCGAGAAGATCAATCTTCTTAGGTCAAATTTCCTCAAACCTAAAGACCAATTGATTCATATCGAACGCGCTAGTTTGCTACATGATATTCGAAAAGGCAATCTCTCATACAAAGCCAATGATAGTTCAAAACTTCATCCAACAGAATTAAAAAGACAATGAAAGATAAAAATAAAATTTTTACTTCCAATAAGTTTGTCCTGGTCACAAGCCTGACCAGATGAGCTTCAAAAAAGGAAAAAAGTCATCCCTCGGGAGGAGGGGAAGAGCCAGCAACCAGCTCGGGAGAAGTAGCCTCAGAGGTCGGCAAAGCAGCTTCAGGGGCTGGAATAACAACTGAGGCAGGATTAGGAGGAGGAGAAGTGCCAGCGAGTGGATTGGTAGGGGAGGAGGTCGACAAGACAGGATCGGGGTTAATCGGAGCAACCGGAGAGACATCCCTTTGAGCTCGCCACTCTTCCTCATCCGAACTAAGATCTAACATCTCATCAGGCAACGCCTCTCGTTTGGTCTCCGCTATCTCCTTTATCTCCTCAAGTGAGAGGCCAAGCTCAGAGGAAATCATTGGCTCGGTATAATCCTCAAAGGAAGGACCTTCCAACCCGTCAGCGACACGGACGCTATGGCAGTTCTTAAGGATGGAGAGAGCAAAATCGGAGGCGAATTCCACGCACTTCTCATTTAAGTGCCGCGCTTTCCATTGCTTGATCTCCTCGATCCTCTCCTTTTTGACAGAGATTCGTAGCTCCAACAATTCCCTCTCAGCCCTTAGCTTCTCTATCTGAGCTTGCTGGCAATCACGGATGGCTTTCGCACGGAGCTTTCTGTCCAACTTGGCTGAAGAGTTGGCTTGGAGGACTTGTTCCCTCATGCTCTCACACTCTTTAGTCGCCCTGTTCTTCTCCTCCTCCCTCGAAGTGAGTTGAGCTTTCAAAACACTCCTGTCTTCCTCCCAAATTTTCTTCTCCTCCTCTAAAGAAGAAAGTTGAGCTCGCGCAATGTCTCTCTCTTCCTTCGCCTCTGAAAGATCAGATCTTAAAATGTTGCGCTGCTCAAGAAGATCGTTAACCTCCCGATCCAGCGTTCGGACAGTCGAATCCAACTGCTCGACACGACTGCGCATCGCGGAGGCGAACACCAGGTCCCTTGCACAGCTACGGACGAGACGGGCTGACAGCTCCTGATTATCCAACGAATCTATAAGTTTCTTGTCCATAGGAGGAATGACCTTCTGAGCAATATGAAGCACCACATCGAAGTCCCCAAGCGACGCAGTCTTATCCAGACAGATCGCTGGCTCCCACTACTCGCCACTCGCCCTTTCCTCTTGCCCTTATCCGACCTGGCAACACGCTCTTCTCCTTTCCCCTTCTCCCTGCCTTTATCCGATGGGTAAGGCGGTCGGTTGAGAACCTGAACGGTTTTCTTCCTCTTCAGAGGTGGCTCCACCTCTTTTTCTTCCTCCTCTACGTTCATTAGGCCCTCACCCGCTGATCGGGTCATCATTGCTGGCTGTTCGAGGATAGCCGCCAGAACGAGCGCTGCAGACGGCTCGGGACCAGTAGGCTGAGCGACATCTGCGCTGGCCTCCCCTTTCTTGCCTTGGTCCTTTGTCTTTGAAGGCCTAGCAGCTTTGCGCTGGCCTTTAGCGGAGCTGGAAGACCCGGCAAAATCACTGAGCTTCACCATGGCTGCACGAATATGGAAACAGGTCAGAAATCGAAACCAACACTTATAAACATGGAAAATAATTAAACTATGAGGGGTCAACCAGAAGGGACAGTTTTCTCTCCTAGCCCGTTAATCCGAGGTGGGGGGTCAAGTAAAAACGCATCGATTGGCGCCCCTCCACGATACCCTATAACAAGCCGATCGAAGTCGTACCGATCGAGCGCCTTTATTCGGTTGATTGCCTCCCGCTCCTCCCTAGTAAGGGACACATTGGAAAGGTCATTCTATCGCTCGGCTAGAGGATACGTCCACTGCCTGGATTCAAAGGAAGATCCCGGAGGCCTCACAAAAAGTACTTCGTCCTTCAAGCTTGGACTTTTAAGGCTGTCCCAGCAGGACGATAGCGGGCATCTCTATACTGGAAGTGAGGGACCCCGGCCCTAGCGCTCGAGCTTTGGTTCATCCGCAAGAAATGACGCATAATGTCGATCGACGGAGGACATCCAAACTGATGACACAGCAAGGCCAGACCATTAATAAACCTCCAGCCATTCGGAGGAATTTGGCTCGGCCTTAGTTGGTAGGCGCAGCACACCTCGTCAATGATCGGGGCATATGGGAGCTTCACACCACCGACCGAGAAAAAGCTGTTCGAAACAGCAAAGTACCCTCCCGGACTGCTATGAATCCGTTCATTCTCGGAGGCTAGCCTAGATCCCCACGCCGCAGGGATGTTATTCCTGATGACCGATTGATTCAACTCCCCTGCGGTCATCGTCAATGGGTCACTCAGCGGTTTGTCGACAATCTGCCCATCCTTCCGGGCACTCGCCCCAATTTTCTCAATTCCCCCTGCCTCAGGCGCTTCATTCCCGTCGGCCTCCGGCACCTCCACCACTTCCGCCGCTATCCCCAGCGGCCCAACAATCTGTAAGGCCCTCTCGGCGGTTTCCTCCCTAGGACTAATTTCACCTCTAGGGCTAGTTGACGACATGATAACAAAAAGGAAATTTAGGGGATGAAGGGAGGAAAAAGGACGTACCTAGTTAGTGGTTGAAGTGTGGAATTTGGAAGACGGTGGTGAAAAGTACACTCCGGTGACTGCGGAGAAATAGATGAAAATACAGAGAATAGAAGCCAGAAAAACAAATACGCAAAGCGAAAGAAGACTGTCGGTTCCAAAATTTATAGCACTAACTGAACGAGAGTACCAATCGACGTTAGCCACTTGGCAAAATCTGAGCTGCGGTAAATCAGGGTCATTAAAGACCTGAAGCGGCGTGACAGTCGAAAGGACACGCATAATAGCTGCGCGATAATTAAAAGAACGCATCGTTTCAAATTTTGAACGACGCCCGGAAGATACGTATCGTCAAGTAATAATTAGACCTAGTGTTGCGACTAGACATCGATGTCCGCTAGATCGCCCAGCCTTAACGCGAGTCGATCGATCGTCCTGTCCTAACCCGAACTATCGCGCATTAGGCATAGATGCCCGATCGGTCTTCTGTCATAGCAGGCTTTATTGCGTATAGGGCATTGATCTCCGATCGATCGGCCTTGTCACGAGCTGCCATGAAGACGAGCCGCACAATCCTAAAGTACTCCTTCGACCCTTCTCCTTGATCAGACTCGAGGAGTAGGGGAGCTTATGGTTAGGTCAGCCATGCTAGGCCCAGGCCCAAGCCCAGGCGTCGACGGCCCATTCGTAGGTGATAACCTCTCATGCATACGTAAAGACCTACGTGAAGACCTAAACCTAGTGGCTATTCCATATATAAGGCACTATTTTGCCATGATACAGGTACGAGATTAGAACCCTGATTTTCTCTGTTTCCAGCAGCCAAAACCTCTACCAAAAGACTGACTTGAGCGTCGGAGGGGCCTACTGGGAATCAACCCCCGGCGTGCCTTTATTTGTTTTACAGGTATCTCTAAACCGAAATCAATCAACTTCATGGATCCAAGCAGCAACGTCCAGCCTCATCAGAATCAGGTACAGAACTAAATTTATTAAAATATTAGTAATAATACCAGTTGATTGATGAGATTGCAGGTCAAATTTAACTTCTTAGTCTGTGATAAATTATTTAACTTTTTATGAAAAATTAAAATTTTTTATGAAATTTGTAAACCTTTTTAAGAATCGTATGAAAATTAAACGTGGTATATGCATCCAAGTTAAAACCCATTAAAAGCAAATTAGTCGGTCGTAATTTACAAATTAATTAGCATGTTCCGAATTTTGAGTAACTCGGGCTTTCATTAATTTAAAATTTTTATAAACATTTTGATAAATTCTTTGGTTATGTGCACAAGAAAGCATATGATTATTGTCACCACGAGTCTATATGATCGTTTTGGACCGAAATTGATGGTTGGTCAGGGATATGGGAAATCATTAGAGATGATAGGAAACATGAAAAGTGAAGACCATGATTACTAGTTTCTGTTACGGATTTGATCCTCAAGTTTTTCTTGGATTGATAGTACGTACCAAACTTCTACGCTTTTTCTTGATTTCTTCTGAGGGTTAATTCTCTGCGTTTTATATTCTTGGAAATTGCTCTCTCTGTCTGATAGGATGAAGATGAAAGTTGCGGGCTCATGTTGGAAAACTTCAACTTAAGCTTGCAAATTATTGCACGGAAGGGAATTTTATTTCCACTGCTTTCATATGAAAACAACCATATCGATTCCACTTTATTAAATACTATGGAGACAATTGCTTTGATGAGAAGCATCCGTTCTAGTTTATACGAGTACAATCTTTCCTTATTTCACCTCGATTTCCTGTCAGAATACCTACTCGGCCAAGTTTAGTAATAGCAGATACGAAAGCTTGCTGAAAAGCTGCGTTATTCGATGCAAAAAGATTAACAGTGGCTCGTGATCTTCTGTCCGAGAACAACACCTGATCAGAGGTTAACAGACCCTTTCCTTGCTGAAGGTTAACGTAGTAAGCATTGTCGAATCTCTGAGGAGTTGTTGGGTCCATATTAATTGCAATTCTAGGGTCGACTTTGAGGGGACACATATTTCTGAGCTGAAGAGCATACTGCAAATTTAGTGACGGGTCAATTCTGTTTCTGGACCTAAAGTTGTAAATCCTCTTGGAGAAGCGGCTGCAATGAGAGAAACCAATTGTATGTGCTCCTGATAATATAGTCACATAACATTTCAGAAGTTAAAAAAGTCAATATATATTCTGAACCATTTTCTAGCTATCTGAAATCTTCAAATTGCAAAACTTCATGGTATATATACCTGATAGTGCAACCATATCAGTCTGATTAAGACCATGAAAGGCAAACATGTTGTTGAGCTGATCTAAGTTGAATTCAGGTCGAGGAAGTTGGTGTTGAACACTAGCTTTGGTCGATATCCTGCCATCACGCCTTCCTAATTCGACTTGATAAAATGGTCCGCCGGCCTGAATATAAACAAACAAGTTGGATAAAGAAGTAAACAATTTTGGATGATGCACATGGAGTGGGTGACTGAAAAGCTAATTTCTATTGGTGGTTGTTTGAAAATTTATGGAGTGATCTGTGACGAGGATACTACTCAAAAGCCAATTATGCTGGAACTGCATACCAAAACTATGACATCTCTAGCAGCAAGAGCTAATATATCAGCACAAGAAACTTTATTTTTGCACTGAGGAACACTGTCAACGGCGGCCTTAGCCTTGATCACCGTGTCGAATCCGTCTCCAGCAAGTGAAAGATCATCTGGGTGATCCTTCTCAGCATTGCTAGTTGGAGATGCAAGCAGCACAGAAGCATCACATCCCTGGAAAGTGAAAACAGTTAGTAGATTCACTTTAGAGCTAAAATGAAAATAGTAAAACGAAGTGTCAATTTCATCGGCATAACCCACTAACCCTCACAAAGCAATCATGAAAGAACAGCCGGAGAGTGGCCGGAGCAGTCACAAAAGTCTGTTGAAACTTCTTTTGGACCGCAGAGCGAACTATGGATTCGACGTTGGGACAGGTACTAGCGTAGAAGTTTTTGCGAAGTTGAGCATAAGCATTATTAGTTAGAAGGAGAGGCAGAAGAAACGCTGACAGAAGAATGATGCCATGTTTGGGCATTTTTATGATACAGCTAATGTCTTTACCAGATGGTGGTTTTCAATTTTACGGTGAAAGTGCAGAGTTTATATACATAGCCATGGTCAAGAAGACCATGCACATAAAAAAGAGAATCTTTATTAGCACATGATGATCAATAACATATATATGATAATTATTTCTGGCCAATCATGATTGTTTGAGAGTGAGGATGGATTGAGGGGACAGTACACAAGGAGTTCTATTGACTCACTCTTAAACAAATGTTTTTCTTCGTGTGCAGAAAGTCATATGCGCATCAACTAATTAATTGACTTCTACATACTATTTTCTTGATCTTCTTATTTGGAGACTTCAAAGTTCTTATTGGATTATGAGGAATACCAACTTGAACAAACATGGTTTCACGGCTCTGCTTGTCGCTTCTTAATTACCCAATTATCAGGCAATTGGAGTATGAAAGATATCACTGTTGGCTCACATGGTTTCATCTCCAAGCATCGATACATACATATATACACGGAACCTCTCCGGGTTGTCAAAATGATTCAATTATGCTTAAGAACTTGTTATCGGACATTAATTAGAGTATCCAGTCAAAGGAAATAGGCAAACTAGTCACAAAGTAAGGAGGCAAGAAGGCCTTATCTGTATTTCAAGCGAATTGATTATTGATGAGTCGGCACGGATGACTTGTTTCCTTATTACATAGAAATTCTTAGAGAGGAACATGTTAAGCTTCTCCGGAATATTTGGTTGCACGTCAACTTTTTGGCACACCGCTTCCAACTTCCTATCATTTCGCATGCCATTCCCATATTTTCAGGTAATGTCGCACTTGATTGATGAAGAATCCGTTTCTTTCCTGGCCGCGCCAAGATGTAGCCTTCCTTGCTCCGGTTGTTTCGCCATACTATCTTACTAGAATTAAGCTTATATTTTTTAAAATTAACACGATTAATTATATCATATTAATATAAATATAATATTGTTATATGTACCTTTATCTATATTTTCTTTATTGTACTTTACAGTCAATTTATCATAGAGAATTTATAAAAATGGTAAATATAATATTTTGTGCAAATACATTTTAATTTTATAATACTTTATGATAAAGAAAAGAGATTAAATACATGTTAAATAATTATGCTTCGTATAAAAATTTGAGATACTTAAATACAATTAAGTTTCAAATAATTTTATATATTTTGAATGCAAATTATTTTGATAATAATTATTAATTTATCATAAAATATTTAAAAATATTCATGTTCAAATTAATCTAAATTTAAAAGTTTTATTAATATAAACAGATTTCAAAGTATCAATTCTTGTCTTTTCATTTATATAAATAAGTATATTCACTACAGCAAACATTTGTATTGGCTACGATTTATTTGGCGATAAAACAAAAATCATCATTAGAAGTGTCCCTTTGCCGACGCATAAAAACTTTTGCTACTAAAAACTCGAGTTGAAGGTAGGGTGGAACCAAATTACTTAAGTCCACCATGCATCCACTTGAGCGCGGCGCTCCTCCGTATCGTGATAGCAGATTCATTGTGGTTCCATTCCCAGTTTGTTGCGCTGGGATTCGAACTCACGACATGGGGCTAAACCTCAGGTCCATACCTGAGCTCTAATACCACTTTGCTACTCAAAACTCGAGTTGAAGGTAGGGTGTAACTAAATTACTTAATTCCTTGAACTAAAAGTTAAAGGGTATAGTCAGGGTACCTTGAACCCTCTATAACCACCATGCTTTCGATTGCGCACTTTCACGCTGATCGGAACCAGTGGTTGTGCTGAAACTCAAACACGAGACGTGGGGCTGCACTAGGCCCATACCTGGAGCTCTGATACCACTTGAACTAAAAGCTATAGCTTATAGTCAGGATACTTCGAACCCTTTATAATGCAATAATATCCCTTATACTCAATTGGATGTTCAAGAATTTATCACTGAATGTACTGAACTTTTAAATAAACAATTAATTTCTCTCAGTACTAGTAAGCATTCAGCTACCGCTTTCTATGTGAATAATTTAGCTGAACAAAAACGAGGAAAAAGGTAAATGGTTATAAACTATAAAAAACTCAATGATGCCACAATAGGCGATGCATATAAATTACCTTGAAAAGACTATATAATTAATAGATTAAAAGGACATAAATGGTTCACTACATTAGATGTAAAATCAGGTTATTGGCAATTACGATTTCATGAAAATACTAAACCTTTAACTGCCTTTACATGTCACCTCAAAAGCCTTCTAAGGCTAAAAATATATTATTAGTTTCTCCATGGACCATTTATTATACCATATAAATAATAATAATAATATTGAAAAAGATATACTAAGACTAATTATCTGAAATTACACAATTAATTCAGAGATTAACTCTTACATCATCATCTCCCGAAACATTTCATCAAATAATCGAAAAGGATGAAAGCATTTATAGATATGATTCTGATCATGAAGCATATGTTGATCAAAGTAAACTCGAAGAATTACTCGAAAGTAGTCAAGCCGGAGAAAAAAGAAATATTGGTGAAAAACGAAAAAAGGAACAACAATATTCTTATCAATGGGAAACTACTCAATCCAACAACAATTTAAATCATCATGGTTATTATCAAAAAGGAAATAGAGTTAGAAGATTTCCTATGGAATATACCCCTAAACATATCACTATAGGACCTGATGGCTTACTTAATTTAGATTGCGTTCTTTCCCCTGAAAAATTGTTATTAGAATGGGCAAATAAATTATTGTTACTAATTCAAATTGAAAAACAATTTGAAGGCTTAAATAATCGAAACACTTTATGGAATTTTATTACATATAAAATAACAGGAATAGTTTTAGATTTTTTAATTGACAATGAAGATCGCTTAAAAAATACTACGGCATTTTTACTTGCAACTAATAATATTCAAACCTTACAAGTCGTCTTGGGAGAATTATATAAAGAATTTGCAGGAAAAGATGTAGCTTCATGTAAATAAGATATTAATAATGTAGAACTACAAAACGCTTTATGGCATTTAAATAATATGCGAATTTGTGATATTTGCTATTCAGAAGAATATATTTGTGAATTTAAAAAATATTATTATAAATTAACAGGATCTAAACAAGAGATGTATATTCAAATTTTCATTCAAAAATTACCTTATCCACTGAATCAAACTGTAGAAGAACAATTTTAAGCTAAAAATAGTCAAAACCTAATCGCCTATAATTTAGGTGGAGCTATTGTAATCACTAAAGAAGTACTTGCTCAAAAATGTTTTGAAGCCAAATTACACAAAATATTAAGACATAAGGATATACAATTATGTTGTTCAAAATATGTAGAAGTACCTCAACAATATGGTTATGAATATACTTCATATAAACATCCTAAAAAACGACATCCCATAGCTTATACGAAAAAATATAAATGGAAAAAAAATCCTCAAAAGTATTTCAAAAAAAGGCCATTTAAACCTTATCAACGATTTTTTTAGACGTCAAAACTATCGTTAATTTAAACCTAAAAAACAGTATTATCCTCAAAAGAAAAAATCATGTAAATGTTGGTTGTGCAAAGAAGAAGGGCATTATGCAAACAATTGTCCAAAGAAAAAGCAAAATAGTTACAACTAGTGAGACATCTTGACTTTAAAAGCAAGTTCTTGAAATCATCAAGATGGATGTGATTTGGTGAAAATGTTTTTGATCTAATACTATGAAGAAGTGGGAACAAGTTGAATAATGCCTTGAAGAACGTGATCTTGTGCAAGGTAATAATCAATCTCAATATAGTACGCTCATGAAAGACATCACCATGAACAATTTGCATGGTATGTCATTATCACAATAAAGAGGTCATAAATAAAGAGGAAAAATCTACATCTTGGAGTAACCAATAAAGCCATATGAGCTTAGTGGTGGTGTCAATAAGAGGTCGATATTTTACGTTAGTGCTAGAGAGAGAGATAACTGTTTGTTTCTTATTGCGCCACAGAGTGAGAGATGTGCTAAAAAAGAAACAATAGCCAATAATAAAGCATCGATTGATGGTTCTCCAGCCTAATTAGCATCAGAATATGCTGATTAGCCTAATTAGTTGTGGTAGTTTCTTTTCTACTTTAAGTGATGGATCCAGCTTGAAGCTATAAATGATTCGGCCCTTGGTTTAGTTTCATATACATATTTTGGTTTGTACTGTAATAATTACTTGAGTTAGTCAAAAACCTTGAAATTGTATGGATGAACGAAGTTTGTCATCTTAAGATTTAATCTCACTCCATATAGCTTTGTTATGGTCACAAAATTAGATCGATCTCGATTGACACATTGAATTTTGGTTAAAAACAAATATGCAAATCAAATGGATAGTAAACTAACAAGGTGTTGAGTTGTCTATAGACTTCCTTAAGCTCAAACAACTTGATCGAAGTTAGTCCAAATTCTAAGATTTATGACAAATGTGATGATGAACGAACGAAATTTCATCTAACAATTTGCAATGATGGGTTTTGTCTCCTGATTGTTAGATCACTGAGTCAAAAATATCACATACATAATCTTAGGAAAGAAACCTCTACTCTCAAAGAAAAGAATGAGTCTTACACATTGCTTAAACAACATCAAATGTGGTTTACTCCATGAAGGTAGTCTTGACCCAACTAACAAATTCGTTTCTCGTCTCAATCTTATTTTTTGAGACCTAGAATAAGTCGAAATTTATGTTGATTAGTTTCCTTTCTTTTATTTGTTAAATCTCTCATTTATTTTTCTCTTTGAATTATTCTGCATAACTTAAAATTGTTTAGTTTAAATAAAGGTCAGGAATTTGATTTATTGAAGTGGCTTTTTGAGTTAACGGGCAGTATTCATATTTGATTGTTAACTGCTTAATGTTCTATTTTATTAGAAGAATTTTAAATAGATGAATTTAGTTTCTTCCTTCATTTTCTTGCATAATACTTACAAGTTTAGATGAATAGTCGCAAAATCAAAATTTAAATTTTGTTGTTAGAATTTCATATTGTTTAATGTTGTGATCTTAACTATGTTTTAGTGTGCACTCACTACAATAGTGCAAGCTTTCTTTTTGTTCTAAAGATGTGGCCTTCGTTAATGAAATCTTAAATTCAGTACATATAAATAAGAGTTGATAATAGTTTATAAATGTTTAGATGGTCAATAATTTTGACTTGCTATTTCTAGGAATATAATCTGCTTGATTAACTTGGACTGGGTTTCAAGTACCTTATCTCAAATAAAAGATTTGATTAATTTGTTTTTGTTGTTAATGAAAACATGCTATTTGGATGGATGAAGATATGGACTATGTTTGGTGTTTGAATTTCACAACAATACTCCAAAACTATTAATCGGAGATCACTATTGCAAACATAGGTGGGTTCAAGTAGTCTTATAAGCCATTGACGTTTTTGGGGTAGAGTAACTTACAACAGAAAAGGAACAGAGGAAGATGTACTGGATTTACTCTCTGATTTACCCATTTGGATGCTAAACTAAAGCCCTATCTTGACCTAATAACACCAAGTATATATTATTGTTATCATAGACAAGTGCTAAAATTTCTGTGTTTCCCATTATATCAGTAGTCATTTCCCCTCATTTAAGAGATATACATTGAAATAAGAAGAGAAATTTGCTAGAATCATTTCACATATGATCCTCTTTTTATTATTCTAGCTATCATGGTAAAGAATCACCTATCACTAATCTTATTCTAATGATTAGACGGTTGAAAATAAATAATTCTTGTCATGAAACAAGATGTTGGAGTTGTACAATAGTTCATTGGTGATTGATTTGATTAATTTTCCAGTGAAAGGTTTGGATATAATGAATGTTATTGATATTTATAATAATATCCTAACAAATTGAATTAGAATTATTTGCTATGGAGAATTCCTCTTTTGAATTATTGAGGTGCTTTCAACATCCTGTCTGTTTCTTTATATCTAAACCTGATTTAAGGTTTCTTACAAGGTCCAGTTCATGGTTTCCTCTAGGAAAAAGCCCATTCGACTCTGAGAAAGGTACGAATTGGACGTTAAGAACAAACTTGTCGGAGACAGTTTAGATCAAGTAATGTTGAAAGCTATTGCTTTTAAAGGTTATCAATGTTGCAATTTCATGACCTTTTTTAACAATTCTATATGTTGCCAGCTTCCGCTTCAATACTTCAAGAAGTTGAAAGCTTAAAACCCTGTCCTTCTACGCTGGAAATCCATCTGATTACTATTCAATGTTAACGAGTAGCAATAGAAGAAGAGACAACAACAAACACATCTTGCATCTGATTTGCATTTTATAAAAGATAAAAATGGTGTAATCTTGTGTCTAAATCTAGAGAAAGATGCTTTGTCTTTTAACTTTTCTGAATAAAGTTTAGATCTTTAATATGTATAAATAATTTGAACAAAATCAATTTTGCTTAGTGTTTGAATGAAAAAAAAAGGAAGCATATTCTCAATCTTTGTTTAAAACAGTGATCTCAGCTTCTATTTCATGTATTTCACATTTGAATTGAAAGCATAATTGATTAGCATAGTTGATTACATAACTAGTAATTTTTCATTTTTATGTGCAAATCATTTGAAATATTCAAAATCATTTCAACCATTTATGAGAATTAATTCATTTAATTATATTAAATATTCATATTTTTTAATTTTCAATAATTATGAGAATAAATTAATTTAAGAATATAATTAAATTAAAAATTAATATTAATATATAATAATATAATAAAAATGAAACCAAATAAAATTTTATTAAAAATAAAAAACATATCTAATATTAATATCTAATAATATAATAGTAGTGGGACCAAATTGTCTCTAAGGGCCTTGGTTGGATGTCAATTAATAGAATGAAATGAAACAAAACAGAACGATTTATAATGAAATAGAATATAATATAGTGAAAAGTTATTTGGGAGAGATGAAAATATTCATAATATAATGTAGTGAAATATTGTTTGGAAGATGGATATAATGAAATTTTATGTATAATAAATGACTATTATACCCCTAATATTAAAATGGTTATTACAGAAGTTTAATGCTATGATTTTAAAACAGAACTTATATCCAATTAAAAAGTCACGATTTAAGTTACAATCATGGCAAATAATTTTTTAAATATATTTTCTATTTGAAAATAATAAAATTTTATTATTTTATTATTAATTTTATACAATGTATTATTAATTATATAAAAATATTATTATTAATTATTTAATAAATTTTATTTTATTCTATTATATGTTATTTATATTTAAAAATAATTTATTTATATGTTTATTTATATAGAAATATATACAAACAATTAAAGAATAATTCTTATCTATTTTTCATTAGTAAAAAATTTATCAATTTATTTTATTTTATTATTAATTATATACAATTTATTATTAATAATATAAAATATCATTATTAGGGTAAGGAGAAATAAGATAAGATATTATTAATTATATACAATTTTTGTGGACCGTAATAAATGAGTCTGGGAAAAAGGGGATTAGGATTAGAAGAAATAATTGGTATTAAGAAAAATTATTGATGGTATATTAGGTAGTATATATTTATTAATTTACGTTTCATCTTAAACTGTCTAAATCAGATATTTCTTATTTTCACTGCTTAGGATGGAATGGAATGTAACATGAGATCCTCTACTTTCATCTCATTCCGTTTCATTTCATCATAAAACCCTCAGCTAAATAATAAAAATATGTTACGTTCCATTAATAACGTGTCAACCAAACAGACCTAAAGTTTCAACTAAACCTCGACAAAACGAAGTACACCAGCCTCAACAAATAAGCTGGCGGCGATGTTCTTATGCGGAGGCACCGATTAGAAAACAAACTGGGAATTGGTTTTGAAATGATATTGCATAGCAGATTGTACAAGAAACTATAACGAAAGATCTTGGCTTTATCATCATTACAGCTGAGCACAAAGACGTTCGGTAACGTGGAAAGCAAATAGAGAATCATTTGTAGCAGATAAATGCTTAGACCACGAAGGGACAAACACAAAGAAAAACTCGGAACATTGACTGCCATATAACCAACCAATCACCCGTGAAGTTAGATAGAACTAATATTCTCACAAACAACTTTGGCTACGGAAAAGTAAAAGTAAACACGTCAAAAAGACATTGCATCATTCATCAACAAGTTGATATTAATTCAGCAACGGCATTGCCAGCCATCAACAAGAATTCCTAACGAAACCCGTCCAGATTGTTACCATGATGCATCTAGATGTGAATCAAGTAAAGCAACTAAACGATAAATACAAGTAACACAAAGCTTTGAAGGTATAAACTTCGTAAACATGGGTTCTCTCAAGTACAAACTTCTCGCCTATATAAATCCAAGGATTGCAAGATTACCTTACTCCAAAAAAATTTAAAAAAAAAAACTCTCTAATCAAAAAATGAGAATCCCATGTCATCATCACTCTCCTCCTTTTCCTTAACAGGAGGTGCATCAACTGTTGATGCTGCACCTCCGGCTAGAGCAGCGGCAACTTCACCACCACCATACCGCAATATTAAAGTTATCTCCAACGAAAGCACCAAAACACCAATTCACTCCAAGACATCAAAATTTAATACCAAAATGGTGTAATGAATATTAATACGCTCAATTTGGTGTGTTATTATTCATGCACCAAAAGTTGTATAAAGACAATTCCATTTTCTTTTTAACATATTCCTTTTATATCATTCTCAATTTATTTACATAATTTACTAAGTAATTAAATTTAAAATATATATTACTTTATACAAAATATATCATTACAAAGATCTCCGTGAAACATTTAAAATAACATTAATATTGAATATAATATTAAATTTATTTTTAATATTTA
>JANKOE010000205.1:25247603-25262053 GCA_026284465.1 Erythroxylum citrifolium | reverse complement strand
GGCGTACAACTTCTGTTATTCTTTGTCATGATTCATTGTACTACTACACTGTACACAATATTATAAATAATAAGAAATGCTGAGCATAACAGTGTAAGCTCAGAATATTTTATTCCCTACGTTATTATTTTTCTCACTGAATTCAATAAGAATGATGTCACAATGTAGATTCCATTTGTTATAGGATCAGTAGATACTAATGTGTATCTCTAGATATTGTAGTTGCTAGTTCCATCCAATTGTATATGGTCGGGGGTTCTAGTCCTGATAGAATCTGTAAAGGCAGAAACCAGGTTTTTACATGTTTACATAACTTTCATTAAGAACTTGTGGCGAACCATATGGAAAGCAACTCAAGCATATTATTGGTCCAATAGAAAACTTTATCCTTTGCTCATAGTATACTTGCAAAATTTTGTCTTGTTACTAAGATAACATTCCATATATAGTATTAACTATGCTGTACAAGACTCCTAATTAGGATATATAAACGATGTATCATTGGGTTTAACTTTTGTTGCTTGTTAATTTTTTTTCTACCTATTAGTGATGTTATTTCTGCTTCTTAGTTCTTCACTTTGTGTTCCTGTTTTCTTTTGAAACATTTAATTGACGGTTCCTGTACCATTTCAGGGTTTTCATTCCCAAGGCTTACTCCAAATTGTGGAATCCAGATAGCATAATTGGATAAAGACCATGTCAGTTTCCATGAGAGATTTAGATCCAGCTTTTCAAGGTGCTGGACAGAAAGCGTATCCTTTCTTCAGAAATTCTACAATTTTCTTTCAATTTTTGTTATTTCATTCTTCAGTTTTTTTTCATATATGTAAAGAAGTTAAGAGATAAAGGTTGTCATGAATAATATTCTTAATCCTTCTATGTGCAAGTTTTTACATCTGTCTTTCACATTTCAGTTTCCTTGACCAAAGTTTGAAAAAATAAGTGGACTTGAAATTTGGAGGATTGAAAACTTTCATCCTGTTCTTGTCCCAAAATCTTCTCATGGCAAGTTTTTCACTGGGGATTCCTATGTGGTTTTGAAGGTTAGTTGCTATTTGTTCTCCTTCTCTATGTATCTCTTAATTCACTCAAATGTCATGATTGTTGTATATTTTTTGGGTTGTGGGTTCTTTGAATCCTCTATCTTCAATAGTGCTTTTGTTTTACTGGACAGATCATGGGTTATTAATAACTTCAGCTCAAGTTAATTTTTGTCTTTAATTTCATTGCTAGATGGGATATTGACAGAGAAATACTAATTTTTATGCTACCTGTCTGTGCAGACAACTGCACTCAAAAGTGGTGCCTTGCGCCATGATATTCATTATTGGCTTGGTAAAGACACCACTCAGGTCAGCTGCTACTTTTATAGATTCTTCATGCTTAAGAAAATTGAAATGTTTTTCCAGCATTATATCCTTAAGTCTCTTAAATAGGATGAAGCAGGTACTGCAGCCATCAAAACAGTTGAACTTGATGCAGCTCTTGGAGGCCATGCTGTACAATATCGTGAAGTCCAGGGTCATGAAACTGAGAAGTTTTTATCTTACTTCAAACCATGTATCATACCTCAAGAAGGTGGTGTCACGTCTGGATTCAAACATGCTGAGGCTGAAGAACATCAGACACGCTTGTTTGTTTGCAAAGGAAAACATGTCGTCCATGTTAAGGAGGCAAGTCAACTTGGTTGGTTCTCCAATTGGTAAATTTACTCCTGAATGTTGTGTTATCTCCACTTACCTTTCTATTTTCTGGTTCGGATGCAGGTTCCTTTTACTCGATCATCACTCAACCATGATGATATTTTCATTCTCGATACCAAGTCAAAAATTTTCCAATTTAATGGCTCTAACTCATCCATCCAAGAGAGAGCCAAGGCTTTAGAAGTAGTCCAGTATATTAAGGATACTTATCATGATGGAAAATGTGATGTAGCTGCCATTGGTAAGTGCAGTGTTATTAGGAGCTATTTGATGATAGTGAAGTATGCTCCTTTAATTCTAATTATTCCCTCTTCATATAGAGGACGGAAAATTGATGGCTGATGCTGAGACTGGAGAATTCTGGGGTCTCTTTGGTGGTTTTGCTCCACTTCCAAGGAAAACAGCTAATGATGATGATAAGGCTGCTGATATTTGTTCTACTAAACTTTTTAGGTAACATAAATTCCCGAGTTTCTTTTATGTTTTTACTTAAGAATAATGCATTAGCATATTATCTTGCATATGACAAAGTTAGATCATCCACATGAGGAGAGTGGGAATCGATTTATTCTTTAGCAGTTTTTAGTCCATTCCTTGTCTTGTCACTTTTCCTTATTAGATGTTAAATTAGAGAAGGTTTATTTTGAATTCTTGTTAGGCTAGGATTAATATCTAGTGGTTACAAGGAGTTACAGGCAAGAACTCAGTAGGATTTGGTTTACAGGATTCTTACATAGGTTTAACATTTCAGTTTGTGTATGGGGATTTCCAGTTTATCCTACATCACCACATGTATCTCTTCCATGAATTTTGCTTTCCTTTTACATTCCTTTGGTGCATTTTATTCACCAAAGATTTGTGCTAACTAAATGAGATATCTCTAGTCATGCCTATGTAGTATGTCTTACTGTTAAGTTTTGTTGATAATAAATTTTCCAAGAATAGTTTATTACTGATGATCTCGTGATATATTGGATTAAAATTTTAAACCATGTAGCCTCTTTTTATTCTTCCCCTGAAGTTATTGTCAAGGCCATTTTGAGATGGCGATTACCGGAGTTGAAAAGTAGTGTAGTTCTGAATAACTTGTGTTTTCCTTTGAAGAATTGAGAAGGGACAGCCAGAACCTGTTGAGGCAGATTCTTTGACAAGGGAATTACTGGATACAAATAAGTGCTATATTCTTGATTGTGGAGTGGAAGTGTTTGTATGGATGGGGAGAAATACTTCTCTTGATGAAAGAAAGACTGCAAGCAGAGCTGCAGAAGTAATGCTAATTATTTCGTGCTAATCATGTGCATTACTAAAGATTTTCTATTTTTTAATAATTCATATTATCTAAATCGATCAGGAGCTAGTTCGTGGTGCTGACCGACCTAAATCCCACATTATATGTGTAATTGAAGGATTTGAGACAGTGATGTTTAGGTCAAGCTTTGAAGCATGGCCTGAGAGAGCTGATGTACCTGTATCTGAGGATGGTAGAAGCAAGGTTGCAGGTTTGTAACTGGAATTAGTTTAGTTACTTCACAATTTCACATTTTGCTCCTCCATGGGAGTTCTCTTGGTTATCGTTGTCACCATCTCTTGCTTTTATAGTTTTTGTTTTTGCAACTACTACTGCGATCAGCCTCCCTGTATCATTTTGATTTTATTAAACTTCTTTCTCTGTTAACTTTGTTTGTAGCACTTCTAAAACGTCAGGGGGTTAATGTCAAAGGTTTGCTGAACGCTGCTCCTGTAAAGGAAGAACCCCAACCATATATTGATGTCACAGGGAATTTGCAGGTCCTATTTGTAACCTCGTTTCGTTTGATCCTAAATTTTTCTCAGGATCAGACCTTTTATTTTCTCAGCCTTAAAATCTCAAATCTTCTGTATAATTTTGTATTTGCACGAATAAAGTTCTAAGATAGTCATGGCTTTTTCTTAGTTATTCAATCTTCATATATTATATTTCCTTTCATAGATCAGATATGCACGACCCGAGTCCTGCTTTTGATATATATGCAAATAGGAGCCGTGGTTTGAAACACAAATTAATGAAATAAGAGCATGCAATTTCTGCGATGGAGACTGCCATGTTTATGTAGGGATGACAGTCCAGAAAAAAAGTTTGAGCTCTAGGACATAAGCGGAAGCAAATTACAAGAAATATGCTACTTCGTAACAAACAGATAACTGGCAACTATAGAAGAGTTGTCGTATAACACCATGTTCTCCGATACAACCAAATTGTTTCTAGGGAATTTTTAAGAATATGTTCGAAATTTGAATTTGTTTCCTCCCTATACCAACATTTCTACCTCTTTAACTTTACTTCATCTATTTTATGAGCCGTCTTTGTTATACCTAATGTTGATAGTCCCTCTATCTGGTTTGACAGGTTTGGCGTGTTAGTGGCGAGGAAAAAATCATCCTTCCAGCTTCAGATCAGTTTAAGTTCTATAGTGGAGATTGCTATGTTTTTCAATATTCATATCCAGGGGAAGATAAGGAGGAATACCTTATAGGGACATGGTTTGGGAGGAAGAGTGTGGAGGTGAATTTCACGCTCTCAACTAGCCTCTTTTCATTCCATATCCCCTTCCCATCCTCCCAGGATTCTAATGTGTCTACTGCTGAGAGGAAAGGGTTAGGGTTTTGAAGTGACGGACTTATTGCAGTACTATTGATGAACTGATACTTCATTTTCTAATGTTATCCTTCATATTTCTTGTGCATTTCCCTTTTGTCTGCCACAACATCTGTCTTTGAAATTATAGCCTTTAATGGAAAGCCTACGTGTGGTTCACCTAGTTAAATGTAGAAAGTCGCACTTTCTCTAGATCTTTGTTTCGTGATCAGATATTTATTCTGTTTTTTCAGACTCTGTTTTGATTGCTATATCCAGACAGTTCTTTGGGCATGAATAATCTTATGGCAGTTTGTCGTTGCTGACTAGAACATTAATTTTCTATCTGCTTATATCTTGAGGACTCTGTATTTAATGTATTGTTGTCTGATATAGTCAATGCATCTTATTAGTTGTCTCTGGCTTCATGTACCTGCTCACCCGTGTTACTGTTATTTACTTGTTGGCGTTTGCTGCCTTTGTCTGGTCATAATGATTACTTCTTGAAATAGGCTGAAAGAGCTTCTGCTATTTCACTGGCAACCAAGATGCTTGAGTCACTAAAATTTCTACCTGCCCAGGTAGCCTTTTTCTCCAGAGTGATGTTTTCTTGATGATGATCTCGTTATACTTTTAGGTCAATTGTTTCTGATGCTAAATGCTATTGATGCATAGGCTCGCATCTATGAAGGAAATGAACCAATTCAATTCTTTTCAATCCTTCAAAACTTAATTGTTTTTAAGGTATGTGGCTTATGAATATACAACAGAAGGCAATTTGATTAATTATCTTGAAGATATACTAAAGTCTTTCATAATCTTTTACTAAAGTTTTTCTTAATCTTTTACTAATCAGTCGACTAATTCTAATGTTAACAGGGTGGCCTTAGTGCTGGATACAAGAATTATATTGCAGAGAACGAACTCCCTGATGAGACATATAAGGAGGATGGTATTGCACTATTTCGAGTTGAGGGCTCTGGACCTGATAATATGCAAGCAATTCAAGTTGAATCAGTATGTCTTCATCACTGTTAATGCTGAAGCGTATGATGTTGTCTGATTTTATATGCTTTTACTAACACATTTTGGAACCGGGAAAATACAATAAATAAAACTATATTTTATTTTAGATGCTTTTAATACTTCCATTTGGAAATAGGAATTTACAGTAAATACAACTATAATCCTTGTGATTTGGCCACCGGCTTTGATGGATAATAGCATATTATCTCAATAGTTGTATAATTGGCCCGTAAGGCAATAAAGTTACACAATTCTCTCATGAGTGTGGCAGTGATATGTAGATCAAGCTTACAAGTTTATTGGTTTCTACTTACTGAATGTGGATTTTGTTGTTGCAGTTTGTTGGTTTAATTTGGATACTTATAGCTGCTGATATTACTTTCTTTTTCTTTGCCTCTATGGAATTTCAATCAGGTTGCCTCATCTTTGAACTCCTCCTACTGTTACATATTACATAATGATTCTTCTGTCTTCACATGGTCTGGAAATGTGACAACCACGGAGGACCTGGAACTTGTTGAAAGGCAACTGGATCTAATAAAGGTTCAATATGTCTTCTTGAACATTTATTTCAAGCAATTAGTTGCAGACATAAAAGAGTCTTTTAAGTTATACTATTATTGGTAATCTTGTAACCAACTATTGTAATCACTTTAATGTACTTTTGAATGTTCTGCAGCCAAATGTACAGGTTAAACCACAAAAGGAAGGTTCAGAGTCTGAGCAATTTTGGGATTTGTTAGGAGGAAAAGCTGAATATCCTACCCAAAAAATTGGAAGGGAAGCTGAAAATGATCCTCACCTTTTCTCCTGTGCATTTGCCAAAGGTAGAAAAAATGTCCCGGTTTCCAGCTGGTAGATTTCTTTCTAGAAGTTATGTTTTATCTGGATATACTATTATTAAATTCTGACTCATTTTCCCTTTTCTCCTCCTGCTAAACTAATGCCCAAATGTATACTGATCTTTAGGAAATTTAAAGGTATGTAGTCATATGATTAATCATTTTCTGTCCTGTCAGTTCCCAGATCTTATTCTTAGGTCTCTTGTTCTAAGGAGGGATGTCATTTCAGGTGACTGAGATTTACAGTTTCAACCAAGATGATTTGATGACGGAAGATATATTCATCCTGGATTGTCATTCTGAGATATTTGTCTGGGTGGGCCAACAGGTTGATTCCAAAAACAAAACAAATGCATTAACAATTGGAGAGGTGAGACTTTTGGGGGCAGTGGTTGTTTGCAATAATTGCTCTTTTCCTTTGGCTGTTTACAATATGCCCTAAGATCCTAGGCTGATAAAATTTGAATCGAAGTAGGTCATCTATGTGACTTAGATGGCTATACGTCATATACGATGGGACTTATTTTGGCCACTATCAACTTCCATTACTTAGCGAAAATTGACGTTTTATTGCCAATAGAAATTTGTAGAGCAAGATTGTCTGTTGGAGAAGTTATCACGTGAAGCTCCAGTATATGTTGTTGCAGAAGGAAGCGAACCACCTTTTTTCACACGGTTTTTTGAATGGAATTCTGCAAAATCTGCAGTAAGCTTGTTATATTTATTTTCTTTAAAATTCTGTATAGATTTCTTCAAGAAGTCTTAACATTCTAATTTGCATATAGATGCTTGGGAACTCATTTCAGAGAAAGCTTGCAATTGTGAAAAATGGGGGAACTCCTGTTGTGGAGGTAAGATGAGTTCAGGCATTTGTTATCAGAATTTACTTTAGTTGTATACTTGTTGCTTTCCAAGTTGTACATCCATATCATGCATGCTTTCTTTTATAGTATCTATCATCTATGCTTTGGTCATTGGATATTTTGATCTCTGATTCCAAATACAAATTTATTGAGTGGTAAACCAAAATCAAAATACTAAAATTAAAAGCTTTTCAACCACTGAAGCTTATGATGTTCAGTGATTGCTGGATAATTTAAAAGTTGTTGATGTATTTTTGTATTATAAACCACATGCAAATACTATTGCACCACTCCATTCAGCAATAGTTTTCTAATACAGTATGAACGCATGATCAGAAACCTAAAAGAAGAACACCTGTGTCATATGGGGGAAGGTCTAGTGTGCCTGACAAATCACAGCGATCCAGAAGCGTGTCTTTCAGCCCTGAGCGAGTCCGTGTCAGGGGCAGGTCCCCGGCTTTCAATGCACTGGCTGCTAACTTTGACAATCCTAATTCCAGAAACCTTTCAACCCCACCACCAGTTGTTAGAAAGCTTTACCCAAAATCAGGGAGCCCAGATTCTTCAAAATTGACTTCTAAATCGTCGGCTATAGCAGCACTTGGTTCGTCTTTTGAGCAACCCCCTCCAGCACGACAATTTATTATGCCCCGTTCCATCAAAGGTATACAACCAATCTTCTGGGAAGTTTAAGTTATTGTACCTTTGATATCTTTAGGTACTAACTTCTGGAAAATTGCTTTTCATGTTTGTAGCGAGCCCTGCGGCACCAAAGTTGAACCCCGAGTCAAACTCAAAGGAAGATACAATGAGCAACAGAATAGAGTCCCTCACCATACAAGAAGATGTGAAAGAAGGTGAAGCTGAAGATGAGGAAGGACTTCCAATTTATCCTTATGAACGCCTCAAGATTGGATCAGCAGTTCCTGTCAACGAAATTGATGTGACAAAGCGAGAGGTGAACCATGAATAATTGGCAATCTATTACCTGGTGTTCCTTTGTTGGTTGTGTTCTAATATTTTCTTCTGGGGAATGTGTGCAGACTTACTTGTCATCAGCAGAGTTCAAGGAGAAATTTGGGATGGCAAAGGATGCCTTTTACAAATTGCCCAAGTGGAAACAAAACAAGCTTAAAATGGCTGTGCGATTGTTCTAAAGTCTCCTACTGTAACTCTGCTTTTTCTTCAGCTACATGCAGTTGCAGGTGGAAAAACGTTACTCGTTAGCATATGCAAAATGTATCATAATAGGATTTAGCATTTTTAGCCCTTACAATTTCATTCTTGGTCTTTTATGCAATTGATGTTTAATTGCATTCTGAAATAGCCTACTTTCCTTCTTGCAGTAAGAAAGTTTCTGAGACAAAGGGACAGCATCAGTGCATTTTTTGCTGCTTCTGCTCCCAAGAAGCTTACGTTCTTATATAATTTGATGGGCAACAACCAAGATCTTTTTGCCCATTTTACAAGCGGTTACTTGAATTCTATCTTTTTCTTTTTCTGGGTTGGTTAGATGGTTTCTCTTGTCCTTTAATTTTATTGCCAGAAGTTGACGGTTTTGCTTTTTCACTTTTTTTTTTTCGGAGGGTTGATTAATTTTTTGATTGGAAATTGGTTTTAGGAGTCAAAATCAATTAGGATGTATTTGGTACGATGGAGGATGCAAGTGTGTACAGCAGAGCCTTTGCCATTTTGTTTATAACGCTTTGATGATATATGAAAAAAAAGAAAATTGTGCTTGTTCTTGATGCAAGTTGACCACAATTCAAATTCATTTTCTTGTATAGTTTGGTTGTACTGGAAAAGAAAACTAACCCACATACCATTTTCACTACTGTTGCAAAAGTAGTGAAATTATCTTATGGAGGCTTGAAAATATTGTAAATTTACAATTTTGTTTTTGGACAACCATTGACAATTAGAAGCAGTGATCGGTTCCTATGAACTCAGGAAGTGGGCAACTGTACAAGTGGATGGATAGAACAAAATGGAATATACCCCAAAAGCCGAAATTTCACGATCAAACACAAAGCAAAGCAATTTTTAGGAGACAGCAAGACGACAGCTCTCTTTATTTGATTGCGGAGAAGGGATTCAAGGAACAAAGATGATTGAAATTTGTTAGGATTATTAGTCTAAAGCTGCATGTTTGCACTTGTTTAGAAGAAGACTGAAGAAGGAGACCTGTTAATACCTTAAACTCTAAGATACAGAGAGTGAGAAAGGAGAGTGTCGAGTGTGTGTTTTGTGTTAATGGCGGGGGGTGGCGATAGGGTGCCGATGCAGGTTTGCAAGGGAATCAACGGACTCGACAAAGTGGTTCTCCGGGAGGCACGAGGCAGCTCCGCCGAGGTATTTCCTCTTTCTAATCGGCGCATCTCATTTCATGTTTCATTCTGTGTCTTGCGTTCTTCCTTTGATTCGTCAAAAGAGTTTCACGGTCTCATGGCTATTGACCTTTTTCATTTGATGCCCTCAAGTTCCTTTCATCTTGTGGGTTAGTATAGGCATATGTATAAAGCTATTAGTACAAATTAGAGAAGTCTAGATCTGATATTGGAGTTCGATTAGTCCCCTGTTACTGGACCGTTTTATGCATTCATTAAGTTGATCGACCTGGTTTTGACTCCGTAAAACTTTAATCTCCTAGAATTTTGGATTTAGGGTTTCAGGGGTTTCCATGACATGACTATATTCTGCACAAAGCAATTTTTTGTTGTTTCGAGTTGGTAGGGTCAAATTTAAGCGCAGTGATGTTGTCTTTGTGCTTGCATCTTGGCTTTCCTGCTTATTTGTGTAAAAGCTAATTCTAAAGACAATTTGAACACGATTTATCAGACTGAATTCAAGCCTTTAACATAAACGGAATTAATAGATGGAAACGATCAGAAGATTCTTAGTATTTAATTTGTGCAATTTTTACTGAATAACATTCAGGCGATGACAGTTGCTGATTTGGACTGATATTAGCTAAGGACTTACATGGTTTAGCCTGTTGTAAATACAGAATGTCCTTCTATGTTAAATATTTCCAGTCATATCACGATAGGCATTCGAACTGTGATTTAGGCAAGCAATGAGCCCTTATGATCTGAAGAAGTTTGAGAACCTTGGATTATAACATTCGCAACAATGTTGTAGTTACTAAGTAAAGAAACATTATAGACAATGTGTTACGTGAATTTATACGGAAGTTGCAGGTTATTTGAAAATGCCATAATTAGGAAAGGAAGGAAGAAAGAAAAGTGAGAGAATAATTAAGAGAATCTGTAAGATAGAGAGAGAAAATACAATTATTTCATATCTGCCATGTTAGTTACAATGGCTATAAAAATATATTTCCTACTGCTATGCATTGGACACGTATATAATGGTTGTTACAACTATTAGTGAAATGCGCGTTGGGTAATCACATGACTAATGATTACGAAAACAGTTTTATTCTTCTTCTCACTCACTTTCCTGTAACAACACCTCCCTCTTCAAAAACCTTGCTCACGAGGTTAACCTTTGGAAACCTTTTATGCAATTCGAATAGGAATTCTCAAGTCACTTTCTCAGTTGTTCCATCTGACCAATGCACTAGCACCTGTGTTATGGGTTTGCAGGGGCATTCCACCATTCTTCCATCTAAAATTGCCACTGGTGTCCTGTTTGCACGTCTGAGTGTAAGAGGAAGATTATTAGAGGCAGGCTCTTGGTTAAACACAGATTTCTTAAAAAATGGACCATGGGGTGAATTAACGATTTCGGGGGCAGCTACAACTTATACGCCACCTTGAAGCCGAAGCTGAAATTGAGTATCCCAGATATTCTATTTGTCTTGTCCCAAAGATACACTTACTCTACTTAATGAATAATTGATGATTGTGTAAGGTTTGCATGACCTTTTGAAGATGTTCCAAGTGTTGTTAAAATGATTTGCAATAAACTAAGATATCATCGAAAAAACTAGAATGAATATGATGAGGTATGACCTAAACACCTCATCATGTGACTTTGAAATGTTGAGGATGCATTATGGCATTGCCGAAAACCCATAATGACACTCATGAGCTTTAAAGGAAGTCTTATGTACATCTTCTCCATTCATCTGGATTTGGTGATACCCTGACCTCAAATCTAGCGTAGAATACCAGCTGGAACAATGAATTTCATCAAGCGGTTCTTCAATTAAGGTTATGGAGAACTTGTCTTAGATGGTTTGCTTGTTGAGCTCTTTGTAATCAATGCACATTCTCCAAGTGTTATCCCTCTTTTTGACCAACACCACAGGTGAAGCATATGGACTGATGCTTTGTTTGATGAACCTTGCCTCGTTAGCTCCTGCATGCCTCTTTTTATAATGTCTTTCTACTCACTAGAATATGTATAAGGCCAAATGCTAATAGGTTTCACTCCATCCCTTAACTTGATTCTATGATCATGGGACCTCTTAGGTGGAACTTGATCAGGCTTTTTAAAAACACTTCCAAATTATTCTATCCATCCGTTGAGCTCTTCTAGGGTTTGGATGATCCTCCAACTCCATCTATTGCATTTGATACTCGATGGGCATGAAAGTTGTAGCACGTACAAACTTCTCCCATTGGTTTTCTTAAAGACATTGTTGCAATCTTTGCTTGAGATTACCTTAGCAACCTTATTAGGATTCCCAAGCAATGTCACCATCTTGCCATCCCATTTAAACTTTATTGTGCGGGTACTAAAATTACACAACACCCATTGTATGCCAATAACCATGCGACAGCTCCCTAATTTGATGACTAGTGCATCTATATTGAACCTATGTCCTTGCATACTCTAAGTGAACCCTCTATAAACCTGATGACATTCCAACTTCTATCTTCCTCCCATTGTAACCTATAGAGGTTGAATTTCCTCCACCCTTTCGCTCCCTTTTTTATCACAAAGGTGTCTAGAACGTTATGACTACTCCTATTGTAATATGTGCAAGGTTCTCATTTGATGCCTCCCTATAACCCTCATTTGCTTGTATTCTTTCTCGTCTCTCAAGCCCATCATAGCTAGCAAAGAGATGTTGGGTTTTGACTACTCATCTTTCATAGTTTGCCTATCTTCACTACTCCCCCATGTACAAATGAATTTGCCTTTCTTTTACATTTGTGTCTTGGTATATATCTTTGATCACCCCAAAAACACTTCTTCAACCTTTTTACATCAAACTCTCTGCTTTTCATCGTTCTTAGCCCTTTATGAGTACTAATGAAATTACTTGTAGTAATACTTCCCTGATCGGGTGTGGATAGGATTCCAATCTCATTATGGTTTTTAGTTGGTGGACTTGGTGGTGAGGTTCCCTTATTTTGTGGGAACCCTCCCCCTTCTCTTGGTTTGGGTAGGAATATACTCGCCTCCAAGGTGATTAATCACTACTATAGCTTCTTGTTTCTCCGCCAGGATGTATGCCTATTGAAGACTTTAGGGGTCCATCAATTTGACTGTGAGTTCTAACTCTAGTTTGAGGCCCTTAAGGAAGAACACTATTCGATAACTCTCGAGTAGTGAGAGTTTGTTGGAATATTTGTCAAATTGGCCATTGTATTTCAATATGCACCCTCTTACTTGATATCCTTCAAGTCGCCAATTGGATATTTGTAAATTTCTTTGTTGAACCTCTGGTGGAGGATAGTTACAAATTCAGGCCACTCTGTAGGAACTTGTTGGGTTCTATTTCTTAGAATCAGTTGATAACATTCTTGTGCTTTCCCTTCCAAGTGCATCATCACAATGCTAGCTCTCAAGTGATTTAGAGTTTGATCAAGTGTGAAGAACTGTTTTCTCTTGAAGAGTCATCTTTTGGCTCCCGTTCCATTAAACACAGGAAAATCTATATTGCTAAACCTTTTAGGCACTGTGAAACCTTCAGTACTCACGAGAGCTTTAGTATCATGCCTGATCCTTCCTTTTTCCATTAATGAGGGTTCACTAGTCTTCCCAAATGTTTGCATAAATTGATGGAACATCTCTAAATAACCTATTTCCTTTTCTTGCTTGTCTTTTCGACTTTGTTTTCCAGCTGTAGCTTCTCATTTCGTATCGAAGCTTCGAGAAGGCTCCACATACTCACCTCAATCCTTCACAGTTCTGTTCCTCTAGTGCTTTCTACCATGATAGTTCACTAAGGATTGTCATGACTCTGTTACCAAGATGTTACGTGAATTTAGAGGGAAGTTGTAGGTCGTATGAAAATGGCGTAATTAGGAAAGGAAGTGATGTAAAAGAACTTCAAGTCTCTGAAGACAGAAGGAATCTTTTTTTTTCTTTATTTTGCACAACAAGTGCCTTTGAATATATACACAAGTTCTAGCTTAATTTAGGTAACTAAAATATTTCATATTAATAGCGATATCCTCTATTTACAACAATTTCCTAAAGTAAATATCCATGATATCCTCTTGTTTCCTATTTTATGACTAGGAAATAATTTCTCCTAAATCACTGTTCTGATTTTAATCTCTCCCCCTCAAGCTGGTAGGTGCATAGATGTCTTGCTTTCCCAGTTTGCTTATAACATCTTGAAATTGTGCATTTTCCAACCCTTTAGTCAATACATCTGCCATCTGTTATGGCAGCGGAAACGTATGGCGCGCAAATAAGCCCACTTTCTAATTTTTCTTTAATGAAGTGCCTATCAATCTCAATGTGTTCAGTTCTGTCATGTTGTACTGGGTTGTGAGCAATACTAATAGCTGACTTATTATCATAGTAGAGCTTTATAGGTCCTTGCCACCTAACTTTCAAATCAGTCAAGATGATACGAATCCACAAGAGCTCACATATACCGTGAGCCATAGCTCTAAACTCTGCCTCAGCACTTGATCTAGCCACAACTTATTGCTTCTTTTTTCTCCAGTGATAAGATTGCCCAAAAACATAGTACAGTACCCAGTGATTGACCTTCTATCAATGCTTGAACCTACCCAATTTGGATCTATATAAGCTTCAACTGTTTTATTGTTGTTTTTCTTAAACATAATCCCCCTGCCAGGGTAGTTTTAAGGTACCTTGCTTGAAGATGGACATTTTTAGGGTCATGCATGAATTGACTAATTACACTTACTGAATATTCTATGTCAGGCCTGGTATGTGACAAATAAATTAGTCTTCCCACTAGTCTTTGATACCTCCCCCAGTTAACAAGTTCATCATCTTTGACCTCGCTTAGTCTATGATTCTGTTCTATAGGTGTATCAATCGGTTTGCACTCCATCATTCCAATTTCTTCTAGAAGATCCAGAATATACTTGCATTGGGATAGAAAAATTCCCTCTTTTGAACGAGCTACTTCTATACCCAAAAAAATTTCAACTTCCCCAAATCTTTGATTTCAAACTCTTGGGCAAGTTTAAGTTTGAGGTGTTTCATCTCTTCAAGATCA
>JANKOE010000205.1:25210009-25221339 GCA_026284465.1 Erythroxylum citrifolium | reverse complement strand
GTTAGCTCCTCATATATATGTATATTTATATATTTACTATATTTGTAAATTTTATTCTAAGTGTCCTGGATCTAACACATCAAGAAGATAATTGCTAATGCTTATGTCTTGGAATTACCAAGTGATATGAGAATAAGTCCTATCGTAAATGTTGCAGACTTAACTATTTGTCATGGACAAGATAAGCAATCCCCTACTGCAGCTGTAAGAATTCCAGCCACTCCTCATCTTAAGGAGGAAATGAAGGATGTTCTTGATGAACAAATTATAGTCACAAGAGATGGAGGATATCGACAATTTCTTGTCAAGTGGGAAGGAAGACCGATTCTGATAGTACTTGAATTTTAGAATATGAATTCCAGAAGTTGAATCTAGACTTATATGATCAGTATTTATCACATTCTACGTCGAGACTACTTCAGACAAGCTAGAGAGAATTGATATAAAAGAACTTAAAGTCTATAAAAGAAATAAAAGAGGAAACATTAGTCAACCACAAACTTAATTTGGTGGGATGAGGATTGAGAATTGAGTTGACATCAAAGTAGGCTAAAATTTAGATTGTATTAGAATTCCTTATTAAATAGGAAGTAGTGGTATATGTTATTCGATTTTAGATACGCTACCCTAGTTGTATAGGACTTATATAATTTCTATTATAATAGGATTTAATATGGGTTTTAAGAATTATATATATTTGTGTATTAAACTCTTCATCAATAATAAGCAGTCTAGAATTTTTTTACAAACTTGAGTTTTCAATTAAAAGGTGTAATGTTTTCTTCTAAGAGTGATTCTTAGATCCTATGAGTGATTCTTAGTTTCTTACCTTCCATTTTTTTGTGTTCATCACAAAATTTCAGTAACCAAAACTCTAAAATCTTAACCCTAAATTTCTAGCAATCAAACCTTAAAATTTCAGCTATACAAAATCTGAAATTTCAGCATTCCTAGCCAAAATTCAACCCTAAAACTTGATATTTCGGTAGCCTAATATCAGTCATATTTCTTAATTTTGTGATTTTTAACTATTAGTTAATAATTCTTCTATTTATCTTACATCAGGGGGGAAGGAAGAAAGAAAATTGAGAGAAGTTTCAGAGAATCTGTAAGGAGAGAGAAAACACAATCATTTCATATCTGCCATGTTAGTACGAGGGCTATAAAAGGATATTCCCTTCTGCTGAGCATGTTGCACGTATACAATGGTGGCTGTTACAACTACTAGTGAAACACAGCATTGGGTGCTCACGTGACTAATGATTACGACAATGTTTTATTCTTCTCTTCTCACTCACTTTACTCACTTTTCTATAACACAATGACTGGATACCAATGAATCCTCAAAGTATAGCAAAAAATTCGAAAGCAGCCTATTGATGCTAACCATAATTGAAGTCGTTTTGCTCGAAATATTTTTCTCACACAAGTCTTGGTTTAAGTTCCTTGTTTCCTGTTTTACTGTTTCTTTTGTATTGTGTGCAGTAGGTCACTTGGAATTATATGATGCTCAAGTCCTGTGATGAAGATTATCCATAGGTTTCATGTTTAAATATTGGAGCTCTACAGCATATTCCTTAGTCATGTAAGAAGAGCTCTCACTTTTCAAACTTGTATTAATATCTATCTATTCGATGTTTTGTCCAGGTGTACTTGTACGGGGGCCATGTGACATCTTGGAAGAATGACCACGGAGAGGAGTTACTTTTTCTCAGCAGTAAGGTGGTATGCAATGTTTACTTACTTTCTCCACACATTAATTTTGGTCCTGTTTTGAGGGAATTGCCTGCTTAAATATATAATTTGTGATCCTAACATACCCCCAGCATTGTTTATAGAAGTTGGTCATGTTCTGTGTGAAATTGCTCAGTCAGATTTCATATAATCCAAACTGACACAGATTGGTGTCTTTTCCAGGCAAATTTCAAACCCCCAAAGGCAATTCGTGGAGGCATTCCTATTTGTTTTCCTCAAGTCTGTACTTATTATACAATTTTCTCATGTTTGTGTTACTTTAGATCATCCTTCTCAAAAGAGCTTGTTGTGTTTATGCAGTTTAGTAATCATGGTTCTATGGAGCCACATGGATTTGCTAGGAATAGGATTTGGAGCATTGAAAATGATCCTCCTCCTTTTCCAACAAATTCTTCCAGTAGAGCTTTTATTGATTTGATTCTTAGGCCCACTGAAGAGGATATGAAAATCTGGCCTCACAGGTGGAATACTTGGAACTTCATGACATTTATATTACTGTAGATAGAGTGCTAGATCCTTCAAGACCATTCCCTACGTTCAACAGCTTAGTGGATCGTCTTTTTTGTGATTTTTAGTTTTGAATTCCGTCTGAGGGTAGCTTTGGGACCTGGAGGAGATCTGATGTTGACCTCTCGCATTAGGAATACCAACAGTGATGGGAAGCCATTTTCATTCACTTTTGCATATCACACCTATTTTTCTGTTTCAGACATCAGGTAATTGACTAGTAAGTTTGTCTTTAGTTATTTTTTTTCTAAGGATTTACGTAAATTAATGATGTAATTTATGTTAATCCTTAGAGATTAGTGGTCTTTCTCTTTGGAACTATCTCTTGAGATTAGTGGACTCAAAGATGACAGCACACGTTTTATACATGCTGTAGATACAGATCTTTTGGGATCATGGCAATCTCTAGCCTTACGGAATCTACGTGATGCATATTGTTGCTTTAGGTCCAGTCTTTCTGAGTCTACCACAATTGTGCAACTCAGTATTTAAGTAGTAGAGCATAGTAGAAAAGAGGGTGAGGAAGGGTAAGATTGAGAGAGAGCAAAAGGCAGAAAGTAGAGAGAGACACTAACTGGCAAAGGAAGCAAAATACTCGAATAGAACCTTTTCTCAATGCTAATAACAGCAGATGGCCACATTTTAGGGAAAAGATTTCCCTACAGGAAATGAAATGACTTGAATCTGGGGAATAAGTTAATAGTCTTAATAGGGAAAGCTTTAAAGTTGGAACTAATTTCTAAACTTCCACTTTAAGATAAATCTGCCCAAGTCCATTACTAGCAGTACTGCATTACCTTGTTCATGATCTTAGGATTCTGAGGCTTGTTTAATTTTTTCCCCCCTCATTTTGAACTCTGCATACAACCTCAAACGAATTTTATGGTTGTTTTCAGTGAAGTTCGAGTGGAAGGTTTAGAAACACTGGATTATCTGGACAATTTACAGAACAGAAAGCGCTCTACTGAGCAAGGGGATGCAATAACATTTGAATCAGAAGTGAGTTGAGGATACCGAGTATTTCCTATTTTTCTTGCCTTTATGGATTCCACGTGAGGCTATGATGTGAAGGTTTTTTTCTGGTTGTACAGATTGATAAGATATACCTCAGTACTCCTACAAAAATTGCAATCCTGGATCATGAAAAGAAGAGAACATTAGTCCTACGCAAGGATGGACTTCCGGATGCAGGTGAGTTTTGTCTGTTTTTCTTTTTTTTCAACCTTGAGACAAGTCTTGATTTATAACCAAAATATGGTGTTTATCTGTGGTGTAAATGTAGAATTTGTAATGGTAATATGTTTGGACCTGCTGATCAATGGATTCTCCTTTTTCAGCTAATGGAACTCTTAATTCCTTGCATTATATATGTTGATGTGCTAAACTTTTATTTTGGTTTTTCTGACGTGCTTTTTCTACAACTTAATTGGGTCTTACCTTTCTGCATAACAATTCTATAGTGCCTTTGTAAGTTGCAAGGCTCGACATACCTTCAATTATATCATTATTTGGCCAATGCAATTACAAAGTATGTTTGTTTATGCCAAGAAATTGTTTTACCCGGATTCTACACTTGATATTGAAATTCAAGTGAAAGAACTAACACTTTTCATTTGAGTTTTTGAGTGTACTAAATGAATTGTCAATTTACTGGTTTACTGATCAATTAGATGTTATTAGTATGGTGCATTTTGAGGTGGGGCACGAGAAAGATGGATTGATTTAAACAAAGATAAATAGGTTCTAGAAGGAAGGCAACTTTGTTTCAAACATGAGCTTTAAATTTATCATTTTACTGCTAAAGCATTATGGCTTTTAGCCATTGCTGTGTCTTTTACTTGAAATGCATAGCATCATTGAAGAATTTATTCTCAACTTTGTATGCAGTGGTGTGGAATCCATGGGATAAGAAGGCTAAGGCTATGGCTGATTTTGGAGATGACGAATACAAGCATATGCTATGTGTAGAGGCTGCTGCTGTGGAAAAACTAATCACCCTAAAGCCTGGCGAGGAGTGGAGAGGACGACTGGAACTCTCCGCTGTTCCTTCCAGTTACTGTAGTGGACAACTTGATCCTATGAAAGTTCTCCAGTGCACCTAATTACACTTTCGTCCGTTTCGGTATATAAACCCTGTACAGCTACATCGGCTGAAGTGGTCCAAGTATTCAGTCCGCCCACTTCAGTTCGGACATTTAACATTCTTGTTGATCTATCAAAGAATATGCTTTACTTGGGAAGATGTGGAACCTTCAGTGCTTGCAACTGTTGTACAACATTACGTTACTGTGAAAGACCTTTCCTTCCTTCCAAGTATGTAGTTTTGGACTGTACTAGTCATTTGAGTAAATTTCTGAGGCATGTTAAGTCTTTGGTGAAGTGACTATCTGCGAAATTTGCGATGACTTCATAAGCTTGGGCTTTTACAATCTCAGTCATTGTCAACTTTCATCTTGTGTTTTATTAGTTTAGTTGTTTCCACAGTTGTTTGATCTCGACTAGATGTTAAACACAAATTAAGTTGAGAGCTGTCAGAAGAACAGTCAGATTGTTATATTTTATTCTGATACATACAAGTTAGTTCAAATGGATGCTGTTTATTAAATGAGACATAATTTGATTTACTTACATTTAGCTGTTTTCATAAATTAATGAAGGGCAAGAGACTTAATTTTCTTTATTTGTAAAAAGTGTTTCACATTCTACAATCCACGTCTGGGATTTCCATGGAAAAGAGAGAGGGAAAGAAAACCTGGAAAAGGGAGAATAAAAAGGGAAACAATTACAGGCCCTTGACCAAAAAGGAAACAAGGAGGAGAAACACAACGAACCAAGATGACTGACTCGACAAGAAATTAAAGTCTCGCCTGCTGTTTGTCTATACCACTCACATGCTCATTGGACTTGGAGGGTCACTGAGGGCTGCTATGGCTGTTTCAATTTTTATCTTCAAATGATCTTTCTCTTCTTCCGCTGCCTGCACACACAAGCAATGTCAGGTTTATTTCACCGCATAAATGTAAAATTGTCCACATCTTACCACCAAATGTGGGGAACAAGACAACTAAAAGAGAGAAATTTGATCCTCGTGGGTCCATAATAAATCACACTTTGTCCTGAGCTGAACTATGAATTTTACAACAAATGTAATTTAACTTCCTGTATCTCTTCTGTCTTTTTCTTCATCTTCTAATAATACGGAAAACGTAAAGATCCTGTAATCTAAGTTGACAAAGATTTCTTACCTAAAGTTACACAAATTTCTTTTCATATTTTTAGTTGCATAAACAAAATCCAAGACTTATGGTCGATAGTGCATGAGTTTAGCGTGTGAGGTGTCTGTGTATGTAACAGGCTATAATATAATATTCATAACGTCAAATGATGTTCGGGTAGACAAGAAAAAGCGCGCGAGCCAGAATCCAGATACGGTGAAACATACGGTGATTTGAAGCATATTTTTAATGCATTTCCGTCTGAAAGAAAGCATTTGTCTCGCTCGCCTGATGTTTTAGTTAATGTATTTAATTTCTGACAGGGTAAAAGTTTAGTTTGGCTATGTTGCAGTGCAGGGGAGTTGTTATAACTAACATTCGGATCTGGATTACACTACTCATCATAGCTCTATTCTACCATAATTGCGTCTTTTTTAAAGTAGTCTATCAGTTTCCAACTCCTGTAGGTCCCACCTTTTGGATGCCCTTCTATGCAAATGCAATCCCTTCCTTATACATAGAAAAGAAAAGAAAAGAAAAAGGGAATTTTTAGATGTACCGACTAACCTCTATAAAAACTGTCTTCAAGAGCCTCCCTGATACGGTTGTGATATTGGCTGTAATGATCTTGAGTTTCAAAGATTCGAACACCTCACAAAGTTGAACTATTGTGTCTGTTCTTTTACTGCATGTCAAGGTCACCAGCAGCGTTTTCTCTCCCATGTAGGCTATTCTCAGCTGCAAACAATTGCCCAAACTTAGTAACCAAGTTCATCATCATCTCATTCTACTATTCAATTAAAGAGATAAAAGAGAAAAGCCAATTACTTCAAGAACTTCAATAGCCGAGTTTCTTGATACCCCAGAATCATAGCAGTACTGTTCAAGCTTCTTTTTCTTGGATCTCAACAAGATTGGTAGCTGCTCCTCAAAATCATAACCTGGCTTCTTCAATTTCCCTGATTCAAGCTCCCTAATCTCAGCTTGGATTCTTTGCTCTTGTTCATGCAACTCTTGTATGTAATCAATGGCGTCTTTGATTATGGAAGCTTTGTCCATCTACACGAGAGGTTTTTTAAAGCCCAACCACAAACATGTAAAACATAAATTAACAAAAGCACACAAGCTTTCTAGTCAGAATAGCACTAACTATTCCAAAATTCTCTTTCTCTGTGTGATCAGTAACTGGGAGTGCAATAATGTTAACACAAAATGCGTCACCTTGCTAATATTCGGGACCACTGACCGGAGTGCGAACAGCCTTTCGTTAAGCTTTTTCCTTCTGTTTCTTTCAGCAACAATATTCTTAGACGCCGTCGATGAAGCTGCTCCATCAGGCGAACTCGAGTCATAGTACCCTGAAAATGCCTCATCCATCGGCCAACTGCTTCAAATCACACAAACCACATAAAAATTCAGCAAACAACCAAAAAGAAAGTCCTCAAAACCACGAAATCAACACCAAAGCTCTCAAGTGAGCACCTATCAAGTTCTTCATTGTGTAGAAACATATTGGTGGTCTCCCAGAAATTTTGATACTCCTCACTAATATTATCAATAGGTTCCATGGAAGTTGCAGAATTATGGAGACCCCAGATCAAATTTTGTTTGAGAGAGGAAGAAAGGCACAAAATTTGTGCTTTCTTGAAATGGTGGAAGTCTCTTGTTTCTTATTATTCTTACGACATATTCTAGACTTGATTGGCAGGTCATTTATATATAGGGAGATGTGGATCAAGTGCTCTACAGTCTGTACCTTTCTAATTCGAACTTCTAAGAAAGACCATCACCGTCCAAACCGAGCTATTATCCCACTGGTCCATGCCTTCAAGGCCGTGTGGGTCCCTGATCCACCTGATGTAGGAGCTACTGTTTGTTTCCTATTATAGTTAAGAGTAAATTTTCAGTTTTACGGTAACGCGTGACGACCACGCTTCCAATGATGGGAAGTAGTCCGACGTTGTCTTCGTTAGAGGTTGTTGAGCCGCGCGCCTATTCTAGTTATTCTGCTCTTCTACGAAAATCTATCCATTATTAATAAACGAGACCTATAAAAAATAAACACGTAGATACTCATAAAATAAATAAAAATAAAACAATAAGAAGAGATGATTTGAACTTTTGCGGTCTGTTTCGGGTAGAATAAATAACAGAATAATTATTATCTTGAATAAAAAAGATAAGTGGGTTTTATTTTGTTTGATTTACGTTTATTTTGAAAATATAAATTTAAAATAATAAAAATAACAAACAAACAAATTAAAATATTATTTTTATTATTATTAATATTCTTCGTATTATTATTAATTTTATTATTCTTATTCTTATTAATTATTAGCTATTATTATTATTAATTTTCTACTTACTCCTCATCCTCCTCTTTTCCTTCTTCTTCTTTATTTTATTATTATTAAATTCTTTATTATTATTATTATTATTATTTTCTTCTTAATATTATTAATTTTATTATTCTTATTCTTATTCTTATTAATTATTATTATTATTAATTTTCTACTAACTATTAAAAATTATTATTATTATTTTTGTTAATTATATTTATTATTATTATTAAATTCCTTATTATTATTTATTTTCTTCTTCCTATTATTAATTTTATTATTCTTATGATTGTTATTTTTTTACTTACTATTATTCTTATTAATATTAATTTTATTAATTATTAAATTCCTTAATATTAATAATTTTCTTCTTATTCTTATTAATTTTATTATTCTTATGTATTTATTTATTTTTTATTATTATTATTTTAATTAATTATATTTATTTATGTTATTATTATTATTAAATTCGTTTTCATTATTAATTTTCTTCTTCTACTGCTACTACTACTACTTATTATTATTATTATTATTATTATTGCTATTATTATTATAAGGATAAAAAAGTCTTTAACAAATAACTCTATTCGTGAAATAGCTAAAGACACCTTTTGATGATCCTTAGTTATTCCTAAAAATTGAGAAATACTTAATCTTAGGATCAGATATTCTGATATTTTTATCTAACCAAATAAATAATTATTTAAATTTTAAAAATATACCAGAAATAAAATTCCTATTCATGTAAACCAAACATGCCCTTAATACTTAGCTCCAGACATCGTCGTTTCACCGATACATGTCCTTTTTTTGGGGTTGAAACTAACAGGAAAACACATTTATATAATAACTCACAAATGACAAATTATTAACTAAAATTCAAGCAATAAATTTGAATTACATAATCAGCTGAGTAAATATATATTTATTCACATAAATTTTTAAAAATTAAAATTATTTTTATTAAAATTCTTAAATATAATATTTTATTAGATTTCTTTCCCAGATCTTAAAATATTTGATTTCTTGTTAAAAGTTCTAAGGATCTTACAACCAAACACTTCTACTACGTAAGTGGCATCGAGATAAGAAATTATGGAACATTTCAACTTTGATTTTGGGACCAGGGGATCTCTACTCTAGTGGTAATAGATGTCTAGCACTTGAAACGATTCACTACTCTGTACTTAGCCGTTAAGCTAATACATTCAATGGCCAATCATTGGAT
This sequence comes from Erythroxylum citrifolium, assembly GCA_026284465.1. Classification (NCBI taxonomy): domain Eukaryota; kingdom Viridiplantae; phylum Streptophyta; class Magnoliopsida; order Malpighiales; family Erythroxylaceae; genus Erythroxylum; species Erythroxylum citrifolium. The sequence goes on along the minus strand of JANKOE010000205.1, from coordinate 25,212,295 downwards.
GATTGGTTGGATTGTATTAGTTGTTAGTTGATTTTATCAACGATTAGCTGATAGCGAATTATATTAACTGATTTGATTAACGAATAACATTAACTGTTTATTAGAAATGTTTGGTGAAGTTAACTATTTATTATTAACTGTTTATGAGTCAAATGACTTATTATGATATGACTTAAAAAATATATCAGAACATGAATACTATATCTTAGTATTTTATTAAATATTCTTGTAAGAATTTAGATTCTCAATCCTAATAGTTAGTGATGCAATTAGGTAAAACAAGTAAATTTATTAATCACACAAATTTCTTATTTGTTAAGTAATTTATTTAATTTATGTAATTTCTAATTATTGTGTACATCTAAACATATAAAATAAGATACGCCAATATAATTTAGAAATAATGAACATTGAATGCTCTGATATTTGTTAGTAAACTAATAGAAAATGAAAGAGTCCAAGAATACAAAAACTAATACCTTCCTTTATACGTGAAGGAGTGTAATAGAATGTAATTAAACAACGACCATCATGTGATTGTACTTCACTGTTCTTCACGCTCTAAATTTTGGATGATTTAATCAAACTTTTTAGACCGAAATAGTGGATATCTCGATCGGGAGAGAGAATAGGGAAATTTCATATAATCCAATATGTCTGACAAGTTGCACTATATATTAATCCAAATGGAATCGTCTTCCCCAAAATTTTGAAAAGGGACTTTTGAAACACTAATAGACATAAAACTGAAATGAAAGGTCAAAAAGGAAATAGTTTAGTTCACTTTGATAGGAAAATTTCACTTTAATGTAAAAACGTAACAATGAATTTTTTGTCTTAAGAATATTGACCTTTTTTTTTAACCCACTTCACAAAATGTAATTTTTGACATGGGTTTTCAAGCTTTTGGTGATCTATTCAATTCTAGTGATGACAAAATTGTCAAGTTAACAAATTTTTGTTAGCTGAATGGGTAAAACACTCATTTTTGGAGCTTTTTGATTTCTAACTGGTTGGGTTGAATAGATCAACCCACTAACTATTAACCAAACAAAATAGTCAAACAGTTAATATCCTCAAAAAGCTAATATATGACTTTTCAGGCGGGACATAATTTTAGAATAATTATGATAAGAGTATACTTATGATGCTGTCAAATAGCTAATACCTCAAAAAGCTAAGATATGGCTTTTCAACCATCAACCAAACGTGCATAATTTTGAATAATTATGCTAAGAGTATACTTAAAATGCTAATTATTACTAACTTACTTGAATGTAACCATCCGAGAAACGAGGTATCATGAGTGAGTTAGGGTGTGATTTGTAATGCTTTTATGAAGTGGAATTCCTCCACCATCCCACAAACTACAAATTGCTCATGTCCATTGTGGAGAAATCCAGTGACATGGTCTCCTCCATTAGTAGAAGTGCACTTCATAATGAGTGGTGGATTCCAAAATTATGTCTGTCTGTTTCTTATGCTTTGTGAGAATTAAAGCTTTATTTCTTAATACAAGAATATTTTAATCTGAATCTGAAAATATGTGTTCACACACGTACATTGATATAACCAAAGGAAAGAAAGAATTCATTCCTCTCCTCAACAGTAAATCTTATATACTCATGAAACTTAGTCAACTTACTGGGGATAATATTTAGAATTAATCTAAAATTACAAATAATATTAAATTCAATACCGTGGATAATGAACAATAGTTAATCAGATAATATATAGTTGAATCTATCTCTTAATCACAATCAATTATTCAAAAGCTTTAGTATATCAAATGTTTTATTTAAACAATTCCTCCTCCCATCAAGATTTATTGATGATTGATATATTCTGGCTATCTAGTTTAATTTATATGTTTGGAAATCTTTCTTTATAATCAAATAAGAGCACTCTTTAAAAGAATATCACACCTATCTCCCTCAAAAAAAAAAAAAAAGAATATCACGCCTATCATACCTAGACGTATATAAAGAGATTGCTTCACTACTATGTTTAGAAACCAACTTCCATATATATATATAGAATGTATGGACCGGGTCACAGAATGTAAATATTAAATACAATATTACTGTTAGAATATTTAAGTAAACTAAAGAAACTAAAAATTCCAACATTGGTTGAGAACTAAATCTTAACTTTATTTAGATCTAGGTATACTAAGATTCTTTATAGTAGGGTAAAGCATACATATGTTCTATATAATCAGGGACGGATCCAGGGGGCTGGCAGGGGCTATAGCCCCTCCAAGACTAAAAGTTTTTAGAATATATA
>JANKOE010000205.1:25189505-25200684 GCA_026284465.1 Erythroxylum citrifolium | reverse complement strand
TATTTTGGAATGTGAATACTGAGATATGGATTTTGTGTATGGATATGAATGTGACTGGATTGTGATGATGATTGGTTATGTTAGTTTATGCTGGGATTCCGGACAGGAGGTCCGAGGAATTGTATAGTTGGATTAGATATATTGAAGTGTTTTTGTTTATGATGATTTTTGGCTAGTGATTAAAGGATTAGTAAGATATTGTGCAAATTGATGGATATGATTTTTGATTATAAAGAATCATATGAATTGAGATAATGGTTGAGGATGAATTCTAAATTGAGCAACTGATGATTATGATTCACATATGAGGAAAGGCAAAACGAATTGATGGGTGTGATTAGAATTTGAAGAGATAAATGAATTGAAGTTATGGAATACATGATTTCAAAATGGGAAATTGAAATGAATTTGAATGATGTGTAAAAAGAATAATAATGATTGAACAAAAAAGAAAGCGATATTAGTTAAGATATGATTCGTTGATCGATAGGTTGGGTTCCGAAAACGGGTCCCAATAGCACATCTTTCTATAATTCTTTTCTTTAGAGCACTTCTCTCTATTCTTCAATATGAGCACTTCTCTTCTGACTTATCTCTATAGAGCACTTCTCTCTATGATGCGTCCTGGTGCACTTCTTACCAATTAAAAGAGGTTTCCTTCTTCAATAACTTGCAATGTACTTGTTTGTTCTCCATTATTGAACTTGCAATCCCTTTTCAAATGTCCAAATTGTTTACACCTAAAGCATCGAGACTTCCTTTATGCCAACAATCTTTCTCTTCATGACTAAACTTCTTACAATGGCCACATTGAGGAATGTTTGCTTTCTTCTTTGATGATGGAACCTTTCCTAGATAGGCTCCCTCCACCGTCTTTCCACTTTCTTGGTTTCTCATTTCCCTTCTTTGCTCTTGATCTTGTAAAGCATTAATCACTCATAGGTCTCTCAAGATCTTTGAGAGCTTTGATACCATGTTGGATTTTAGAACCAGAATTTAACAAAAAAGAAAAGAAAAGAGATAATGCAAAAGGCAACTTATTATTGAGTTGCACTTTAAATTGACGCTGAAGGGTTAAATATATAAGCAATGAAATAACAAACTTAGCTAATATCTCAGTAAAGATTAGGCAAACAATAAAAATTTAAAAGTTTAAATCCTAATAGATGACAACTTTATCTTAACAGATAAAATTTTATTTTCTAGCAAATAGCAGATCTTATCTTTACTACTCTATCTTACTACTCCCAGATTTTATCTTTAAACAAAGACTACATTTTTAACGAATTTGAATCATTCTCTAGCATTCCTTTTTGATTCATAGTTATAAGAATTTTTGAATTTGATGATTTACTTCCCATCACCCTTCAATAGGTGGAGCACATCTTTCTACAATTCTTTTCTTTGGAGCACTTCTCTCTATTCTTCAACATGAGCACTTCTCTCATCACTTATCTCCATAGAGCAATTCTCTCCATGATGCATCCTAGTGCACTTCTCACCAATTAAAAGAGGTTTCCTTCTTAAATCACTTGCACTGTATTTTCTTGTTCTCCATTATTGAACTTGCAATCCTATTTCTAATGTCCAAATCATTTACACCTAAAGCATCGAGACTTCCCTTTATGCCAGCAATCTTTCTCTTCATAACTAAACTTCTCACAATGGCTGCATTAAGGAATGTTTGCTTTCTTCTTTGAAGATGGAACCTTTCCTCGATAGGCTCCCTCCACTGTCTTTCCATTTTCTTGGTTTCTCATTGCCCTTCTTTGTTCTTGATCTTATAAAGCATTAATCACTCATAGTTCCCTCAAGATCTTTAAGAGCTCTGATACCATATTGAATTTTAGAACCAGAATTTAACCAAAAAAAAGAATAGAAAAGAGATAATGCAAGAGGCAACTTATTGATGAGTTGCACTTTACATTGACGCTGAAGGCCTAAATATATAAGCAATGAAATAATAAACTTAGCTAATATCTCGTTGAAGATTAAGCAAACAAATCAAAAATTTAAAAGTTTAAGTCCTAACATATAACAACTTTATCTTTACAGATAAAATTTTATCTTCTAAAAAATAACATATCTTATCTTTACTACTCTATCTCACTACTCCCATATTTTATCTTTAAACAAAGACTACATTTTTAACAACTTTGAATCATTCTCCAACAGTAATGTACGCGGCAATCTCTAGCGATTGGATACTAAAAAAAGTAACCTGTTTAGTGGATTCGAAAGTGAAAGGAAAAGGAAATGGAAAAGGAATTTGAAACTCAGTGACAAGGCTTAAAATATAAAAAGAGAAGAAAATTGAGGACCATATCCTTTTCTACTCTTGTCCTTTATCGGTTAGAAACAGGAGGAAAGAAGATTTACTCTCCTAATTTCCAATGGCTGATTAAAGAAGTGGTTCCATAAAACTACATGCAAGTTAGTTGAAGACCATCTTATAGGAAACCTTTTTTTTCTTTTTTACATTTAAAACAAGTTAAAAAATATTCATAACTTAGACTGATGTGCTTTGTTCTTCCCCTAAAATTGTGTGACTCATTTGCAACAATATTTTTTATTTTTTATATCACATTAGTTCTTAACTTGTTAGCACGAATCAACCACATTTATTATAGAGAAGTAGATTTGTATGGTGAATTGGTTCGTTAATTATGCTTTGTCCCAAAAAATATGAATAATTGAAGTTTATAAAACCCTTTGTGAAGTTTATTGCATACCACATGCTCTATTTTGATAACAAACTTTTCAATGTATATGTTTAGTGTTGAAAATTAGATTTACAATTATCTTCAAATATTCTATCTTTCAGTTATTCCCAATATTGTAAGTCCTATCCATTCATTTTTTTTCTCAAACTCCTCTTTAGTTGAAACCATTAGAACCTAAAAGGAAAGTATTCTCATCATATTACTTGTTTTTGTTGTGATATAAATTTATTTGAAATTAATTATCGCATAAAAAAATAAAAAATAAAATTTACTTGATTTTATCAATAGACAACTTACATTCGTAAGGAAGGGTTTTTTTAATTTAATTATTGTTGCAAAGACAATATAAGAAAAATTGCAACAACAACCACCACTTACACCCCTATTAATAAGGCATTTAGGTTATATGTAAAATTTTATAAATGATGAACCTTTACTTGGACATAAGTTTAAGGTTAGTAAATTTCTATTTTCACACGTCTAATGTTAGTAAACTTTTATTTTCACATATGCATATAATTGGTAAATTTCTATTTCTACCAAAAACTCAAGACATATCTTACAATTCTTCATCTTAAATTGAATTCTTTAATGTCTAAGTAAGAATTATTCCTTGTCTTTCAAGCCCCTAAGAGTTTCAAGCCATGAGAATATTTACCAATTCTAACTTATATGCTTAAACTTCTCCATAAATAATGACTTTGTCAACATATCTAATGGGTTCTTGGATGTGGATAATTTCTGTATGAAAAATACCTTATCCTCAATAATATCATGAGTAAAGTTCAACATAACATTAATATGCCTTGATCTCTCATATTAGACAAAATTTTTAGTTAGATTTAGTGCACACTTAATACTGCACTAAGTAATAGAGTTATACATATCCATGTCCAAACTGTTAACAAGACCATGTGATTGAGCCCAAGTTTATTATATTAATTGGCAACACTTTCTTAGCCTTTATTATACTTTTTGACTCATATTTCTAGATTTTATGCTTAAATTAATCCTTGAGTGTGTATTTTTTATTTTATGCGATTTGATAGTAAAAATTGTTACAAATTGGTATTAATTGCACTATTAATTTTTCTGAAAACAATTGATACTGTAAATTGCTATTGTTGATTGTAGGAACTTTAAGGAGAAGGGAGTCGAAGGTGTAAAATAAAAGATGTGCTGAAATGAAGTCAACAAGAGGACAGGCGCTACAGGAAAAGTTTGCCGCGACGAAATACAAAGAAATCCAGGCTGAACTTTCGGGAAAAGTTCACCATGGCGAAGATTAATTCTTTCACTGCGGTGAAGGATCCAACAAAGAGGCAAAACCTTTCGAGAAAAGTACGCCACGGAGAACTTATCTGTCGCAACAACGAACCGTCGAAAACCCGAATCATATTGAGAAAAATCACTCACTGTGTGACCCGACCCACCGATCCTACATTTAAAAACCTACCAAAATAGGTTACAGGTGCGACACACACACTACACAGAAGAGAGAGCCGACTACAGAACATCACATACACACTCTCGTCTCTCTCGCGGAACTTAACCTTCATCCATAATTTCCTTCCATTTTTCATCGCCGCCTTCATCATCTGTTGTTGCTGCCATGGATACTATTGGTGGGTTTATAGTTGTGAGTGCTCCCGAAGCGATGCTTGGCTAAGCACCATTTTCTCTTGAAGATGTAGCAATGGCTTGAGTTCAATGAGCTTTAAAGGGGAGTAGTTTATTCATGTTTAACTACATTGTTATGAACTCCTTAGTTAGGATTTATGATTTGTAGTTGGATTATCTTGATTATAGTTTAATCAAGTGTTGAACAATGTATTGTGTTATGGGATTTGGTGATGTAGAACTTGGAGCTTTAATATATGAAGTCTCATATATTTCCTTTTGATGATTTTGTTAATTCTCTTTTATCTACCTAGTTGTGTTTGATATTGAGATGATGCTTGATTTCAAATGAACCACTTGCATTAACTTACCCATTACACACACTAAGATGCATTCAACAAGGTTTTAAGAAATCGAGTTCATTGATTAAAACCTTGGACTTAAAGAGTTCTTTAAGGTTTATCATTTGAAAACTTAGTGATTTTTACTCCCACCAAGATTTATTCTGAACTATGATAGCCAAAGCTTATTTTTCAAGAGGATTTTATCACATTTGATCATCGTTTGAGTTTTCAATTTTGGTTTTTCCTAAAAATCCAAAAATATCTTTTTACATACTTTTCTTACAATTAGCTCAATTTAGTTTGTTTTCTCAAAGATCCAAAACCACCTCCTAACTAATTTAATTTGCATTTCATGATAATTAGGCTAGCTTAGATCCATTGCATTAGATTCCGATTAAGTGAGACGACCTGAGGTTTCACTCTATATTGCAATCCTTGGAATTAATTTTTTTATTCGACTTCCAAAGGTTAAACCTAAAGACAAACGACGGATCACTTATCATTCTCCTTCGCTGTTAGGTTTGCAATGCATTCACTAACTTTGTCGAAGATATGCTTGACAAATCGTTGGATTCTTCTATTGAAGAAATTTTAGACTCATATTTTTCTGGCTAATTTACAAGAACTTTTTGCACAATTCATTCATTAGAAAAATCCTTACCCAACAACCTTACCTTGTTTATTATTCTTAGTAACTTATCAAAGTAGTCTTTTATGGTTTTCTATCTTCTTCATTTTCAGCATTTCAAACTCCTTGACTAGATTAAGCAATTTCATATTCTTTACTCGTTCATTGCCTTAGTATTCCCTCATGAAGTGGTCCTAAATGGTTAAGAAATTGAATGATTAAATAAGTGATTGAAAGACCGAGTGAGTCTATTGACTATGGTCATTTGGAAGAAATTATTTGAGTGAATAAGTTACTCAGGAGATTGAGGAAAACATAAAACAACTTTACCTCCATATGTTTGATCACTCAGGTAAGAATTTCGAGGACGAAATTCTTTAAGGGGGGAGAATTGTTGGGCCCCAAACTTTTCTTGGATGTTAGAACTATTAAATGAGAAATTGTTGGCAATTATTCATGTGTAGAGAAAAGGAGACTTCTTGAATTTGAAATGAATTAGAAAGGATGGTTTAGATACAAGATGAGTTATATGTGAAATGTTGGAAGTTAAAAGTTGGAGAATGTAATTGAAACATGTTCACTGAGTATGCTTCGATGTTTTGTTCTAGTTATTCAAATGAGATGATTCTTGATTTGGATTAAACTAGAGGAATAGGATTACAAATGGTCTGATGAAATCGAGTTTTAATTTAGTCTCTAAGAATTTCAATTTTAGGATAGATGTTGAGCATAGAATATTGTTTTGGCGTAAGAACAACTCAGAAATGTTTGGGGTATAACTTTTAGACCACTGAACAAAATTTAATGATTTTGATGTCATTAGAAAATTGAGACAATGAAGAACATTTTTTTAGAAGGAAGTGCTATCAAATTCCTTTAATTACATGATTAGAAAAAGGTATTGATTTTCGGAAGGAGTTAAGCATGATTTAAATAAATTTTGAGGTCTTAATAGTTTAATTATTTTATTTTGTAGATTTAATTAGCATGTTAATGTGAATAAGATTATATGACATAGGTTAATTGACTTATGGTAGTAAGATGGTATGGAGGGTATTTTTGGAAGATCACTTAAGGATGAAAGACTTATGGCATATAAGTAAGGGCAAAATGGAGATTGTTCAATCATTAATGGTATAAAAGGAAGAAGAAAAGAGAGTCTTACATTTAGAAGAAGAAAAAAATGTGAACGAAAGGAGAGAAAGAGAGAGAAGCACGAAAAAGAGAGAAAGGAGAGGAAAGAAAGAAGAAAAGCTAGGTTTTGATTTTTCTAAGCCTTCAATAGTGATTTTGAAGTTATTCAAGAATGGAAAAAAGGTAGAAGAAGACGAGAGCTTCTATTAGAGCCAAGAAACTCTCCATTTGGTGAACAATCAAGATAAGGGAATTTTTTATTTGTTGAATTTTTAGAAATATTTTGGTTCATGGAGCTTAGGAAATACATGGGTTTAAGTTTTCTAGGACCAGTTTTATGAATATGCTTCTTTAGGTTGTCCAATTTGGATTCCTATTAAATGGAAAATTTTCCTTTGATGAAGGAAATCAAGAGAGGCAAGAGGAGCAAGAGTAGAGGTATTTTGAGCAAGGTTTTCAAGCATGGAAATCAAGGTGGGTACATGTTTATCACAGAGTAAATAAGTCACTTTTGTTTTCTTTAAATCAAGAAAATTTAATGATTTAAATTGCATCATAAGTGTTGCATTAATTGTGTCTTGAATGAATTGAGAAATTTCTACATGTTTGATATGTGAATTGTGTGATGATTTGTGAAAATGATTTCTTTTGAAAAGATTGCATGTTTATGAAATCATGTTTTCGAAAATGGTTTTTGAAATATATCAAGTATATGACATCAAGTTTTCGAAAAGTGCTATTATGGGCAACAAGTTTTGAAATACATGTTATGTGGGTTTTTGTAGTCCATCCAAGAATTGTCACGTGCACGTTGACCAAGTTAAGGCTTCTTCCGCCTGCCCGCTAGTGACACGGAGCTCCTTTATGGACTCCCTCAAGTTTACGACCACACAAGATCATTATGTGGAATCGTGTAGTTCGTCATGTTTATGGATCTACCCAAACATTCTGATGTGCTTATGTGCTTATGATATATGAACAAGTTTGATGCATTCATGTTTTGTGGTTTGTAAATTGGACTACATGATGTGAATTTGAGAAACAAGTGTGTTATGGATTTTGACAAGAATTTTTCTATGACAATGAACTTTTTGAATGGTTTTGCTTATTTTTCCATTATAAGATATTACCCACGAGCTTTTTAAGCTCACCCCTATTTTCGTCCCATCTTAAGGTGATGAGCAAGAGACTGAGTGAAAGAAAGTCAAGACTTCAATCTGAATTTGCATGTTTTGTTTTGTTTTGGATTAATTTATGTAAAACAAAGCTGTAATTGCATTTTGAGCAATTATCATTCAAGTATCTTATGTAATTTGGGGATTTTCCGAAATGATGTATTGTGGCATGAGATGCCAATAAAGCATGTAAACACTTATCTTATGATGTTAATGAAATATGAATTATGTATGGATGGTGTTGAGTTAAAATTAGGTATGCTTGAAGTTATCAACTCGAGATGATGAATCTCGGGCATGAACTATTGTTATACATATAAGTGAGGGACTATGGAAAAGAAAGATGGGAATGTTATGAATGATGAGATGTGGTTGAACATGAAGAGTCAAATGAATTGAGGTTGAGGGTTTGATGAATTCCAATTGGTAGTTGAATTGTTACGAATGATGTTATAGTTACGGAAGTGAATTCAGGACAAATTTCAAGTTTTTCATAAGGGAAATTGTGTTCTGAACTCAAAGGAAAAACTGTATCGATTTAGGTAGAATTAGCCAAAATTGTCTTCTTGGAAGTTGTAGATGAACTTTCTAACTTTCCAACGATATATAGTTTGTAATTTTTGGATATTGGAGTTGAAAGATATGATTGTTACAAGATGTGATGCTGTATGTAATGTATGCACAGGACAACTATGGTAAATGATGAGAATGTGTAGTTTTAATGAATCAAATAAGTTGAGAATTGAGAGTTTTATGAGATAATTGTGTTGTTTGAATTGATATGAAGTGTTTTTGCACTAGAAGAGTTGAATTTGGGAAGATTATGAGTGAATATGATGTTAGATTGGATACAGGAAGCATTGGAGAGGCTTTGGAGGGGTTTGGGGAACCCTATGTCCGTTAAACGGACCTTCTCAAGTCAAAAATGACCCTAAGCATCGCCCATGTCCATTAAACGGACTTTATGTCCATTAAACAGACCTTCTCAGGTCAATAAATCGTAATTTTTGGCCCTTTTCGAGGCAGAATCTCGCTTTGTGGTCTTCATAAAAGTTGTAGATGAAGTCCTCTTTCAAATAGTCAAAGAACGAACTCAATCAGACATCTTTAGCAAAAGTTATGGCAATTGCGCCTAGACAGGTACAAAGTGATTAAGGACATAAACATGTTGGATTCTTTTGGCCATAACTTCATCATCCGACCTCCAAATGAAGTGATTCTTGAATCAATAGATTTCTATTTCTCCATAAAAATTGGCATCTTTTGGAGTTGATTTGAAAAAGTTTGATGGAGAGAAAATGAGGGTCGCTTGGGAGAGCATGATTGGGGTATGAACACACTTTGGATTTTTAAGTATATCTTGAGCTGTAGAGCTCCAATTGAGATGATTCTTGCTTAAAAACAAACTAGAGACTTAGAGCTACAATTTCTTTGAAGAAATCAAATTGAAATTATGGTTTGAAGGTTTCCAAATTCTGTTCAAAAATAGGATAAATGAGTTGTAATTTTGGTGATTGACTGGTGTGGGTACACCACCTTTGTGGAGTGATGGCTAATGACCCTATAGGGTAATAAGCACAAGGTTTATGACTCTGGATGATGGGCTTTGGAAACAAGCGGGGTCCATCAAGTGGAGTGTTATATTCCTCATCTACAACTTCCTAAAGTTTTAGTGCTTTAAGATAGGTTTTCATTTTAATAACCTAATCATGATAGTTATCACATCAAAAATTAATGGTAGGGCTACATTAGAGAATGATGTTTCAACTTCCATTTTCAAGGGTTTCTAAATTTCTAGGTTTAGGTTTTTGCGGTTTTTTAGGTTTGGGATTAATCGAAGATCCCACAAGATATAGGGCTTTGATACCAAATTGTTGTTATTTGGGATAAAAATTGAACCAAAAAAATGTGAATTAGATAGTGAAACCGGGCCTTTTTTGTTTCTAGAAGTATTCACTTCAATGTTCAATATATAGAATTGATACATAACAATAAGCCAAAAAAATCTAAAAATATCAAGGCATATTCTAATTGACTCCTAAAAGTAAGTAATAAAAGAAAATTTACTAAAGATTTGGTCTATTGACAAATGATTCAACTACAAATCTATTATTCAGCTGTTATCTTACACACATTGGTACACCAAAGTTTTCAAAAGCTTTTATCCTACACACACAATAATGAGAAAATTGGAATTTATAGCTTTAACTAACGAATATAAGTGGCCAAAACCTCTAGACCTGTTCAAGTTTCGTCCAAACAAAATAAAGTAATTGAGCTTAATAGTAGAAGTTCTAAAAACAACTTATTTCTTTCAAATTTCGTATAGATTTAGCTAAACTATAACCAATGTACTAATTTATGTTGTCCAAGATACTAATGACATCATTAAACAATTATATATGTGAATAATTTAAACATTTGAATAATAAAGGGTTGAGCTTTCAATACTTTAGAAAAATAAGCAAATAAAAAGTACACCATCCTTCATACAAGTCTAGACACATCCTCATCTCTTCCTTTATTAAAAGAAACTAGACATTTATGTTACATGACAACTTTATAAGACTTCAAACTTTAATATTACTAACAAAAAATTTCTATATTTTTTGAAATTAAATTAAGGAAAATAGGTATTCTAAGATGTTATCATGCAATCTAGCAATGTTCAATTCCAATTATAAAACAAGACGAAGGAAATTCGAAAGTAAGTCATTCATTTTAGGTAAGACCAATTATAGAGAAGGAAGGTTGATGGCAATTCCCACTTTAGTAAGGAACTAAAGAAAATCTTGCACTAGAACAAATTTTGAGAAGAAAAAAGAAAATTCACTTATAAAATAAATAGAAGAATTAAAGTTGATATAAGTTAGTTGGATGAGCTATACATAACAAATTAAATAGTTAGTTTAATTAATTAGTATTTTATTATAATTTATAACTATTACTTTGTATATATACCGATTAGGGTAATGAATGTTGGGAGAGCTTTTTGTTAAGTCAAAATGACTTTACGATTAATAATTTTGATGATAAATAAAAAGCAGACGAATGAAAAGTATACGCAAAACAAAAGTAGACGAAAGCAAAAGCAGATCAAAGCAAAAGCAGACTAAAGCAAAAGCAGACCAAAGAAAAAGTAGACGAAATGAAAAGCAGACGCAAAGCTAAAACAGACGAAAGCAAAAGCAGATGAAAGCAAAAGTAGACGAAAGAAAAAGCAGACGAAATGAAAAGCAGACGCAAAGCTAAAACAAACGAAAGCAAAAGCAGACGAAAGAAAAAGCATACAAAAGGAAAAGTAGATGCAAAGCTAAACTAGACGGAAGCTAAAGAAGAAAAAGCAGACGCAAAGTAAAAACAGACGGAAGTAAAAGCAGACGGAAGCATCAGTCTGAGTTAGTTACAGAACTCAACTAAATAACCGTTTCTTTAAAGAATCAAGAAGCAATTGAAGACGAAGGATTTAAATACTAGACGTGTCAAAGAGATTAGAGACCTTTGTCAGAGCGAGATTAAAAGCTTAGTAATATTTGAGAAATTTTGTGCGAACAA
>JANKOE010000205.1:25132648-25143556 GCA_026284465.1 Erythroxylum citrifolium | reverse complement strand
ATTGTCAAGAATTAAATTAATGGGGCAAAATTTAATTTTTTAATGAAATTAAAATTTAAAATAATAATTAAAATTAAAAAATTTTCAGTAATATAAAAGTATTTTAAATATTTTGCCCTCACTCAAAATAATTTATGGATCCGCCCCTGCTCGTAGGTAGGGCAGACAGGCTAATACCAAATTCAACTTTTTACCTCATAATATAATATTATTATATAGTCAAAAAACGAAAAAGAAAAAAGGCATTCCCATGCAAGATTTATGTGTTCTTAGTTTCTGGGTCGGATCAAATTTGCCAGTTTGAACGGTCATTTCAGAAATCTATAATATACAATAAAATGCAGACCTTGGAAGTTGGAGTTGAGGAAAATCTAGGTTAATAAACTCAAGATTGGTTGAATTAGAAATGTCCACGAGGGGGAGAGAGAGACAGAGAAGTTCCCACATGAGCAGAGCTTTTGCTGTCACTGGATGCAGTTGTCGGCTCATTGGTTTACAAGGCATTATTGTTTGTATAAAACTTATAATTAATTGAGGAGCTCGTCAAAGAGATCCATGGCAAGAACTGCATGTGATAATGCAGGTTCTCACAACTTTGCACTCAAAAACAAGACAAAACAGACACTTTTTGAGTTGCCCACGTCAGAGTATTGCTAACAAAATACATAACACCAGCTATGTAGATTGTAATACAAACAAAAAACCAAAGTGTCTTTATTATAATCACCTTCTCATTTTCTTTTATAAATGAGAGCTCTTCCGCAGATTTTTCGTTATTAATCTAATGCCTGAAGGGGTCACCTTGATGAGATAGTAAGGAACCTAAACACATGCTTTCGGAAAGTCTGATCCCAATTGTTGGAACTGACTGGCTTTTGTTATATTACTTGGATTGGTTATCGAGATGTTTAACAAATCCTTTTTTGGCTACGCGAGACATAGAGTTCCTTGACCTATGAACTAATGTTTAAGCTTAGGTCACATGACAGTGTCTTGTTAAAAGTACTAGAAGAAATCTAACATGAGAGCTCCTAATAGATTTATCTTTAATCATTTACCTCCAAGCCTATTCTTACATGCTTATCAAATTCAATACACAGAATTTTCATCGGGGTTTACATAATGTGTTTCACATATAATCAGGACCGTTCAGTTGATATAACTATACTCGTACATGGATGATGGATTGTCCCTGGCTTTTGACTGGCTTGCTTGCCATTAGTTAATGTACTTTATTTTCTCTAAACCACGATTGACAAGTATGAAATATATTACCTTCCTTTGCCAATTTGACGTTGCCTGAATCTAAATGAACTAAACTGAGTTACGAGAAGTTTGTTTGGTGCCATTAATAACAAGGACGTTGGAAAGTAATGGTCTACCTCTGGTATCATTGAACATGGCTGCAGATCACTAAAAAGAGCTGAGCTTTAACGCACGCACAACTACCCAAGCATTCCAGTGTCAAAGTTGAATATGGACAAGTATCTGTCGAAATCAGTACTATTACATAACAAAGTTCGAGTTTGTCTCCAATGCCATCTGCAACTGCAAGAAGCTGCAATTTGGGAAATATTAATTCTTAAAAACAGAAAGTCATGTGATGCACTGAACATTGAAAATGAGTCTGATTGTCTTGACCTTAGATTCGACCAGAAAAAGGACGTAACTAGGCAAGTTTTGCACTTGCACATTCGAAACTCTCTGGAACAAGCTTTCACATGCAAACTTCGTCGAGGACTTAAAAAACAGAAGCGATTCACATGCAAATAGAGTTCAACGATGGATAAAGCGCAAATTAGCTTTCATCCAATATTATTGTATACAAACTAAGGTCTCATAATATATAAATATTACCCTCTTTACTTTCTTTCTTCCTGGTATAACTTTTTTTTTTTTTGGATAAATATCCTGGTATAACTTTTAATGCATCTTAATATAAGGGGACGGAGAATCAGATTTTCACTGTAGCGATTTCATTACTTTTTGTGTCTATGATACAAAAGGATAGATTTTTATGAAAATCCATGGACTAAATGCGTTAGTGTAAAAGCAATAGAAATGTAATAGAGAGCCATAAAGAAATGTCATGGGAAAAGGATTTGGTTGATTGCGAGATTGAAAAGGAGAAAATAGCATTACAAGTAAATCAAAGGTATGTTCATTGCTCAATCCTTACACGAAAGAAGTTCCTTTCAAAATCCCAGAAATCAAATAATGGAAAAATCTAGGAATATTGAAATAATTCAACTCGACAATTAAAAGAAAAAAAACAATTGACCTTCAATTTCTTGAGCTCGAAGTCCTAGTTTACATAGAGTACTTTGCCTAATTAACTAACCAATTGAGGTTTAAGAAGAAAGAAAATTAACCAAGTAAAATACATATTAAAAGTCCATTGTTCACACTGCAGCTGATGATCATCATACATAGTCTACATGTGATGTTGCACCGAATCCAAGGGCAAAAAATTGGCTTATCATCTTCTCATTTATCAAACTAAAGGCCCTGCTCAGATTTACAGTAGTACGTTATTTTGTTGCCTTTTTCTTCATCCAACTTAAAGCCCCAGAAGCACGTAATAGAGTATTGTGATGGGCAATGCGACCAGCATCCCAAAGATTACCCTGTAAAAATCCACACAGAAAGGACTTTGCTTAATAACTTCACTTAACCATGTCTTTTGTTCTGTTTAGAGATGATTAGTTACATAAGACTTGGACATTGCATTCCAATTTATTTTCACATTTTATCTAATGTTAAAAAAATAGTTGTATTTGTAAAATTAATGGTATTCTTACGCAGTGCTAAGTATGTCTGCATGAACATTATACTCCTTGGCAAATACGAATGGAACGATTCCTTGAGGAAGAGCAGCCTGATAAAAAAAAATCAAATGAAAATCCTGTTAGTATATATCCATTCTTATATATATATATATATATATATATAATATAGTAGTGTTAGCAACCTAACCTGTACTATTGCCACGTGAAGAAGAGCACCACGAAGCCCGACGGCAATGGAGGTTGCGGCAATTACAGCAGGGCCAGTCAAGAACCGCACAGCCATAGCAAAAGTTGCCACCGATTTGCCACAAGCTATAATCTTGGGTTGTAAGGCCATGAACAATCCTGTTTTAGGAAACATCCGTTTTTGTTATTCATGTATATATAGCAGATGGTCTCTTTCAAAGGATAATGTGAACTAATCCAGTTTGAGAAGGTAAATTAAATATGTACCTAAACTGAACATAGCCATTCCTAAACCAGCATCTGATAATATTGATATAGATCCTTTAACGATTGATGGCATTTGGATGTCCCACCTGAAAGAAGAAGAAAAATACAGTGAGCAATAATATATTAAGAATATATGAACCATTGGGACATGTTAATCCAAAGTGGTACATGAAAGCAATATCTATTCAAATTTGTTAAATGCTTGTAAAACTAGTTTGTAAGAGTTTCTATTGTGTACAATCTGGCCATTGAAAAATAGTTTAGGAGAAAGAGATTAAACATATCAACATTAGATTTTCTATGACTAGACATTGAACTAATTATTTTCAGCAAATACATGCAATCTGGATTACAGTGTCTATATCAATCATAAGTGTATTGTTTTATGTTAATTAATATAGCTACAGAAACCATATTTAGATGGACGATTACATGAACTCCTAATTAAAAACAGAAACAGCGTTTGACTGTTTATATTTCTTGAATTCTAAAAGGTGTGTATGTCCAGCACTAATATGCAATTGAGATTGAAAGAGGTGAAATAAATGGTTGAGGAAATTAAATACCTGAAGGATATCAAAGACCAGACAACCCCCAAAAGGCTCGAGTAAGTATTGGGGTTTCTAATAAGCTTCCTCCAGACCATAATAAGTATGAGTCTTGTCATGACACTTGCAGGTGGCATTTGGTGCTTCTTTGGTCCCAACTCTCCTTCCATGTCTATCTTCTTTTGGCATGTGAACGGAGACCCACTTGTTGGAAGCTTTGATGATCCATCCTCTATATCCACCTCTTTCTCTCCATTCACTATATTCCCACGAGGACTCATGTTTTCAATCAATTCCTGCATAGCTGAATTTCAACATTTTAACTTAAAATTTGTAAATTTTGAAATCAAGCGCCTAATCACTACCAAATTATGGTTGAATTGTTTTTATGGAAGTCCAAAGCTAAACTTTAATGGGAAAAAGAAAAAAGGAGAGCAAATGTGTAAACTTCAATGAAATGATGAGAAGGAAGACAAGGATTCATGACGTGTTAATTACCTTTTGAAGCAGCATTATCTTGTTGGAATCCACCAGCTTTGGAGGAGTCAACGGCGGAGAAGTCAGTGGAGGCAGCTCTATTAACTGCATGTCTCATATTTCCTTCAGAAACTGGCGAAGCACTTGAACTCCAAACGAACATGTGAAGCTCTTTGTTGGGTACTCCACCACTGTCCTTCTTCCTATGTGCACCACTTGTACTAGACCCTGAAAACATCGGATTTGGTGGTGGATATGAAGAAACAAGACCGCCATTGTTAAACAACTCACCACTCATGCTCCTACCTGCACGTTTCTTCCCCATCTTCAACATCTCCTCATCAAAATTTGATGTTCTTGGTGTTGGTCCTTTTGATGATTGCAGTGAGTAAACGTCGCCAATACCTCCTTGGAAGGTGTTTGTGTATCCATGTTTCGGGCTTGGCGCTTTGCTAGCGAACATGGCGTAGAAATCATTCTGGTTAAAGCTCGAAGCTCTAGGGGTTGGTTCTCGTGAAGATTGTACTGAGTAGATCTCCACACCAGTGAGATTCGAAGCTCTTGGTGTCATTGACGTTAATGAGTTGAGACCATGAGACTTGAATGAGGAAACTATTGAAGATGCACTTGATCTTCGCACCACCACGTGGAGCTTACCGTCGTCACCAATCTCTGCATCAGCTTGTAAAGGTTCTCTGCCGTTGAGTGACACAACATCAGAATCAACTCTGAAGCTGGTAATAGAACCAGCGGTCTCCGGAAATTGCTCAGAGATGAGTAGCTTGGCTCCTCTGTACTCAAACATGAAGAGCATAAGAGTGTACCATATTACACTCTGTAAAACAACAATTTGTACCATAAGATTGCCTGAAAAGTCTCCATACATGGCTTTCAAAAGAGGGATTCCCATAACAAGTGTATTGGGTAGAGTTGACAAAGAGAAAAGAGTGATCATCCACTCCAAGCTTCCACTGTTACTGAAAACTTGCCAAAGAAAGAGAGCTCCAAGAATGACGACTTTTTGCAGGGAATCTGCGGCAATGAAACGATAGTTCATTGCATAAGGGTTATTGGAAGAGATGAAATGGAATGACAGTAGAGGAACAGCAAAAACTGCGACGAAACGATTGATCCCAGAGCATTGTTGTGGCGTGAAAATCTTCCACCACCTCACCGAGCCATAAGCTAATATCATAGCAACGTATAGGGGTACAATGGCAGCAAGAACATCGTAGATATCTTTACCAGTAATCATGTTTTATGAAAAAGAGAATCAGGGTTGTGTGTTTAATGATGTATGGTAGCTGCTCTTTTCCTCATGTTTACGACGATGAGAATAGGGAATGGAAGAGGGAACAATGCTTGCTTCTCATGTTCTTATAGAAAGAAAGAGCCTGTTTCTTGATCTTAGGGAGAAGAATCTTTTCTTTTGGGACCGGAGAAGAAAAGTGTTTGGTAAAACCGGAGTTAGCAAGGGTTCTCCTGAACCGAAGTTGCAGGATTATAGTTTAAAACGTATTTATGGGATCGTTTAAAATTTAGGATCAGAGCTTTATAGGATTTATCCAATTTAAGCAGAGATTAGTCTGAATTTAGATGACTTAAAAGTACTTTTCTATAATTGAGACCTTCTTAAAACATTTTGTAAGGAAAAAAAATGTTCGGTAAATAAATGACTAATTTCAAACCAACTAAATACTAGTACTAACTAATAATTATTTATGTGAAATGAAAATAAAAAAGAGAGAAAAATATATCCATTAATCCTGAAATGACTAAACCGAAAAAAAAAGAATCTTAGCCTTTAGATCAAAGTTATAGGTTGTTAATTCTCTAATTAGGGTATCAAGTGTTTGATTAAAAATATTCATAAGCAAGTTAACGTGGATGATTCCCTTTCTTCTGTCCCCAGTCTTAATCAAATAGATATGATTCTCTTTCTCGAAAAACTAGAAAGCTTGATTATTGTGGAGAAAAAGATCACGGGATTTAATTTATCGAGTTTAGAGCGAGCAAAAGCAAATCAATCGCCACTCTACTTGTTCATGCACATGAGACTGCGGTGTCTCCGGAGGATATGTCCAGTCCACACATTAAACAATTGCATTCCCACCGTAGAACTATACAAGTAATACATCAAAATTTTAAAAAATGTAGGAAAAATTCATTTGGACTTTGTTAAGGGACAAACAAACAGTACTTTAACGTTGGTCCCTTTTTTTTATGATACTTGTCTTGTAACTTGATCTTGAAAAATAAAATTACGTTAGGTGGTCTTTGATATTCATTAAAATGACTTCGAGAAAATAATATCATTGCAATCTGCACAAAGCACAACGGACATTCATTTTTCAAAAAAATTTCTACTCTACTCTCTAATCGTATTGTATGGCTAGTTAAAATAAAATAACTAAACCTACTATTATAGTAGTAATAAGTCTAGGTTAATTTTATAGAAAATGTGTGTAAAGTTTTCGAAATAAAATTAACTGGTATTTAGGGGATTTTGGATTTTTCAAATAAGAAAATAAAATGAAACTAGACTAATAAAAACAAATTCAAGAAAATATGAGAAAATGATAAAAGTAGAGAATTCGGTATGGACACCGTTTTTTGGTTCAATCTCGACCTACAACCTAATTAAACATATCTCTTTGATTTGTTGTTTTTAAACCTCTAATAGAAAATATTAATCGTGGGTTAATAATTAACTCAAGTTTTTCCTTATGTATTGTGTTAATCAAGATATGATCGTTAATTAAACCTAACTACTAAATAACTTACGATACGATCTCTACATTCAATTGGGTAGTAACATTACTAATTAAAAATACCGATTAATCACAGTAACAACCACATACGATTCGTTATTTAACTTATGTTATGTTATCCTTAATGATTATGAATCATTAGTCGCTACCAACGAATTTCAAATATAACAATCACAAATTATTTCAAAATTCTAAAAATGAGTTTGTAATAAAACAATCCAATGATCACATCCAAATCATCTTTTCACAATATCCAATGGATTCATACATAAATAATTGAACAAAAACGAGAAATATGATCATTTATATGCGAAGCCCAAATCCATACACATCGGGCAACACAATCAATTTGTAACAAGAGAAAGAAACAAAAAAATAGTGAAATATACTTAACTCGAGTCGTCGTCGATGTCGCCTCCAAACTGGTGTTAGGAAATCTAGCCCTTTATGGGTCTCTCTCAAAAAAATGCTTCGGCCCCCATTGAATAACCCTCAATCAAAGAACACCCACGGTTCTCTCTCTTGTCCTATGCTACTCTCTATTTTTCTAATTAATTTGTGGTCCACTATATTGTTCCCTTTTTATTTCCATATAGCCTTAAAACCCTGGCCAAACGTCTGTGTTTGATGCATAACGTAGACGTTTTTTACGTTTATGTAGACATTGTCCGTGTAAAACGCAAACGATGTCTACATTTCTTTCATTGCCAAACGACTGTGTTTTGGCGTGGACTACTACTCCTTTTGCACATTGTTTTGCTTGCTTCTTGTTGTTGGCTTATGCACTGCCCTATTGGACATCTGCTACATGCTACATGATTTGGCTTCAATTGTTGTTGCCTTATTTGCTTTACCAATTAATCTAAATGCTTTCCATTAAATTTGAACTCATGTTCTTGTATGGGATATGTATAGTCGTGATCAACTTTAATTCATTTTCTTTGTGTTTTCATTTCTTATCTTCTTCTTGTGTTTATTTGCTCTAATCTTCTTCTTACTCCAAGAAAATAAGTGAATGTAAATTTTCAAAAAATGGCCCAAATATTGTGCTTTCAACTCACTTTAACTTCTTGAAGTAAATCACATGTTAGTACAGCCTTTATATTTGATATACAAAATGCACAAGAAGGGGGGTTAAATTGTGTATCCTTTCTCTTTAAAAAAATAATCCCCTTTTTAAACAACTTGCTTTTTCAGAACTATTAAGTAAATGTATCACGCAATATTGTAATTTGCTTCTAAGTATTTGTATAACACGATAAGAGTAAAAGTTTATGGTTGAGAGTTGAGAGTAAGAATCGACACAGCAGATTTATACTGGTTCACCCCAAACCGTGGGCTACGTCCAGTCCTCAGAATCTTTTCTGAGATTTCACTAAACTTTTAAAAAATATAAGTATTCTTTTGGCCGAGCCTCTTCAGGTCTCTTACAGTAAGTATTCTTTTCACACTTAGCCTCTTCAGGCTATCTGCTTTTCTTCTTTCTACTGAAAGATGTTTCGAGCTTTGTTACAGACAATAGTAGCTCTAGAATTTAGCACAATAATATTTCTAGCTTTCGAATCTCTAGCTCTTGTAAAATTTTAACTAACTTCTGCAGTCTTCAACTTCGACTCGTATTTATAGTTTTTGTCTTCAACCGCTTCTTGATAACTGCTTCTTTCTTCTTGTTTCTTGATCTTTGAAGAATCAGTTATTTAGTTTAGTTCTGTAACTAACTCAAACTGATTAATCATGTGACGTGGTATCGGGTCTTCGTCTTAGTTTTGGTTTCTGCTTCCATCTCATTTTCTATCGTCTTATTTTTGTCTTCGGTCTCATTTTTGGCTTCCGTCACATTTTGCTTCCGTCTCATTTTCAGCTTCCGTCTTATTTTTCTTCCATCTCATTTTTGGCTTCCGTCTTATTTTGTGTCTGCTTCCGTCTCATTTTACTTCCGTCTTATTTTGCTTCCATCTCATTTTTCTTCCATCTCATTTTGCTTCCGTCTCATTTTTCATCCGTCTCATTTCTCTTCCATCTTATTTTTCTTCCGTCTCATTTTGCTTTCGTCTCA
Source organism: Erythroxylum citrifolium (assembly GCA_026284465.1). NCBI lineage: Eukaryota > Viridiplantae > Streptophyta > Magnoliopsida > Malpighiales > Erythroxylaceae > Erythroxylum > Erythroxylum citrifolium. The sequence goes on along the minus strand of JANKOE010000205.1, from coordinate 25,134,462 downwards.
TTTCGTATCTGCTTCCGTCTCATTTTTCTTGCGTCTCATTTTGCTGTTGAGGTCATAGGTTTGAGGCGTGGCCTCACCCTTAGCCAAAGAGGACAATACCGATTAAGGTTGAGGGGTCTGGTAGGGGATCTAAGCCCGCCGGACCTGGGGATCTAAGCCCATCGGCCCAAGGGCCGGACCCAACAAACACTCAGTGTGACATCAAGTGTACAAGTTAACACTTATCAAAAACTAGGTATCGTCAGCTATGACGAATGCGACATTTATATTTCACAATCCAATTCAACTCTTACGCACAAACCATATGAAGCATAGACTAATCCGAAGGAACTCATACAATTGATGACAATACAATGAAACCACAAAGAGTTAACGTTCCAAGTCAACATCTATCTCATAATCAACATACTCCAATAACACATTCATTACAACTTTAGGAGGATGCATTAATCATAAACAACTTTTCAACATATATGCAATTCCTCCTTGATACATTTATTTAAATTTTTTATTTCTTTTTTCTCTTTCTTTTTTTGGCTTCTCTCTCTCTCTCTATATATATATATAAACATTAAAAGAAACTACATTAACATAGGAATGTAGTTTGTTGATATTTTTAATCATTTACACTTAGCAATTATTGATACAAAAATGCTTAAGATACTAACTTTAATTCATATATTATTTTAGGTACAATTTGAAAGCAAAGAAATTAAAGTGAGTCGAAAGCACGACATATGGATCATTTTCCAAAGATTAATATCTACTTGCTTTCGTAGAGGAAAAAGATAAAAAATAACAAAAGGCAAGAAAAATGGAAAATAAAGAAGCATGCAATAGGTGGATAATGGTTGAACAATACAACAACAAAAATTAAATCAGCAGAAGCACGCAAGCAAGTGTTAAACGCAACAGGAGGCGAGGATGTTGTGCGTTGCGTTTTATTAAAAACACGCAGTAAATGAACAAACACGCCGATATAGGGGTGACGACGCTGTGTTCCAGGAGGGTAGCGCAGACACAAGCGCTAGTAGCGAGGGAGCTGTGCATTGGTGCAGCGCAGGCTTCACGCAGAACAGCTACGGAGGCAACGTATACGGACATAGGTGAGCTAAATGTTTTAGTTGATTGTGACCTTTATTGGTCACATCAATGCACAGTAGACTCAAGAAGAGAGGCATTACACAGGGGACAGACGCAATAAAACAAAACGTAAACAGCGCAGAAGAGAGGAAGCATGGAGGCACAGTGTCGGCGCAAATACAAGCACAGTAGAGACGCAACAGTGGGCAGTACATAGTGAGCAGTAATGAGGGACAATAAACCTTGTGGATTTATTGTCCCATCCTTGAAACAGTAAGAGCACAGTGGGCTGCATAAGAGAAATTAAGGGGTTTTCAGTGGGACATTGGATGGGGGTTCAAGCAATTTTTTAGAAAATACCTATCAAGGGTTGGACATCCCGATGCCAGTTCGGAGGTAACATCGACGTCGACAACCTAGGTTAAGTATTTTTATTAGTATTTTGTTGTTTCTTTCTCTCATTAGAAATTGATTGTGTTATCCTATTTTAATTAATTTGGGTATTGTTTATGGATAATCGGATTTTCGTTAATGTTCGGTTATTTGTGTATGAACACATTGGGTATTGCGATTTGGTAATTTTAATACGTTCATTGAATTGTCAATTTCAAATCCATTGCTAGAATTTCAATATAATCCGTAATTTTTATGTTAAAATTCATGTGTAGCGACTAATGATTCGTAATCATTAGGGATAACATGACCTAGGTTAAATGATGCATCGTATGTAG
>JANKOE010000205.1:24972084-24984387 GCA_026284465.1 Erythroxylum citrifolium | reverse complement strand
ATCTATTTCTACATTTCGCAGTGTATACTAATAATATATTTAAAATTTATGAACCTTCACAATGCATTAAAAAAAAACTTTTTTTTCACCTTATCACCATTAACGTAACTATTATTTATAACATTGAGGTTAACAGTTCTATAAATTATAATATCCTCTAAGCAATGTTATATTCCGAGGGACAAATGACCGCAATAGCTGTGGTAGAAAACGTTCGTCAATGGAAGAAGCCAGTTGAAGGAGAAACACAATTGTCGTAGTAATATGTAGCCGCGTAGGTATTTGCTAGACTAGGGTTGTAATTTCATTAATTTTTTAAGGATATTTTTGTCATTAAATTAGGGTTTGGAAGGCAAGCCATATCATTCCATCCTTGACCCCCCAATTTGGAAGGTCACAAAATATTAAATTTTGGATGGCAAAGGATGGCTTCCAAAGCCATTAATTGCCATTCCATTCTATTTCAAAATAGACTCTCAAACAATGGCCTGAGTCATTTGAGTCATTCCATTCCATTCCCTTCCATCCCTCCACTCATATCCAAACATACCCTAAAGTTCTGCTACTTCCCACATAGTGACCCGCTTCAGTTCTAGGGAGGGAAGCCAAAATCAGCGGTTGCTCAAAACCCGAGAAAATTATCAATCTCAGTCACCGAAGCCTCCCTCCATAATCACCATTAATGGAGCAATCTCTGGATAGAGAAGAGTTCACTCTTGTGGCAAGAAAACCCAACTTTGGTCTCCCAACCGCGTGCCCAATTTGCTTGCCCATTTATATCTATCTCAAATTCGCTCGCTTCCCTTTTCACTTGGATTTCAACTCTTCTTATCCTGATTCAGGTACTTCTTTATTGGAACTTAGTTATTTGTTGTTGGAATTTCCTAAAGTTTGAATCTTCTGGCTTCTTCATCACGCCGCCAGCTTTGGTTAGCTTTGCTCAAGACCTCATGTTACTCCTTTATATTGATACTTGTAGATTGTCCATCATATTTATAGTCATCTGTATTTCGTCAACGCTCTTGGCTGATTGTTTTCCAATGTGAAACTTAAAACCTACTTCTCCAATGCGTTGGCATGAAGAAATGTAACTTGCATATTGATATTGAATCCATAATTAAGTTTTTATTAGTTTTGGCTTTTAATGAATTTTATAACTTGCCTATCAAGGTTGGGACTTTATGATGCTTTTATATATATATATATATATATATGGTTATGTTTTCTTTTTGTTTCTATTTTTCTGGTGCTTCAGTTGGATAATTTGTTTTGTCCGAGGTTTTATTCATAATCATAAGGTTGTCCCAGTGCTTATTATGTCTAGTTGACAGTGCTTGACTATATTATCCTCGAATTGGTGCTGTATTTTTAGGAGGGAAGTCAGTAATGGTGTTAAACTTCTCCTAGCAAATTATGGACTTATTCCTGCATATTTATTTCTCCGCCACTATGCTTTATTAAAATAGTAATTCTCGTTCTTTTGTGTTCTAGATCAAATTCCTTACATTGAGTCAGGTACTTATGTGACCTATAATAATGAGAATGGAGGTGTTATTCAACGTCTGAAGGAAGATGGCATTGTTGACTTGGATGCTGACTTCCACTCGCTTCCAGAATGGATCTCAATGGATGCAATGGTTAGTTCCTGGCTTGCAGATGCAATCATGTATGAACTCTGGCTGGGATCGGATGGAAGTTCTGCTCGCAAGATTTATTATTCAGATCTTCCTTGGTTAATAGGAAAGGTTCTTTTCATGAAGCAAGCCCGTGATGTTAAGCAGCGACTTGGGATAACCAAAGAGAATGTGGAGCGTAGGGAAGAACAGGTTGAAATCTTTGGTCTTTTTGATATGCAAGTTGTTGAATACTTATTGTCCCTCCTCTCTCTTTGCCGCACACATGCAGAGATATGCATGTTTTCTAGTTTTCACTTTTCAACAACTCACATAAGTTCAGCAGTATGTATTTGGGAGATGATACAATTTTTGTTCCTCCTTTAATTGATTGTCTATTAGAATTAACTTTTGCAGGGAGATTTATAATTAATTTGTTTTGTCTTTATGAACAGATATACAGGAGAGCTAAAACTGTTTTTGGAGCTTTGTCAACAAGGATAGGCGACCAGAAGTTTATTTTCGACAGGTAAAGTTTCTAAATATTATGGTGTGTGCATTTATTAATAATGGTATTTTAGCCTTATTCTTGTCATTGTATTTGAGCTTGATGCCTGAAGCTTCCACAATTCTAACCTGTGATTTTGTTATGCAACTGCACTGTGTCTCTCATGCAGACCAACAAGTTTGGATGCAGTACTCGTTGGGCATTTACTTTTAATTCTTGATGCATTACCTGTAAGTGAACTTGAGAAATTTTCTTATCATGATCTGTATGGAAGCCAAATGGGAGTCCTTGCATGGCTAATTTTCAAAGTAAAACATGATTTGAATATCTTTGGTTAATGATGCAAAAGAAAAGGCAAAGGCAATAGAACATATAATTCTTTAGTTCAACCAAGAGAGAACTGTATTGGAGCTTGGCGGATTATTTGTTTTGCTAGTTGAGAGTGGGGCTTGATCACTTTCAGCAACTGTTAAAACTTGTATGGTGTGGCCTTATCAGCAAGGAGACAAAATTGATGTGATAAAAAAAGAAGCTAAATGTAGACTAAATTTGGGTTATCAGATATAAACAATGTTAGCAGTGTCAGTGCTTAGCTAAATAATCACGGATTCATCTTTCTTGACGAGTGACTTGAATATTCTTTTTAACATGCTGACAGACTATTTTCTCCCCCACTTTTTTTTTCTATTTTTATTACCTTCCCGAGGATCTACCTTCTAAGGCTTACAATTTACATGAGTTCAGTTTTTATCACAAAGAATTTTTGCTGCCCACCTACTTTTTTTTAAAATTTTATAGCCACTATTGTTTTTACCTTGTATTGAGGTTTTGCTGCTCTGACCCTCTTTTCCTTTTCCGTGTTATCGTGTTTTAATAGGATTCATCAGCGATAAGAAGCACACTATTGGAGTACAGTAACCTGATTAAATATGCTGAAAAACTTAAGGAAGAGTACTTGGATACTGCTTCATCTTCCTCTTCTGACGCTCAATTCAACTCTCAATTTTCATCATCAACTCGAAGAAGAAACCCAACGAATTCAGGTAAGCAATTTCAAATGCTTGTTTTTGTTCTTGCTGATTGATAATACTGGCTTTTGACTTAATTAAACAAGCTAACTTACTCTGTTCTGTATGCTTCACATAAAGATGTCATATACACGATAAATTTCCTTTTTTCATTTAGAGCCCTTGGTCTATTGTTTTTTCTTTCTTCAGGTTCAAAACCCAAAAGAAAACCCAAAAGGGAAAAGACAGAAGAGGAAAAAGCTTTCAGTAGAAGAGCAAAATATTTTTTGGTGACGCAGTTGGTTGCGGTTCTACTTTTCCTGTCAGTCATGGGTGGATATGATTTTTCTGAGGCAGAGGTTGGAGATGATGATGATGCCTTCACTTATGACTGAAAAGAAATCATTTTACATAAATTGTCTTACCATCACAAATTTTTCCACCACTACTGAAGTGATGATTCTGCTCCTTAGTAAACGTGGGTTGGACTTTTAGATTCTGAAGCATAGATTTTGAAGTCCATATATTACTTTTCATACGTTTCTTGGTAGTGAGCTGAAAATGGGTTCTATTAACATGTTCATATCCTGTTCAGAGGAATGACCTACATATTTTACAGGATGCCTCTTCATGGCATTAAAGTTGAGTTTAGAAATCCATTTTGCAAGTAATTAGAGACATACATGCAATTAAAGTGATTTTTCTGAGGCAGAGGTTGGAGATGATGATGATGCCTTCAGTTACGACTGAAAAGAAAACATTTTACGTAAATTGTCTTACCATCACAAATTTTCCCATCACTACTGAAGTGATGATTCTGCTCCTTAGTAAACGTGGGTTGGACTTTTAGATTCTGAAGCATACATTTTGAAGTCCATATATTACTATTCATACGTTTCTTGGCAGTGAGCTGAAAATGGGTTCTATGAACATGTCATATCCTGTTCAGAGGGATGACCTACATATTTTACAGGATGCCTCTTCATGGCATTCAAGTTGCGTTTAGAAATCCATTTTGCAAGTAATTAGAGGCATACATGCAATTAAAGTGATTCTGAAGAGCATTAAAATATGTGGACTGGCTTCTTGTTGCAGATCAAGTAGAAATACAACGCAAGGTTAGCATTTCAGTCCAAACCATTTCAAATGTATCTCGAGTTTAGTTTTGCCCCTTCTGCTTATTTTTTATCAGACTGGTATGTTTAGTAGGAACAACAATGGCTCTATGTAATATGCGAACACATTGATATCCATGAAAAAACTACCTACAGGAGTATCATAAATTAGTGTCTCCAGTCCCACCCGAACTGGGTGGTGGCCACTTGACATTCTCCCACTGCTTAACTAGTTCACCATATCCCTCTGTAGAGCCTATAGCAAATTCAGTTAATGAGCTAATTGCAACTGACATTCCAGCGCACAATACCCTTACAGCAACCTCGGCCATTTTCTCTGTAGTCATCACCTGTTCTACTTCACCATACTCTACCAAATCCATATTATTATTATTATTCCCCCTGGACTCATATCTCGTTGAGCTTACTGGTACCCTGTGATTATCATCCCTTAATTGCTGTGCATATAGAGACCCCATCCCTGCTGCAAAAAAATCTAGTCCATCTAGCACCGCCTTCTCTTGAATGGCATCAAGAAACCTTGACCATTGGATGCAAAATCCAAAGATTGGAATGGTCACATTAGACCGTCGTGGGGAGAATGGTAGCTTTGTTATGTCAGGATCAGACCTAATACATCTCAAAAGCCAGCCGGACAATGCATGCGCGTAAGATCTCTGTGAACTGATCCATGCCTCAAAGCAAGCCCGCCAATTTCTGAGCTCTGTTTCAAGATTGACAGCAGATTTGGCAAGCCTCTGAGGATCAGCAACTGAGAAGGAGGTTCGCCTCTTCATGTCCAGTTTCGAAGGTGTGCCTGCTAGTAGGAGCTTGGCCTCATCTAGTGTCCGTTTCTGTGATTGGTGACATTCTGCCATTATTTTCCACATCCTTGCTAACCTGTAACGTGTGAACAAGAGAGTAACGTCATGGTCAGTACACGAGTGATTTTTGTAGCCTGGAACAGTGACTTGACTTCCATACCCTTGTATTAAATCCAGAAGTTGAGGCTGCAGTTCTTCGTCCCTCAGAGTTTCTATTCTCTTTGACACAGCTTCAACAGAGTTAATTGAAACCGCTATCTGAGTATGTAGATCTCTAATGGCTGTTCTTGTTTTATCCACTGCTATGGAATCATCTCCTTTTAGGTCTAGGTTCCTGAGTTGCTTACATTTCTTCTCGTATGCAATTCGTATCCTTTCTCCAGACTATTAAGGTAACAAAATGAAATTATCAGTTTGTTATTACTGCCCCCTCACACTTTAGGTACTACATAAACAAAGCTATGGTGGTCTATTTATTCTCAAGTATAGGAGTTCTGTTCGAAAAACCACATACTTTCGAAGCAGAAGCACACCAACAAAAAGACAAGCCTTAGACTTTAGAGATGCACAAGAAACAGTTGAAAAGCGAGCCTTTCTGTTACGTGCTACTTTTGACTCTGTTTCCGATTTATTTGAGCCATAGGAAAGTGATTCAGAAGACGATTGATAGCCATACCTTGACTTCTTCATAGAGTTTCTTTTCCCATATGTACAATCTGTCCAACGTAGATTGGTGACTACCTGAGAGCATGCAAGATTCCTCTGAGAAGTCACTTGTACTTTCGTATTCTTCATCTCTAGAACTTGAAGAATTGACCAAAAATCTTGACGAGGATGACCGAGATGAAGCTGAACGGATCAATGCTACTGGATTGAGCATTTTTATGGCTGCAAAAGCAGAATTCGTTCTGTGGGTATAATGCAATTTCAAATAAATGTAAAGTGTAAACATCCAGGATTGGGCTCCAATCAAACTAAAGAAGAATCCATCTTCCCCGTGACAATAGGAAAAAATGAAATTACCTTAAATTCATATCAAGGATTTAAAGGGCAAATTTCTCATGAAGGCCTAAAATAAAACGGATACTAGAGAAATTTTGATTTCAACCTGTGAGATCGTTTGAGATTGCCGAGTACTGAACTCTGCTAGACTCCAGCAATGCCGAGACCTCCTTGGCTGCATTGCAAACAATAGTGAACTGTTCTTCAAGGTCCTTGACAACTTCAGTCATACTTGTTGGCCTTCGATTCACGTAAACGGTATAACCTGGTGTTTCTATCTCAGGTTCTCCGTCACCGACCACAACTTCTTGATTGTGGATTCCAACTTGTCCTGAATTTTGGGCTCGTGATAATTCTACTTTTTCACTGCCTTGTGATTGTGATCCTCTCGGTGCTTTGTCACATTCGCATTCGCATTCACATTCACTTCCACTTTCAGTGTCACTCTCATCGTCATCAACATCTTCAACAAGCACTTCTTCTTTCTCATAATTGGCATCGTCTCTACTTCTTTCCACTGTTGAATTTACCTTGTTATCCATTTCTTGCTCAGTTTCATCCTCTAGGTCAGGAATCCCTTCTTCTTCTCTCACCTGCCTTAGTCCTCTAATGTCATCCATATCCATATTATCAAAGCTATTATGAAAAGGATAACCATAATAGTCAAGTGAAGAAAATGGGTTCCAAAAGCCATCCCATAGTGAGGTTTGAGGTGATGGAGGAGGGATGTTAATCCTATCATTGGACGGATAAGAGAAAAATGAAGAGCTCATCGGTGAGGACTGCATTGCGAAGAATCCATCCGTCCCAAAATGATGAATTGGAGAATAGTTATCTATTCGGACTGTTTCCGGCGAGACAGGTCTCTCCTCAACTGAAATTGGTTGGCTGGCCCCCGCCATCAGGAAATTAATTTTCAAAATTGAATTAGGCCCTGGTTGGAGTGATGCAGGCTTCAAAGATTTTGGCGAAATCGAGATGAAACCCGGACTTGTTTTCTTCATTGGTGTAAAAGGAGGGGTTCTGAATGAATCTACCAAGAAATCTCGGGGCTGATCTCCTTCAATATACTCTCTAAGAGCTGCAGAAACTCTTTTCAGGGATTGGATATAAGCCAAGTGTCCAGAGGCAAACCGTGTTCTTTGCTCCACAGCCTGTTTTATGAAACGTTTTCTGTCCCTACATAGCTGAACTGCCTCCTCATCATCCAGCTTCGAGGTAGAACATCCCATTTCTCACCTTCTCTTTCCCTTTTCCCTTCACCTCAAAAGTTTTCAGCTTTTGAAACGAAATCAGAATCTCAATGGTATCCCCTTCTTATTTCTAACCAGATTCATATGGATTTGCACCTGCTGTTCAACATTAACATACAAATTCATTGTTCAACTATAAATACAAACTGAGCATTGATGGAAGTCTTCAAAGTTGAAGACAGCAAGCAATAGCAAAAGCATTTCTATGGGCATAAGAAGCTGAAAATAGTTTGATTGAACAACTATTTGGATTCATTCGCACATTTTCAGAGAAGAAAACAATCTTGCAAAGTAGTCGGTTCTTTTCTTAGTCCACAAGTCACAACAAACATTTCTTTCATGACAGAAAGAAATGAAGATTCTTTCAAGATTTCTCTTGCACTTCTCAGAGAACCCCATTATTCAATTATTTAAAATTTCTTTGATAATTAAACTACAGAGAACTGAAGATTGAACTCGATCAAAACCAAAAAAATAAATGAAAAAAGAACCGCAAGGACATGACTCAGTTTTCTGTAAGCCTGAAATTAAAACTTTAAAACAATCAATACGTGCAGAATTACTAGCAAACAACCGATAAAATAACATTTCGAAATAAAATCAACAGAAGAATACAAAAGACAAAATGAGAAGAAAAAAGGATGGGTTTAACCGATTAAAGAAGGATCAGAAATGCAAAATGGTTGGTAACAAAAACGAGGTAGCAGTGAGGAGACAGAGCACACAATAAAAGAAGATAAAAGGAGCTTAAAGTAGATGAAAGAGTACACAAGTTTGACTGCCTCCATGGTGAAACCTCCCACTACTTTAAACCACAACTGGAAAAGGGGACTCACTGAATATGAAACCTAACATTACTCCTCTCAAAAGTTAACACCGAAACACCAGAAGGAAAATTTTTTTTATGATATTTGAAAACCATGTCACTAAAGAAATCTTTGACATAAATAACCCATTAGTGCTCATACAAAAAAGACGTCGTCAAAAGGTGATATTATCGTACCCTGAGAGCTTAAAATTAAGATTTATAAACACAATATTAAGTAAAACGCCTGAAACGATCTACGAACACACAATCCGATTCCCATTTACGTGGTGGAATGAAAGAAAACAAGATAACAGAAGATTAAAAAAAGAACAACAGAGAGAATAGGAGCGCAATTAAGTAGAGGGAAGAGCAAAGCAAAACAAGTACTTGAAACTAAACGAAGCCCGGATTATAAAAAGAATAAAACTTTCAGTTTAAAGTATAAGACGGGAATGAAGTGAAGAATCATACCCGAGTGGGCGGGAATTGAATGGAAGCCGAGCTCTGCAGTGCAGCTGGTTGATCACTCGGGAAGAGAGAGAAAGAGTGAGAGAGAGAGACGTTTGGAAAAAAGCAACGGTCAAAAACTCACCAAGAGGAAAAATAATAACGTATAAACAAATTATTTGATATTATATTATTAAAAGTTCTTATGATTATAGGACGAGAGGGCACCGAATATGACAAATACACATAATTGCCCTTCGTTCCTTCGCTTATTTCACAAGTGCCACTTTAATTACCACACGTAACTAATCTCTCGCCTCTTTAAAACCATCATGATCAGTCCCAGGTATTCGTAGCATTAAGGCTACCCAGCCTATGTGACGCAAATCTTCCTTTAACCATATAAAGTAAAAGTTTTATACTACCTTGTCAAATTATACCTTTTTAATAAACAACATTAAGCATATTGTAGTTATCTTCAATCTTCAAATTTGATTGCATAACCCAAGGCCGAGGCGTACTCGTTTACTTCAACATAACCACTCACAGGAGCTCAGAGCCTTCAGAACATGATAGGTTCATGGAGTCCAGATCTTCTGTCCAATATTATAGTGTCTTATTATGTTCAATAAATCCCATTTATTTATTTATATGGGACCCGTATAGGTTTCGTGTGGGTCTCGCAAAATAAATGACTGAGATTTTATGAGACAGAATAAAATAGAGTAAAACTAGACAGAAGATCTGGTTTCGGATCCATGCCTTCGTTACTTTAAAACCAACCCAGCGTTTTTGTGCTGATTGAATAACGAGATAGATAGAGGATGTAATGGTAATTTCAAGTGGCAAATTTCTCCGAGATGTTTTTCTTATAGAGAAAGCATTAATAAAAAAGAAAAGAGAGAGAATTTTGAAAAGCAAAAAAGATTAAAAGATAAAGAAAGTCGGCTCTCTAAAGTCTAAAGCAAAGATAATAGAACCTGGTCCCACATGGTGACTACAAGATGCCTCCTAACGGCTTCCCTTGACATCGCCCCTTCATTTCACCACCAAATATCGACAATGCCCTTCATCCTCTCTTTCCATCCAAAGCTGGTTAGCATTAACCCCATATATGATATGATGTTAATCACCTTCTTCATCAATAACTGGCTCAGTTTAAGAAATCCCACGTTTGAGTTTAATAAATTCTGAATTCATATTTCAGATATGATGGCAGCGACCTCCATTTTCCTATTTATATATATTTATGCTTGGTATCATCAGTATTACGTAAAAATAAGGTTGCGTATTATTAACTATTAAACTTCTTTAGACTCTGTGACTCGATGAGATTTCAATTAAGTGTTGACGATGATGATAAATATATATTTATGGGCAATAACATATTTCAGATATTCCTTTAGGTCCTGTTTGGTTGAGGGGTTAGTAATAGAATGAGAGAGAATGTAGCACACTTTTATTGTTTGGTTGAGAGTTTCATAATAGAATGAGATAGAAGCAGAAGGTATCATGTTACGTTCCATTATATTCTAAACAGTGAAAATAAGAATTCTACGATTCGAAGGGTTTACGATGAAACGTAAACTAATAAATACATATTACCTAATGTATCCTCAATCATTTTTCTTAATACCAATTATTTCTTCTAACCCTAACTCTCTTTTCTCCATACTCATTTATTACAATTCACAAAAATTGTATATAATGAATAATATTTTTATATTATTTCTCGTTACCTTAATAATAATATTTTATATTATTAATAATAAATTTTATATAATTAATACCAAAATTAATTATTTTTATTAATGAAAATAAAAAATATATAAAAAATTTATTCTTTAATTGTTTGTATATATTTCTATATAAATAAAAATAAAAATAAATTATTTTTAAATATAAATCACATGTAATAGAATAAAATAAAATTTATTAAAATAAAATTAATTAAATAATTAATGATAATATTTTTATATAATTAATAATAAATTTTATATACTTAATAATAAAATTAATAAAATTTTTATTAATGAAAATAGAAAATATATAAAAAAAATTATTCTTTAATTGTTTGCATATATTTCTATATATATATAATTTAAAGAAATTATTTTTAAAATTTAAATCACATATAATAGAATAAAATAAAATATATTTAATAATTAATGATAATATTTTATATAATTAATAATAAATTGTATATAACTAATAATAAAATATTAAAACTTTTATTACAATTTTTATTATTTTAAAATAGAAAATATATAAAAAAATATTTGTCACTGTTATGACTTGAACCGTGACTTTTTAATTGGACATGATTTCTGTTTTAAAATCATAACATTAAATCTCCTGTAAGTGTAATAACCATTTTAATATTAGGGGTATAATAGTTATTTATTATACATTACATTTTATTCTATTCATCTTTAAAACAACATTTCACTGCATTACAACTTTTCATTATATTACATTCCATTCCATTATAAACCGTTCTGTTTCGTTCCATTCTATTCTATTAATTAATATCAAACCAAACAAGCCCTTTAGCAGCTTGAAAGTATCTTTTAAAACAATTTTATCTTCTGTGGTTACAATAAAAGTGGCATTAAAAAATTATATGTAATTGATAAGTATCATTTAATAATAATTAGTAATGATCATTATTATTTAATATGTAATAAAATTTTCCTAATAATAATAATGTAATTAGGTCTTTTCTATGTATTAATTTTTAAAAATGAAATTATAGTATCATAGGATTACCTATTCTTGTCTGTATCTCATTGTAAAAAGTAATAGATGGACTATAAAAGCGTCTTTTTGATGAATCCTAATAAAACCCCGGGGGTTGACGACTTTAATGCTCTCTTTTTTCAAAAACAATGGGCAACCGTTGGGCCCAAAGTTGTGGATTATATTCGGGAGGTCTTCAGCTCCAATCGATGGGAAGAGGACATAAACCATACGGTATTGATTTTAATCCCTAAAATCTCCTCCCCGACTAGTATGGCTCACTTCAGGCCTATTAGCCTCTGCACAGTCCTCTACAAGATCATCTCCAAAATCCTGGTAAACCGTCTCAAACCTTAGATGGCACACCTTGTCGCAGAAACCTAATGCAGCTTCATTCCTGGTCGCCACATCACTGATAATATCATCATAGCCTAAGAGGTCATCCATACGATGAGTCAGAAACAGGGAAAGACTGGCTATTTAGCTATTAAGGTAGACCTGGAAAAAGCTTATGACAGGCTTTGCTGGGAGTTTATCCACAGCACGCTGTCGAACATTGATCTCCCGGCTAATCTTATCAGTCTTATTATGAAATGTGTGACGATGGTCACTATACAGGTCGATTGGCAAGGGGCTAAGTCTCCTTCGTTCAGGCTCTCACGTGGTATTCACCAAGGTGACCCTTTCTCCCCTTATCTTTTTGTCCTGTGTATAGAACGTTTAGGCTATCTTATTTCTACAATAGTGGAAAAAAGTTACTTGGAAACCGATCAAGATGGGTCACGTAGGTCCTCCCATCTCGCACTTGTTCTTCACCAATGATCTGGTTCTTTTTGCCGAAGCAACAGACTCCCAGGTTCATCTTATCGCTAATACCTTGGGCATTTTTTGTTCTGCTTCAGGCCAGAAGGTCTGTAACACCCAAATACCCCCTGGGAGGATACATGGATGCCACCCAAGACAGTACAATCAAATCAGACAATTTCA
>JANKOE010000205.1:24811059-24823903 GCA_026284465.1 Erythroxylum citrifolium | reverse complement strand
ACGTACAAGGTTATAATGCATGCCCATTTATTCAGGTCAGCTTATATCTTCCCCATCCTTCAGTCTAGAGATTAGAAGTCCATCTTATCTATTCTTGAAGTCCATCCTTATCTCTAAGAGATTCTTTTTCTCTCTATTCAACGAGAGGATTATCTTATCTTTGCTTTTTATTGATAGAAGATTTCCTAATCTCTTGCTTTATCTTTACATCTTGGAGTCTAATTTGAATCATTATAAGTATTGACTCCAAAATCTTCAGCTTTTTCTTTTGCTTTTAAAGACTTGATGCCACTTGTACAAGCTGGAAATGTTTTCTGTTTGCTTTCTGAGGTAGTAGAATCTTCTTTGTGCTTCTAGACTTGATTTAACTTTTCCTCTCTCAATTAAACCAATTTTCATTTTAACAAAATTCTTTGCAGCCACGGGGGTCTTTTTGGCTGGAGTTATTATTAGTGAGGAAAAATTACTGTTATCAGCATAGATTCAAAATCCTTTTTTGAAAGTGGTTTTTCATGCCAGAAATACTAGTCCTCGTTCCAATTCCTCTGCAATAGTGGATATCGGTTTCGTTGATCTTGGAAAAATCTTTCCTCAACTTCTTAATTATCGTAATAGGAAAATGTCTTGATTTTTCGACCATGATAAAATGATATGCATCATATAATTCATCTTCGTAAAAATACAGGCTAGCAAATAATATCTTTAGCATTAAAGTGTCTCTAGGGGTTATTGTTGGGTTGTTCAAATAACAAATTTTATCTCCTTCCTGAATCCATTTAAGATCTTGTGTTCTCTTTCTTTAATATGTACTAAATTTGTTCATAATGATATTTTCTCAAATCAAACATACTAATACCCTTACTTTAGATACCATACCTTCATACAATTCAACGATGCTATTATAACTTATGAGCATGAATTTTTAACGATGCGATACAATCAATTATATCAAAAGTTGAAAAGGAAGACAAAAAAAATATCAACCATGTAAAGATTTACGTAAAGAGATTCATTTAAGGTTAAGTGAGCATTATAGACTTGATCATCTTAATGGAGGAAGATAAATATTTTAAAATTAAATTTGAAGGCTTAAAAATGGAAACTGATATGGATGAAATACAACAAAAAAAGGACAGAATATTACGGAAAAACAATACTTTTAAATATTTCTAATCTTCAAGAACAAATTAATAATTTATATAATTTAGTAAAGATGATGAATAAAAAAGAAACAAATAATGGATCTGGTACAAATCCAATGGAAAAATAAATATTTGATTTAATTCTTCAAATGAAAAAAAACCTCCTAATCATAGATAAATGGATAGTTTTTAACAAGGATCTGATTCAGAGATAGAAGAACTGAACAAATAGATGGAAAGACTAAATTAAAAAAAATTAGTACATATTTCAAAGATCTTGTGTTCTCTTTCTTTCAGCTTAGGGTCATGTGCACTTTCTTTCAGCTCTTTGCCATCATTTCCATCTTCAGCTTCAATCTACTTAGCATATATATATGATAGCCTTTTGCAACCGCAGAACCAAAGAGACTTTCAAATGGTGCACCTATGCCTTTGATTTTAACTGATCTTGTGTTCTCTTTACTGATCTTGTGTTCTCATGGTTAATCTTGTGTTCTCATTATTCTTTACTGATCTTGTGTTCTCTAAGCATGCATATATATTGGTATAACAGATGTATGCAGGTATTAGATTAAAAGAAACAAAAACTATGAATCTGATGCAGATATGCCTATCTTTGAAGTTTAAATGATGACCATTTTCCACATACAATTGAATCTTTATTTGGAAGATGTATGAACACATACACTTTAACTAAAAAACTAAGCATATCTTCAATTAGAGCTATGGTTAATTAACATCTCTTAACTCCTCCAAGTTTTAATTTTAATACAATTAGCCTCTATAAAGTCTAGACTTAATTAGCTTACATGTTCTTTTAGTCTAGACTTAATTAGCTTATATGCATCATCCATGCTTCTCTTTGACTCCTTATGAATAGATTGCAATGCCAATCCTTTGAAGTTGCAGTGACTATAAAAAGGTTTATTTCCTAATGAGTACACTGTCAATTTGTCTTTTGAAACTACGTTACTAAAACACAAGCCAAGTGGATGCCTTTTTCTGTTTAGCTCTCCCCTATAATGAATGACTTCTTGCTGTCATAGATGTCAATGAGCTTTTTCAAATAACTAATCTGGTATACGTGTTAGTGGTACTGATTCCATATCAATAACTAGAGGAAGCTTCACCCAAAGACACTATATATTTGATAATTATGTGATAATCAAGCATGTCCAATTTTACTACATCAACTGGTTCATTGAAAACCCAACCATACTGATGTCTCATCAAAAGTTTCAACAATTGAAAACCTAACTTCTTTAATTTGTTCAAAATGTCTAAATGTATCCTTTTCCATTTTGGTGTGAGTACCACTCATTAGCGGGGGCTTGTCAAACCTCAAACATTATTTGTGCATTTCTCAACCTCAAATCATGAATTTACCTCATATATCAAATATTTTCATTCATTTGTGTCTGTTGTTTATGGATACACATTATTTGTGCATTTTTCAACCTCAAATCATGAATTTACCTCATATATCATATGCACCCCATATTTTGAAAGCAAAGGGCTGTTTGTGTTCAATCATTTGTGGCTGCTGTTGTAACTTGTTCTGCAGATAAACAAATTTCAGTTATCATCTTCAGCAACATTGACAGGTAATTGTTTTGCGGTGATATTTCGATGATCTTCTAAAATTTAGATTTAGAGATTTGTAAGAATTGATAGATAGCAATAGTTAGGGATCTAATCTTAAAGATCCCTTATATTGCATAATTGTAGTGCTTTTTGATTCATTTATTATTGAAGTGAATATAGTGGTTTGCATAGGCCAACAAATCTAACTTAAATACTAGTTTGAGGGGTCTAATGTTCCTTTTGAAGTCTTAACTAATTTAAAGTCCCAAAGAAATAATTTATGGGATAGTCTTAATATGTTTAAGGGAAACATCCATGGTTTTTGGTTTTTGGCTAGTGACTTAAATTGTGTTATACATAGCTATGAAGTTGAAGAAGTAAGGGTAAACCACATGAAATTGTTTACTGAGATCAACCAAGTAACCTGTTAACTAAGGCTACTAGATCTTAGTTATCTTAGGATGCATGTAACCTAGTCTAATACTCAGAATGAGATATTGTCCACATTACTCAAGACATCTTTGTTTATGAGGTATATTAGTGAAATAGCCTGCCTATGTGATTATTTTCCCTTTGTAAACCCTTTTAACCTTAATTGGCCATATTCTTTTGTTGTTAACCTACATTAAAAGCCTTTGATCAGAAAAGCACTGACTTCTACACAAGCTTTAAAGCTAATGGAGCATTGTTCATCCTTATATTTGAGTGGGTGCACATTAAGTGTGGGGCATTATTCGATTGTGTGGACTGGTTATACTTAAAAGAAAG
This sequence comes from Erythroxylum citrifolium, assembly GCA_026284465.1. Lineage (NCBI taxonomy): Eukaryota > Viridiplantae > Streptophyta > Magnoliopsida > Malpighiales > Erythroxylaceae > Erythroxylum > Erythroxylum citrifolium. The sequence goes on along the minus strand of JANKOE010000205.1, from coordinate 24,820,409 downwards.
AGTAGTAGTTAAAGGAGGAAATTTTGTTATTAATGTTGTAATTTCTCAAAATTGTTAGCTCCTCCCATTATTTCCAACAAAAGGGTTTGTTCACGATTCACAAGGTAGAAGATTCAATTATTTTATGGTTTGAATGTTTAGAAGCTATGTGACGGAGATTTTTGCATTTTTCATGTCTGAAGATTGAATTTGATTGAGTGTTTGTTTTAACTGAATGTTGATTTGCTTCACTACTTTCTTAGCTTTTAAGCTACATATATAAAATTATTTGTCATCTTGATCCCCGGCATTGCTACAATTTTTGAAAACAAAAGCTTCGCGATTTGTTTTATGCATGCTCATCCCAATAGTGGAGAAGGATACACGTGCCTACATTTGGATACTTTCATTAGAATTAATTTTAAATGAAACACACAAACCCTTCAAACATACGAGAGTTGAGTGTTTATATATATATAAAGGTCCACTTATTTATTTTGCTCCAATTTCGAGTGAAAGTGTTTGCTAATTAATTGTGATTTGTTAAGAATATTTGTTAACGAGGTGTTATAAGTTTTAAGGGTTGGTTATTCTTTATTGATGGCTTTGCAACCTTGGGGTTTTAGGAATAGTGAATTTGAGTTTTGCATGAAAATGTGCAAAGGCTTAGTGTAAAGGAATTATATAAGTACTTATTTAATTATTCCCTTAATTAAATAATGTACTTACCGTCTCAATTGATGTTGATGTGGTGAGATAATGTCCAAAAAAAATTTTGTTTCCTTGTGACGGTCGTATCAGAAACGTTATACACAAGATGAAACGGCTTCCGCAGGAATGGAAAGCCAGCCATCAGAATCATATAGGTGAAAAGTTGATATAGATGTTTTTCAATCTTTACCGCCTCTATATACAAGTCAGTCTCTTCCTTCTGAGTATACTGTGGCCGGCAAATAATAGCATAAGCCAAGAGAGAGAGAAAGATGGGTTCTTGTTTGTCCTGTAAACCATTGCCTGAATCAAAAAGCATTCGGGTAGTTCACCTGAATGGTTATGTAGAGATCTTTGATTATCCAGTCTCAGTCAGACAAGTGATAGGCAAAAGCACGAAGCATTTCGTGTGCACAACAGCTCAGCTTCTAATACCAGGATCAAAGCCTCTCAAAGAGTATGAAGAACTTAAACAAGGCCAAATCTATTTCTTGTTGCCTGCTTCAGCATTCGAAACAAACGGTCCCTCAGATTTTGCCGCTTTGGTAAGTAAGCTCACTGCCATAGCCAATTCAACTACGTTTGTGCGGTCTAATTCTCCGTCAAAACCTACTCCTCCTTCGACGACCCCAAAAGGGTCGATTAGTCCGGTATGGAACCCGCCGGTTAGTAGTCCGAACAGATATTCTGAGGCAGGAACGATCGGGGCGGCGTGTGATTTAGACAGGTCTTATGGTGGTGGTAGAACATGGAACCCACTTCTGGCCACAATTAGAGAGAAATCATTCAACCGGAGAACCGAGTCCCAGGAACTGTTTGATTCACTAGAAGTGTCTTTTGAGTCGCGTGAAGTGCACTTGGAGACCCTAAAAGAAGATTCGGTTTCACTTACAGTTGAGTTAAAGTAAAAGCTAGTGATCACAGGTGTGATTCTTTGGGGGGTTTTGATTAATATGTTTTCCTGAACACTTGTGATCATCACGAGGTTTTGTAGTAGTTTGAGAAAACAAAACTACAGTAAGCAGTTCGTTAATCTGAGTGCTGAATTCATGTATCTTGTTCATCAAAGACTAGCTAGCTAGCAAGCAAGTTGTTCTTTGAATCTGCGCAGCGCATGTAGCTCAAAACCAACAGTGATGGACTCTAAAGAAAGCAAAATTAGGTTTGAATAACGTTTTCAACTAATACATGAAAGCGAGGGCCTGAAATTAGATCTGCAATTAAGAATGACAACAACAGTTCATGCGAAAGTCATATGAAGTTGCAATTATTCGGTAGGTCAGCTTAACTGCATTCATTATATGGAAAAGTCAATTATTCATTGAACCATAAAGCATTGGCTGTGCGATTTTCTTACCTAGTTGTGGTGATGTGATGATAAATCTTGGTCAACTAAAATTTTTCCGAAAATAATTTTTTTTAATAATTCTGATGACAAATCGGATGAAATCCTTATTTGATAATGTCAACCGTTATTACCTTCTTAATTAATCTTTAAAAGGGGGTACTAAGCGACGAACAATGTTGGGGGATTTGTATTCAGGATCAGAATCAGAACCCCAAGGTGCAGGTGAGTTAGTAAGGGGCTCTCCTGACTTAAGTGAGGTCATGGGTTCGAACCCCCCTCATGTATGCAGCCGTTTAAAATTTGGGGCCAGAGTTTTGCGTCCGACAAAGGACCTACCCGACTCGAGCGGGGATTAATCTAGGTGTGGCTGGCTTAAAGGTGCCTTCCCATAGTTGGGACCCACCTAGAACACCTCGTGGGAACAAAAAAAAAAAGAATCGTCATTCAACGAGATGGGCTTTGAAACGACAACGTCTTCTCCACTGGCCTGCGATACACCATAGCACAACTTCGTATGCTGTAGTAAATAAAAAGTGCTTTTAAATATAAAATTCTAAAAGAAAAAAAAAGGCTCTTCCTGATTCTAAAATAAGCCATTAAATTACAAATTTTATATATTGAATTAATACTGATCTTAAAATAATAAATATTTATTTATAAAAGAAATTATCCGTGTAATTATTTATATTTTATAGGAAATTTAGATTTCTCTTTGTTGGTGATGTACATATCATACACAATAAAGAAAACATAGCAATGTCCATGAAAGGATGTGCCCCCGTAAGGATGGTAATTCGGCCCGAGCCCGACCCAACCAGACTCGACTTGATCTAATCCAAAGTTAACAGGCCAGGATATGAATTGAGATTTTTTTGGCCCAATTGAACTACGTAATAGTAAATCAGATTATAAAAAAGTAAAAATAAAAATTAATTTTGTTGATTTTCATCATTTTTAAAAAGGGAAGAAATCAAAATTCAAAAACTCAAACAAATATGCATCTGTACTGTATAGGAAGGGAGCGACAAGTAACGATAGTCATAAGACCAAAGGACGGTCTTTAATAAGTACCATTGAATTCTGACGACGAAGAGCCGAAAGAAACACCGTACACAGCTTCTGTTAACCGACTTTGGTTGTGTGTTTATGTATGGCCGAGACCCGAAGAAGAAGGAAGAGCTTTAGTGAATGAGATTATATTTAGTTAACTGGCAAGTACAAGTCACGATCAAGATCCGAAAATAGCATTTACGGCTGAGACGCGAAGAAGGAAAGATCAACATCAACAGACAGATACAAAACATGCAGCATGTGCACTGCCGTCGTCCTCTTTTAAGGTATGACTGTAGCCTAAGTGGAATATATGGTTATAAGGGATATAAACTGTAGTCTGCCTTTTCCTTTTTTGTATTTTTTTGACACATCGGAAGGTGTGGTCTCTCAACCTTTAATGATGAATATTTAAGTTGCGAACCTAAACTGATCAAGCCTGTAAACATGTCTGACCATGTTTGGGAGATGGGACCTAACGCTTTGTCCTGTCTATTTTTACCGAGTTGTGTCAAAACATCAGAGTAGTTTGAATAATTAAGAACCTGATGGCAATTGACAAAAAGACGAAGCTCACACATCAAAAAGAAAAATGGAAGGTCCTTGCTTCTTAATTAGCATAAGTGGAATAGTGTCGTTAGATATTGTATTAACACTAGAGCTACTTTACATGGATTCAACAAGTATAATTTTACAATACTGTTATATCTGAGCTTTATTACCAAATGATACCAAGAATATTAAAAGCTTCTTAACAAAATATTGCACTCTATCTCCAGTATCCCATAGCTACCACTGGGATCCTTACTTTATGCCCCCTGCTTCCTTTCAGGAGAACTTCACCAAAACTGTACGATCCAGTCACTGATCGAACAGTAAGACTCACTGAGAATGTCCTTGATGCGCCTCGTTTCACTGTCATTGCTGGAGGGTTAACTTCAATGGCAATTGCTGGCTGCATTCTGGCAGTGATCACGTATGTTTCGTCGTCGAATACATTTGTAACTGTGCGAGTGACTGTATGAGTTCTCACCAAATGGGAGATTGTAATGGATGGAGTGTTCAGATTTGATGGCTGGCCCATGGTGTTATTACAGGGTGAGTTTGTGTAGTTTCTTATCTCGTGGATGTCAATTCCAGGAGTAGAGCACAGAAAGCCCAAGTAATCCTCATAACCTGTGCACAAGCAAATTAGGAAGACATTAAAGATACAGCGGGATTCGGTAGACTAAACAAGTAAAGAATGTTCAGCATACTAAAGCTGCTCATTATGTTCCCAAAATATTTAAAAAAACGAAAAAGGATAGCATGAATTTAGAATTATCCGGATGAGAATGAACCTAGAAATAACAAATGCAGTCATGAGGTAGATAAGTAGAACCTGCATCAAAAACCAATCCAGGATCTAGAGCAGCCCTCGGGTTGACATGACCACTCCCACAATCAAAAGGAGTAGCCTTGGCCAGTTTGGTGGCTTCTGTTTCAGAGTACTGCTGTGCTTGAAGAGGTCTCCCTGCTCTATTAAGCATTGTTGAAGTTGTCATCAAGGCTGATTTAATTGCAGCTGGACTCCAGCTAGGGTGCGTCTGCTTTACAAGGGCAGCTATACCTGCAATATGTGGTGCAGCCATGCTAGTTCCAGATATCACTGCAAATTCTTCCCCTGCCCAAAGCAAATAAGTGCAAAATATATTTTACTGTTGTCATTAGGATGCATTTAGAACATGCACCGTAAAGTTCACCTACCAGAAAACAAAGAAAGATTTGAAAGGCACGCGTGTTTTCTATACACAAAATTTGAGAACACGAAACTAGAAGTTTTGAAACTCTCCTTAACAAGCAAGTTAGGACTTAAGTTGTAGAATGCTCCTTCAATGAGTTCCACCCCAGGAATCACTAACTTGAAGGGAAGCCAGGCATTAACCCACACTTCAATGTTTAGAGCATGTATCATGTATGGCTATTATCGAAGCATTTATTGGAATCGGATGAATTACTTACCAGCATAATTTACCTCGTCTGTTCCATTTGGAGACCAAGCAGCCCAAATGAGTGAACCAGGGGCAAGGATGTCTGGCTTGAGGAGATCGGCATCTTGAAAGTTGAAATCTTTTATGTTGGGCCCTCGAGCAGAGAATAAGGCAACTTGGGGTGCCGATCTATGGAAAATAGGCATCAAACCATCTCCAATGCTTCCTGTAGCTTTGAAGCTTTTCACCCTTCCAGTCCAATCTCTTGATGTGGAGATGTTGTAATAGTCTATAAGATCCTAGAATGGCAGCAATGATCAAAACCCAAATATCAGTAGTTAGAACAATCCTGTTAGAAACTATCTGGTGTGATTAAAAAGAGATTGAGCAAAGTATAGGGATCGAAAACAGTTTATTCACTGATCAAAATTTTTATAAAAAAATTCAATGCGGTCAAAGGAAGTGAACTTTATATAGCAAAATAAACAAAAATGCTTTATTAGTTTCCAATTTTCCATTGATATGACTTTGGAATAATTATACTTAAATAAATGACATGGTTACTCTGGCAAATTAAGTCTAAATGCCAATAATTATCCGACAAGTCATTAGAACTCTCAGATTCAAAATTAGAAAGATCACAGAAAGAAAACGAGACCATAAATTGCAAGAAATCACAAAGTCAGCTTTCAAGTATATGCAATAGTATTTGCAAGTTCATGGTCAAAAGTTCATTAAAGAAAAATATTACCATGGATTTGGTTACGTCTGTGATAACAATTCCAGGAATACCAACAGGGACAGGGTTAAACTTGGTCCCCGGAGAGACACTTTCCACAGCAAGAACAAATCCAACTGCACCAAGACTTCTGGCGGTTTCCGATACTTTTTTAACAGAAGCAGTACCAACAACAAAATTGAAGGAATAACCACAAAGAAGAATGTTGCCCTCAACCAAGTTTCTGTTCAACACTTCTGGTCTCTGGCAATCTGAAGCACTGTACTTCATTACGGAAGAATCAAGTAACACATCATTGGCAGCAACCAAGGTGTACGTTTGATTAGCAGGTGTAGAGGCTGCATCAATCCATTGACCTTTTCAGCTCTCAAAGAGCCAGATTATGACTCCAAAATCCAATGAATTAATTGGCAGGAAGTCAATTGATAAATACAAGATGCTTGAGGAAGTTCGTCTGTAAAACTTACGGGATAAACCAATTCCTGGCAAGATTTTTCCATTTCCCAGGGTTAGATGATTTTTGTATCTGCGGTCATCAATTGAAGCCGCCACAGATGTTATCCAAGGGCTATAAGAAACCAATGTCTTTGGAAAAGGACCTCCATTTCCTGCTGCCTGTGCAACAAATACACCTGCCTTTACAGCAGCTAGAAGTGTAGCATCGAATGGGTTTAAGAATGTAGTCTTGGTGGTTGTTGGAGGGCTATTTGGACCCACTGAGAGGCTGAGTATGTCCACTCCATCATGAACAGCCTGTTTAGAATGTTATCTTAGAAATCTAAACCCCTAGCATAAAAAGTATAGCCAAAAATTGATAATTAGTTGACAAAATGGAATTTAGGAGGAGTTCAATGTAACTATACCCATGTAATTGATAGGTTATGTTATTTCGCCGCTTACTTGAGTATCTTAATATGATTGCATTAGGATAAAGACATGGACGAAAGAAATTATATAGCTGGAATTTAAACCATGAAAAAACAGCAAGAATGGAAACAAATTAAGCAGCAATACTTGATCCTTGCACTGTGTTATGTGCTATTGGCCAAGAGTGGTAACGGCATACCTGATCAATAGCAGCTACTACATCTGCTACAAAGCCTCCAAAAAGCCTGTAGAGTGCTTTGTACACAGCAATCCTATGCAAATGCAATTGCACTGGTCATTCTACACAAAAGTAAAAGAGGGAAGTGCTCCAACAGCACATTTCAGCAACAGCTATAGTTCATACCTAGCACGAGGAGCCATCCCACTTGCTCTTCCAAATTCATGGCCTTGCATTCTCACTGGAATACCATTATTTCCCGCTGCAATAGCTGCTGTGTGACTGGTAGCCGGTGACAGAGGCAAAGAGAACATGGTATCAGATTTAGAAGACATCTTGCTTTACATATACTTTACAGGCATGTTAATCAGAACAGTATTTCATACTATCAGAAAGGATAATGATCATAGCATATATTCTCCCAAAGATAGGAGGAGCATCCAGTTTTGTGCACCATAACTTGGAGATTTTAACATGAATAAGTGGACTTTTTCGAATTTGTCCATAGTCTTTCTTAGTTTTCTAGGGGTACCCAGAAAAATACTTCAAGCATATCAACAATATTTAGTTTTGTCAACGAGACCTTTTCTCATGGATCTGCTCTCGTGGCACTCAATGAATTGTTGCCTGTTTGTTTTTCCTTGTATATCACTCATTTATCTATGATAATGTTGAATACAAAATGAATCCAATATAGAAAAGAAAATATTTCTAACTGAAATGGATATTTCTGCAAGAAGTTGTGCTCATGTACATGTAGAAACAGCAATGAAATGTAGGCAAAGCAAGCAGTGTCATACAGAAAACTATGCCCTCAACCAACTGAACATCAGAACTAACATAAATTTAGAATGATAATAAAATTTACTAGTATAAACAGAAAGTTTTCGTTCAATGATTACGACGTTATTCAATAATCACAGTACAGGCTGGTATTGATGATACCATTTGGGGTCTTTTCAACCAATAGGTAGAACTTAAAAATAATAATATTATGGCGGATCAGCTGCGAACCTTTCTAGACTACATGTACGATGATAAACTAGCTGTTCATTGTTTGATGATGAGTGCAGTTATTGTATTCACATTCTAAAAAATATCACCACGATTGTGCTTTTAACTAGCTGTTCATTGTTTGATGATGAGTGCAGTTATTGTATTCACATTATGAAAAATATCACCACGATTGTGCTTTTGTGGTAAGGGATATAATTTCAATGAAATAGCTTAAAAGATCTATCTTATCATCCTTCCTATTCCATGAAAAGAAAAAATTGAGGAGCTCGATCACATAATTAAACATGGAAATTACATCTTTGTTATTTCCTTTTCCAATTTCTTTTTTCTTTTCTCTCTAATAAAGGCAAGCACACTTCATTTATAATTGTGAGCTAAGTGCTATGTTTCTAGATATGTGATTCAAATATCTGTATCAACTTGCACAACAAATGCAAGTACAAAATTCCACTTTTTATGAAATGGATCTAACCTTCCATGTCCATCACCATCCATAGGAGAAGCAAAATCTATGGTGGGATTGAATGCCCCAGCAGCTATTGCAGCTTTAGCAAAATGTTGGGCTCCAATTATTTTTCCATTGCAGAAGTCCCTTTTTGTATCAGGATCAACTTCACATTTTCCTTTATACTTCGGAAGAGGCCTATATGGACCACCATTGTGAATTGCAAAGCTTGGATGGTATGGATAAATTCCTGAGTCCACAAAACCTATCACAATATCCTCTCCAGCCCTGTCAAAGCCACCTCCAGTAGGCCAAACTTCAGTTGGAAGACCCAAAAACTGTGGCGTGTGCGTTGTGAGTCTCCTAACCTTCCAGTCTCTCTCCACAGATTTTACACCAGGGAAATGTCTTAGAATATCTGCCTACTAATATATTGAAACTACGTAAGCAAACATGATTTCCAAAAGGAGAACCATTTGTTAACAGTGGGGCAAACAGTAAATGGGTGACATGAACTTTCACCTGATCAGTTGATAGATGAACTGCAAATCCATTTATAAGATGTCGATAGCTGTACAGTTTTTTGTAGGTCCCTCCGCCAAACAGCATACCAAGAAGCATATCATGTTTACTTTCAAGATGCTTGGCATAAGATGTGACCAGCTCACTGGTAGAGGGACAAGAGTTAAAATAGTTCCTTACAACTACTTCAAAACCTCTGATATAGAAAGTGCATCTCAATAATAATATTGTAAACTTTCAAGGGAACTAGAAACGGGTTAGAAGCTTGGTTGCATCACCAAAAGAAAGTTTGGAAAGAAATTGCATACAGAATTCAAGCTGCTAAACACTTTCTTTTGAACTTGGAACTTGACTGGTGGGTGTAAAAGAAATCGGCAAAGAGTTGAGGGCATGTACTACATTAGATGACAGAATATGATAAATGGAAGAAGCCTATGGTGCATATATTGATAGAACTCTAGTTCAAGGTACTAGAGATTTACTATATTATTGCTTATAATCCGTAATGTGTGTATATCATTACA
>JANKOE010000205.1:24778429-24802932 GCA_026284465.1 Erythroxylum citrifolium | reverse complement strand
CAACACCCCATTGCATTCATAGGAGAAATCTGGAATTCTTATCATATGCAAAATTCTGCTCCACACTACTTTGGTATATTCACATTCATTGACATTTTTACACAACACACAAAGGGGATCATAGCTACCAAACCATCGGTCATCTCAATCTATTTTTAATAGCCAACCACAAGAAAAAAGCAGATTTGGGACTTAATACCTGTTTCCATACCAAATCAGCCCATAGTACCTCTTCATGCAACTCTCTCTCTCTATCGTGTGCCAATTTGGTCGTAAATTTCCTATCTTGATTTGCTGCCCAAATCTGCTTGTTTGTCTCATTTCGAAGTTGCATGCCATTCACATACTGGTCAAGTATCTGGCCAAACCTGCAACTATTCAATCGTGCCCTCTCTTGAACTATCTATGCCACCATTGCTTCCTTAGAGATTCGGTTTCTAAATACTATTAAATCAATATGCAACTATAGTGGGCTGAATTCATTTCAATTATCAAACCAGAAACTTGTATCCACTCCATTCCTGACTCTACTTTTAATAGTAGGATAAATCAAGTCTCATAGCTGTAACAAACTTTTAAAAATCCAAGAATGTTCATACCTTGACTGAATTTGCCAAACAATTTTCCCATCAAGACGATAAATTTGCACCCACTTGACCCACATTGCTTTTTTATCCATAAATAACCTTCATATTCTCTTCATAAGCAAGACCCTTTGCATTAGTGTGATCGAAATAATGCCCAAACCCCCTTGTTTTTTTGGCACTACAATATCGCTCCATTTGACTTTGGCTCCCTTACAATTGTCATGCTTACCAGACCATAAGAAAGATTTCAATATCCTCTCCATTTCCTTTATAACTCTCTTTGGAATTATCACATGAGCAGCCCAACATACATGCATGCTATTCAACACTGAAACAATAAGAGTAACTCTATCAACAAGTGATAGGAAACAATTTTGCCAAGCATTGATTTGACCTTTCAAATTTTCCAACAATGGCAAGAAATCAGAAAATCTAGGCTTACCTGAAGTGATCGATACTCCTAGATACCTGAAAGGTGTGTCTTGGAGAGGTAAACCCACCAACCTACTAATCCACTCTTGATTACGAACATCTGAAGACATAAAAATTTCACTCTTTGGTACATTCATCTTCATCCCTGACCACCTAGAAAAAATGTTTATCAAAATCATCATTATCGATATCACCTGTGATTTAGCCTTACACAATAATATCACATCATCGGCATACAGTAAATGTGATAGTTTCATTTCTCTACATTCATAATGATACTGATATAGCCCATTACACTCCACCATTTTAGTCAATAGTCTTGAAAGTCCCTCCATTGCTAGAGTGAATAGGTAAAGGGAGAGAGGGTCCCCTTGTCGAATCCCTCTAGTGATCATAAATGGTTTCGTAAGAATCCCATTGATTAACACACTCACGGAAGTAGTTTGAATACATTGAAGTATCCAATGACAAAACCGTGTAGGCATACCAATCCCTTCTAAGCAATCCTTTAGATATCCCTATCCAATCGCATCATAAGCTTTATAAAGATTAATCTTTAAGGCACAACTATTAATTTTTTTGCCTGTATGATATTCTCCCAACAATTCTTGCATGAACAATATGTTATCCTCAATACTTCTCGAAGGAAGAAAAGCCCCTTGGGCTTTGCTTACCACTTCAGCCAATACACCATTTAGACATTTCGCTAAAAGAGAAGCTATTATTTTATACACCGTTGTGCAACACGAAATTGGACGATAGTCCGTAATCTTTTCTGGTCGCTCCTTATTGGGAATCAAATATAAGTAAGTATGATTGATCTCCTTCAGTGGCTTACCAGACGAACAAAAATCTAGCACCCCTTCCATTAAAAGTTGACCTGTGATATTCCAAGTCTATTGAAAAAAACCAACTGAGTATCCATCAAGACCGGGAGCTTTTGAACTGTTTAACAGAAACAGGGCCTCCATCACTTGTTAAGCTAAAATAAGGAGCATTTAACACTTCCAGTCTATCTTGACTTGGAGAAAACTCCAACACATCCTTAACCCCAAAACCATTTCCTGCACCCAGATGTGTTCAGTAATTACTTGTTGATCACGCAACACATTAACCCCTACATCCATCAAGTTAGTAATTGTATTGGTATTTCACCTAGCTAGGATAGCCACCTGAAAAAACTTGGTATTGATGTCACCTTCCTTAAGCCAAGTTTGTCTCGCTTTTTGTTTAAGGATTGAATCATTCAATTTCAAAGCCTCCTGGTATTTATTCATCCGATCAACCTTAAGCACTCTTAAACTATCATTAAGGGGGTCCCTATAACATTGCTTTTGTATCTCAGCCAAATTGGTACCCATATCCTAGATATTTCGAGTTTTATGCTTACTAAACTCTTTGATCACTCGTTTGGCCATCTTCAATTTCCGCATCAACTAAAAAGCTTTATAACCTTGTACATCAGTCCTCCACATTTGCGAAATCATCTCCAAAAAACCCTCTACCTGAAGTAATCCATTAAAAATTTTGAATGATGCCCCGATCCTATTTCCATCACTCGGCTGTTGAATTAGAATGGATGCATGATCAGAAAATTTTGGTTCTCCAAACACAGCTGAAGCAAGCAGGAAAGAGTTGAGCCACTGTTGATTTACCAATGTTAGGTCAAGCTTCTTCCTAATAAATATATTCTCTTTTTGTTTATTTTCCCAGGTGAACCATCTTCCTCTTCCTCTGAGATCCACTAGATCAGTGCTATGAAATAACTGATTGAGTTCAACTCCTGCTCCTCCATGAAATCGCACACCTCCCTCAACTTCAGCAAAATTATGGCAGCAATTAAAATCTCCTACCATTATCCATGCCCCTTGCATCCCAGCATGTATCTCCAGTAGCTCCTTCCACAAGTTAGCTTGTTGGAAAGCAAAATTTGAAGCATATATTAATGTAACCACAAACTTAAACTTCCCAATTAACTCACACTGCAAATGCATGAATTGATCCCTATCTTGAGCACTCAAACCTCCACTTTATCCGAATTATACCAACATATTATCCTACCATTATAATGATGAACATGGTTTGAAATGAAACTCCATTTAATCCCCAAAACGGCTAATCCCTTCTGATCAACATTGGCCTTTACTTTTGTTTCGAGAAGTCCTACCAAAACAAGTTTTTTATCCTCAACTAATTTCTTAACCATCAACTTTTTAAGGGGGTAATTTAGCCCCCTCGTGTTCCAAACTAATAACGACATCTTAAAAAAGACACTCAGGAGACATCACCCCTTTGTGCTTTTTTTTTTCTTACCTTTCTTCCTTCCCATAGTTCTTTTAGCAAGCCCCACCAAAACCTGAATTGTCTCCCCCACTTCATTGTCTGAACCCACTTCTTGCCCATTGCTAGCATTAGGTTCTGTGTCTTCATTAGCCTTCCTATCCATCTTCTTCAATTCTTCCATCAATCCTTCGACTTTTCCACTATTTACTGGCACCTCATCTACTATTACCTTCTCACAATTTCTAGGAATGTGGGGACATAAGGAATCCACAGTATCATCATTCTCACTATTAATTGCCTTCCCTTCTCGACTTTGAACTGCCCCTGCCTGATTATCATTCAACTCTTTATTAGTGTGTGTGAACCTTGTCAAAGACATCCCATTCTCCATAACATTCTCTGCAGTAACTTTACTCCCCTGGATTTGACCATTTCTACCTTTACTCAATGTCTCAACCACATTAACCTCATTCCCCTTCTCCTCCCTATTCATCCCTTGTTCTATCGGCCTTTCCTACTCCTCAGTACTTATCGCTACATTCACTAAATCCTCATGCCAACCAGACTGGAATATTTGATTAGTAGCTACTACCTTCTTCGCATGAACATCTTTGATAACCTTCGGCTTTTCCGATGCCTAATTTCCGGTGAACTGCTCTCGGGTTAAAGGAGGAAAGGAAGCTAAAGATGAAGACGGTTCACCCATGGGGGTGAGTTACCGCCTAGCTCCCGGTTCTTCCCTTTGGAAAGATGAATCGCACCAACGGATGAAAGGTCAGATCAAGTTTGAAAAGGGTATCAAGAAAGGGCATAAAGGTAAAAAGCAAAAGAAGCGGGAAATCAAAATAAGAGAAAGGTCAGAGCGCCGTAAGTAAGAGAGAGGTTATAATTTATGGCTTCTTGTTAATTAATTTATACTTATCTTTTTCTTCAAAAAATGAACTTTTATTTATCTTACGTATTAAAACATGTAATTTAGAAAAAAAAAATGATAGGTTTAAATTTTCTTCTAATGTTTTTTTCAAATTCACCAAATTACGTGTTTAGTTAGCATAAGCAATTTGGTAGAGATAAAATTTAAAAATTAAACAAAATCAATTAAGTTAAAGAGTGGCAAAGCAAAGGTTTGTTTGGTCAAAAAGACAAAAGATGTGTTATGAAAAAAGAGAGCTCTACCCCACGAGTCTTTGATTTTAAAAAATAAAAGTAATACAAAGGAAAAAGACAGTAGCTCTATCATAATTCCTTCTTCCTTCAACCATACGATACGACACTAAAACTTAACAGTGACATTATTGGATATCCTAATAAATAACAAAATTTTAATTGTTTTATACCTAAAAAAAGTAACCATTCCGATATTTATTTCTAACGAGAGCTGTTTGATCACAAGCGCACATGTGACTGCGAGGCCTGTCCCTGTCCCTGTCCCTGTCCCCCACCCAAGTTGTCATTTTGCTTGTACATCGCATGTGACTGACTCCGTTGGCGTTGAGAGTTGAGAAAATGTTTCCAAACTAAAAATTTAGGTGCCAGATAATACTTAATAAATCGAAGTATTCATTATGGCAATGCCATCCTCTTATGGACTCCACTCGGTTTCACCTACAAGAATGACATGTGCTGGACTCAAAATGCATCTGTCTCAAGGAAACCTAGCCCATGTTCCAATGTGAAGTCTGGAACTAAATTCTGGGCCTACTTTGTCTTAAGGTTTTGTAGGTGGTTAAATGAGATGGCGGGAGGAGAAGCTGTTGGATACCTGCTGCACCAGTGCTCAAAACTCAAGGCATTGAGGGAAGGCCTTTCACTTCATGCTGTTGCATTAAAGACGGGCATGCTATCTGATGTTATTGTGTCCAATCATGTGGTTAACATGTACTCTAAGTGTGGTGATACATTCTACGCTCGTAATTTGTTCGACGAAATGTCTTTTAGAAATCTTGTCTCTTGGTCTGCTATGATTTCTGGTTATGATCAAGCTGGGCAGTCTCTATTGGCGCTAAACCTTTTTTCCCAAATGCAGATTCAGCCCAATGAGTTTGTTTTTGGCAGTGTTATTAGTGCCTGTGCTAGTATTCCTGCATTGCCTCAAGGGCAACAAGTTCATGCTCTGTCTTTGAAGGTTGGCTATGGTTATGTGTGTTTTGTTTCCAACGCTCTCATAACTATGTACATGAAATGTGGTCGATGCGATGACGCCGTTTTGGTGCATAATGAGTCGACCGAGGCAAATACTGTCTCTTATAATGCTCTGATTTCTGGGTTTGCGGAGAACCAACAACCGGAAAAAGTATTCGGGGCGTTTAAACTCATGCAAATACAGGGTTTGTTACCTGACAAGTTTACTTTTGCAGGAGTGTTTGGAATTTGCACCGGATTGAATGATATAAAGAAAGGAGCAGCGTTGCATTGCCAAGCAATCAAATTTAGGCTTGACGTGTCTGATTTTGTTGGTAATGTCATAATAACGATGTATTCAAAGTTTCAGCTGATAGAAGAGGCTGAGAAGATTTTTAGACGGATTGAAGAGCTGGACCTGATTTCTTGGAACACCTTTATTGCCACTTGTTCTCATTGTAATCATCCTGAAAAAGCTTTGATTAATTTCAAAGTGATGACAAACGGACATGGGGTGAAGCCAGATGATTTTACTTTCACTAGCGCGCTTGCTGCATCTGCTGCGTTAGCATCAATACGCCATGGAAAACAAATTCATTGTTTTTTAATTCGAACTAGGGTGATTCAAGATGTTGGTGTTAGTAACGCTCTAATTAACATGTATGCTAAGTGTGGTTGCATAAAAAATGCACATACTGTGTTCAGCAATATGCTCAATAGCAACCTTGTCTCTTGGAATACCATGATAGCTGGATTTGGAAACCATGGGCTTGGAAGGAGGGCCATTGACCTTTTTAAAAAGATGAAGAAATTGGAGGTAAAGCCAGATTCTATTACATTCATTGGCCTCTTAACGGCTTGCAATCATGCAGGGCTAGTAGATGAAGGTCAGTTTTATTTTGATACGATGGAGGAGACCTATGGCGTTTCTCCTAACATGGAGCATTTTTCTTGTCTTATTGATTTATTGGGACGAGCCGGGAGACTACACAAGGCTGTGGACTACATGAAGAATTTACCTTTTGGGCATGATCCTGTTGTTCTAGGAAGTTTGCTTTCTGCTAGTAGGCTGCATGGGGATGTTGTATTGGGGGAATATTTGGCTAAACAGCTTCTGAAGCTTCAGCCTTCAACCACTTCACCCTATGTTTTGTTGTCAAACCTTTATGCTTCAGATGAAATGTGGGATTATGTTGCAGAGGCGAGGAAGATGCTAAAGGGTAGTGGATTGAAGAAGGAGCCTGCCCATAGTCTGATTGAAGTGAGAGGAGCTTTTGAAAAGTTTACAATGGGTGATCTTTCACATTCAATGGTTGAAGAGATAAACGGAATGCTCAAGACATTAAGTTGGGAAACTGGTGAAGTTTCTCCCAGTCACTTAACTTAATTCTTTATGAAGGTATGATGCTCTCTGTTTAAGTTTTTATTTAAACACCTTGTACATGCATCAGAAGTTGAAATCATGTGTTGAATGGCTTACAAATCCTGTTTACATCAACTTTCTTCCTTTTACTAAGCCGGGTTTTACTTATTTATCCATTTTGAAAATTTAGTTCTGCTTGAAATCTCAAAACCTACCTGCAGCAAAAGAGCAAACAAAAGCTGCAGAAGGGGCAAAACTACCTGCATTACCTGGCCAAGTACAGAAGAATGAAAATTACAGATTCACGAATTGACAGTTGCCTGAATGTTAGCAAGGAAAGGTCTCATCTTCTGATCGGAGTAACAACCTGCACAATAGCATTTCAAGCTTTCCGAGGTTCTATAGAGGCCTGGAGCTTGAATTGTTTAGATTCAGAATACCTTATTCATCCATAGGCAATGAATTGACTTACAAGCGGCTTACTCAAAATCAAATGTTGCCCGCATCAAGCTACATAAGCCTTGGTAAATCTCGACCAAGCAGAGGGTTGACAAGTTCGGCCAGTTGTGTGCATATCTTGTAAGAAAGCACTAGCCCTCTTTTGTTGTTACATTCTTGGTTCTATAATGTAAAATACCATTTTTCTCTAGGGAATTGAAGTCAAGATGGACATGGACCTCTCTAACAGATGTCATGACCAAAACTCTGGATTACATGTATATTCTTATCGATGCTTTTCAAGATATTGAGAAGAAACACAAGCCAGCCAAGTCCATAACATGTTCAGAAATTTAGAATCAATGATACTTCCCCACACATTTGACCCTTACTATGAATAGAAGTATAACTGTTACATTATAGGAAAATGTAACTGTTATGCTGTGAGCAAGTGTAACTGTTAATTTGAACTCTTCCGGATTGATTTAGTGTGATTTGAGTGACGGTGATGAAAATGATAGAATAGAGATACTTTAGGCCTGCAAGAACATCTTTAGTTGAATCCCGTGTAATTTATTTAGTACTCCTACTTTAAGCACACATTCGAACTTGACTTGGAATGCTCCACTTATCCACTTTGAAATCTGCATCACTTGAAACCAAATTATCCCTACGGCTAATGCAGAATTTACAATTAATTGCTAGAGTCCCGGTCGGTGGACGACGACCGACTGCTGAAATCACAGTGCATTAATTTGATAGTGAAAACCACAATTTGGTTCCATATTATTGTCCAATGCACGTGAACACACAAGTCAAAACGCATGCAAAACACAAGTTGAGGGCGGCGTTTGGTGGAGCCCCCGCACAACATTCTCTTGTCCACAAATAAGGAATTCGATCCATTTCTTATGTGTTTTTATGTTTTGAGGAGCCTTTTGGCTTTATCTCTTTGTGGTTTATATTAGTTGGAGCTTTCAAATAGTATACTTCTGTACTTACGGAATGGGAGTATTTGTCTCAGAAGATTTTCATAATAATTTTGATGTAACTCTTACATGACAAATCAACATCGGGAAATACATTGAAAATAGAAGCCTATGGCTAAAGCCTACGTTGTACCTACTATATATTGTTCCTGCTACCAGGACCAGAACAGCTAGCTCTTTCTGTACTTTTATCGGTTGGTTGAGGACCAGAAATGCGGCACGAAATTGTCTGTTTTATAATCATCCACATATTTAGCTCTTTGTCTTATTTATTTATTGTTCAATGTGTGGATGCTGTGCAATGGCACAGGTGAGAACAAATAATTTCATCTCCAGAAATGGACTTATTCTCGACAAGAAATGTGTGGATGTTGTTTTATTGATATATGTTTTCCACACTTAACACGTGGCTGAAGAATATATATATATATATGAAAGAAAACCCATGAAATATCCTAACAACCTAGTAAATAACCTAGGCTAGTTGTTTCTTGGGCTTTAATAATAAAGCGACTTTGTAGGATTGTTTACCACTAGAACTGGAAGGGGTTGACCTTGTTTCACTAGCAATGACACACCCTTCAAGTTATAGCGTATGTTCTTCAGAGTCCTCAACCTTATCGCTCCATTCACCCATATCATTCCATTCAAGATATAATCTTGCATTATTAGCCTCCCACAAACTATGCCGACGTTCGAGGCAAAGTTTGGTGCGCAAAGAGAGTAGAGAAGCTTGAGATTGAGACTTGATAAAAATGTCAGCAAGCTGATACGATGAAGGAACATGCCGAGTGATTAGCAACCCAAGTGCAACACGTTCCCGTACATAGTGGTAGTTGATTTCCATGTGCTTCGTGCAGGCATAGAAGACTGGATTTATTGTCATGTGTAATGCACTGAGGTTATTGAAGAGAAGAAGAGGCAGTGCTAGTAAAGTAATAACACAATCTCGAAGCAAATAGGTAAGCCTAGTGAGTTCAGCAGCAGTATGGGCCATGACCTTAAATTCAGCTTCTGTACTAGAGCGAGCAATGATGGTTTGTTTCTTAGCACACAAAAAGATGATATTTCAACCATGGAATGTGCAGTACCAGATTGTAGACTGTCGACTTAGTGAATAACCCCCGTTCTGCATTAGAAAAAATTACACAAATCAAGTGTAGTATTTGCCATAAATTGCTTGCCAAGGTTTAATGTCCCTTTAATATATTGAAGGATGCGCTTAACTAGAGTTAAACGATAATATGTTGGTGTTTGAGAAAATTGAGTAGCAAAATTAACGCTGAAAAAGATGTTTGGCTTGGTAAACGCCAAGTATTGAAGGGATCCAATCATAGCTCTATACGGTGTTGGATCCGACAATGGTGTACTTTAAGGAGGTGGCGAGTTTTGGACATTAGAGGCGTCTTGGCGGGCTTACAATCTAACATCTGCACCTTTTCCAGAATATAGTAGGCAAAGTGAGATTGCAAGAGTAAGAGACCACGATCATTATGTTGAATTTCAATGCCAAGAAAATGATGAATAGTTTCGAGGTCCTTCATTGAAAATTTTGTATGTAAAAGAGATACAAATCCATCAATAAGTTGAGTATTTGATCCTGTGACAAGCATGTCATCAACATAGAGAGTAAGAAGTATTGTGCCATAAGAATAATGCAACTTGATGAGGAGTCTGCTATGCTACAAAGGAACCAAAGTTTTAAAAGAAAAGCAGTAAAACGATTAAACTAGGCTCTTGGAACTTGTTTCAAGCCATATAGAGCTCGTTTGAGTTTGCAGACATGATTAGGAAGATGTAAATCAACAAACCCAAAAGGTTGTTCTATAAAGATATCTTCTGTAAGGACACCATGTAAAAATGCATTCTTAACATCTAATTGTCAAACTATATAGCCCCAAACCAATGCAATACTAAGAATTAATCTAATTGTACTTGGTTTAATGATGGTTATGTCTCATTAAAGTCGATTCCATCGATCTGATGAAATCCTTTAGCTACTAACCTGACCTTTAAGCGATCTAGATTGCCATCGGCACAAAGTTTTGCCTTGTAAACCTATTTAGACCTGATCACATGCATGTTAGGAGTTCGGGGAACTAACTCCCACGTTTGATTGTCATGAAGAGTTGTAAGTTCCTCTTGCATTGCTTGTCTCCAGCCAACATGAGCAAGAGCTCCTTTGATCGTTTTGGATTCTATTAGAATAGTACCATATGTCATAGTGAGTGTATACTTAAGATTTGGATTGACAATGCCAGACTGAGAGTGTGTGCGCATTGGATGTCGATTAGGCTATTCAACATTGTCATCAATAGATCCTGTAATAGAGGAACTTAAACTAGTTTGAGTTAGGGTAGGAGACAAACCTAAATGTTGAGGGATGAGATCAGATGTGACGTTGGAGTCGATAGAGGTTGAATTTAACACCAAGAGTTCATGATTATTGTCATAATCCTAGTGAGACAAGTAATTTAGAGTCGAACTCGACGTTTACATCTGTCCCATGTGCATCTGAACCATTGAAGGCGTTAGGAATGTCATGAGAAGGTTGAGTTGCTACATCCCTCGGTGAAATCAGCTTAGCAGCAGGAAGAGAGGGAACTGGAAGGTCAACTGTTTACACTAAAGTGGACGGTGCAAAAGTTTCACATTTGTCGTCGTCATCAAAATTCACTTCTTCAAGAAATTTTTGTCGCTCCTTGTGGTATTGCTTAAACTGGTATACATGTTTATATGGTAGAAATTGCTTATAAAAAACCACATGGCGAGACACAAGTATCTTTCTTTTAGTTGGATGATAGCATTTAAACCCCTTTATGTTTGTCACTTTACCCTATAAAAATACAAGGAGTTGACTTGGAATCGAATTTTGTCTTCCTTGTGTCCCAAGTGTAGGGAAAGCATCTACAACCAAAAATTCGAAAATTTTATAGTTAGCATTCTCACCATATAGTTTAAAATAAGGAATAGAAAAATGAAGTGCAGATGACGATAATCGATTTATCAAGTAAGTAGTAGTGGAGAAAGCCTCTATCCATAAGCAGTTTGGCAAACCACTGTGGAATAACATTGTTATTCCTAACTCTTTTATAGTTAGATGTCGTCGTTCCACTCTCCTAGTTTGCTTTGGTGTGTAGGGATAGAACAATTGGTTAACAATATCGTTACTGCGAAAATAGTTTCCAAGCTTGTGATTAACAAACTCCCTCTATTATCAGAGTGAAACACCCTAATCTTCTTGTTGAATTGACGAAACACAATTGCTTAAAGGAGAGAAATATATCAAAAATTCAGCCTTAGATTTCATTGGGGCCAACCATATGTATCGAAAATAATCATCAACAAACAACACATAGTATCAAAATTTACATCAAGATAAAATTAGGACAGGTCCCTATAAATCACAATGTACTTTTGCAAACGGTTCACTACCATTTGTTTTAGATAAATGAAAGGACAATTTGCTAAGTTTACCAATGCAACAACTTTGACAAAGATGTTTATCCTTATTACTAGAGATTAAAGATATCAAGCCATCCGACACTAGTCAATGTAGTGATGAGTCCTGTGAGTGACCTAGACGGTGATGCCAAACCTCTTTGGTGTGAGCCGATTTTTGTGCAACAAACCCAAATTGAACTT
Source organism: Erythroxylum citrifolium (assembly GCA_026284465.1). NCBI lineage: Eukaryota > Viridiplantae > Streptophyta > Magnoliopsida > Malpighiales > Erythroxylaceae > Erythroxylum > Erythroxylum citrifolium. Next base: position 24,791,074 of record JANKOE010000205.1, on the reverse strand, counting down.
TAGGCACCATATATAGGTCTCCTTTACATTTTCCTACGAGCATAATCTTCCCTGTCCTTCATTCCATCACACAAAATAACTTATCAATAAATTCATAGTCCAATTTATTTTGTGATGTGAGCTAACTTATAGATAACAAATTTTGTGTAAGTTCTGGACATGTAATCCTTCCTTTAATGAGAGTGTTTTCTTACCATCAGTAATGGGCACTTCTCTAATATCATCAATTCTAAGTTTTGTTCCATTACCAATAATAACAAAGTCATGACCTATATAATTTTTAAGTGATGTAAATATACCTAAATCATGAGCCATGTAATTTGACGCTCTAGTATCAATTGTCCATTCAACATCTGAGAGTGAGTTATCCAATGTGAGAGCTACTAGAGCTTGAGGTCAATCATTGGAGTTATTGGGAGATCGTAGCAATCCCTAACATATCTTCGCAATGTGTCCTTGTCGATTGCACCATTGACAAACTTCATCTTTGTATAGCTCACGTTCTGTCGGTGTCATTCGTCGCATGCTTGGTGGTGGTGGACGACTCTCCTTAGGCCTGCTTCCAGATGAGGATTGCGTATAACCTTTGTGTTTTCAGTCTGTTGCTGAAATAATTGACAGATCCTTACAAGTGCTTGATTCGATGAAGGATTAGTAGCATGAGTTGAAGTTGGATAGAAACCTTTACCTTGTGAAGAAAAACGATTTGTATCACGATTATTGTTTCTTCCTTGTGGTGATTCCCTTTATGCAACAAGAGTAAATAATGTAGTGCCAGTGTTCTCGAGATATATGTTTCGTTAGGGATGTCAATGGGTCAGGTCATTCTTGGCAAGGCACCTGGCCCATCTTATATATATATATATATATTTAAAACGTCAAAAACGACATCATTTTTAAAATTATGATTGGGCCACGGGTTAGCTAGTGCTTTATCTAACCTTGACCCACTCATGACATGGTCAACCCCACCCAAAATTAGGATGGGCGGGGCCAAAATTGACATCCTTATGTTTCATGCTTCATAGGAGTTTATATGAGACACACATTCAAAGTATGTAGGCAAGGGTGGTTTAAGCATAGTTGTAGCAAAGTCCTTGTAATTAGGACCAAGGCTCATGAGGAGATGATATACCTTTGTTGTGTCTGGTACTAGTTTATCGATTGTGGCTAGTTGATCGCATATTGATTTGAATGACCACAAGTGCTCCATCATAGGAGTATCCAATTCTTTGTGAAGATAAGTCAGTTGTTGTAGTAAAGAAAACTCTCTTTCTTGAGTTGTACTAGCAAACTCTTGTTCAAGAGTTTTCTAGATATCCTTTGATGTTTCTTGCCCGACTGCTAGTCCTAAAACTTCTGGAGAGAGAGTAGCAATAAGTACATCTTGCAACATCAGATCAATCTACTTCTATGTGATATACTCGCCGGTTTCTGCTTGCACGCGTTCCTTGGTTTTGGATGATTTTGCTATTTTGGTGGCTTCGATGGTAGCATCTAGTTTTGTGGTTTTGTGTTTGATTTCTCCAATGAGCAGTCCTCGTACTCTATAGCAAAGAGCTAAGCCTTTAACCTGCTCATGCCAGACAATATATGTCTTGTGAGAGAGCTTCACTGTGACAAAGTTCGCCAAGTTGATGGGAATAGAACTATTCGCTGAGAACAATGAAGACGAATTCATATTTGGCTTAACGTGTTCTTTCAACACATTTTTGGCTTTGATACCAAGAAGAAATCGATAGAAATTGAAAAGTATAGCTGCTGAAGAATTGTTGTTTTATTGATATATGTTTTCCACACTTAACACACAACTGAAGAGTACATATATATATGAAAAAAAACATGATATAACCTAACAACCTAGTAAATAACCTAGGATAGCTGTTTCTTGGGCTTTAATAGTAAAGCGTCTTTGTAGGATCGTCTATCACTAGAATTGGATCGGCTGACCTTGTTTCACTGGCAATGACACACCCTTTAAGTTGTAGCGTATGTTCTTGAGAGTCCTCAACCTTATCGCTCCATTCACCCTTATCACTCCGCTCAAGATATAAGCCTGCATTGTTAACCTTGTGTACTAGATACGTTGACTTTAACTTTTTGAAAACTTCATCATTGCTATTATAAAATTTGAATAGCCTTAAAAAGAAATAACATTTGCAGTTAAGGTGACAACTAGCAAAATTACTGTAGAAGAACATTATTTTAATTATGATAATCTTGTAGCTTATAAAATTTTAAAAACATTGACATTGTCTATTTTTTATACAATGATATATTTACGAAAATATATATGTAGTTTAACACAAAAAAAGTCGAAAAGATATCATAAGAAATTACACAACATTTATTGTGAAGGGTTTATAGCATATATTTAATTAAAGTATTGTTTTAAAAATCGAACTGGAAATCAAACTAGTAAGCCAAGAAGTTTAAGGTTTAAAAGATTCAACCGATATTGAATCATCATAAAATTAGTTAAATATTGAATATAACTAAAAATTTTAAAATATAATTAAAGGATTGTCTTCATTCATTGAAAATTTTAAAGATTCAAAAAGAAGACTATTAAAATTAATTAATTTATTTTCATTTATAAAAATTGATTAATTTACGAAACTAAACGATTAATTAATAAATTGGTCAAGTTTTAATAATAAAAATTATTAATGTAAATCGAACTAGAAAATTAAAAACCAAAATAGAGAGTCAATCAGGTTAAAATTTTTATGGTTGAATCGGTTGAGTCTTTTAATCATTAGATTAAACAAACAAAAGAAGGAAAAAAAAAAAGGAGAGAAAGAATCAAAGTTAGTTGTGAATATGAATTGACTATTAAGCAACAAACCAAGGACCAAATCCATTCGATGAAAACTCAACATCTCACAACCTTCGTTTGCCTTTACGAGTTCTCGGTCTCAAACTGAATTGAATACCTTTCTAGTAACTTTCAGGCAATTGTAAAATATATATAAATGAATTAATAGTGTTAGGATTGTATAAAAATATTAATCAATTGATTTATTACAATTTACTAACTTATAGACTATGTTTAAAATTCAATAAATATATATTTAATAAAATAAAACGTATTGAACTTAACAATATTATCAATTGAATATGAATTTAATTCACCAAATAGAATGTGTTAAATTAATTCAATATAACTGCATTAACTTAATTAGTTTATTTAAAAAATAGATTAAAAATAGTATCGGTATAAATAAACAAAAAAAGTTTTCGATAAAATTTTAATTTTAATTTTAAAAATAAGATCTAACTACACTTATTATTTAGAAATTATCAATTACAATATAATCATAGTTTTCAATAAATATGATAGTCAATTATTTAGCCATAGTAATTTTTTAACATAGTGCGCACCATTATCATAGAAAAATTCAAAATTTAACATAATAATTATTTTAACCTATTAATCTAATTCCGTACCGTGAAAGTTTATTATGTAATAAAAATTATTAATTTGTCGTGTATGAGTGAAATTTAAATTCAATATTAAATTCACACCAGAATTACTTACAAGTCAGGGTTTAGTTGGAATTTATGCCTATCTTATGAGTGAAATCACATAATAGTATATGGGAAAGAAACTAATTTTCTGTATGATCAGCAACAATTATCTTAAAATCTTTGGACCAACTGTCTCATTCTGTGAGGTCCTATAAATCAACAAGGGATTAGTCAATAAATTCGTCGGCGAGTACCTAAACTAGAAAAAAGAAAGCAACAACTATCTTAATATTGAATTTAATCAAAACTCACAGCATTCTTTGTTGTCCAATTGACAATTGTGTCTCAGAAAAGTTTTGAGAAACGTTCAAGAAAAAGAACAAGGAACTAATAAAAACAATTGAATAGATTTCAAGGACATGACCAACCAACGCCTCAGAAATACATGCAATCCTCCATAGTACCATACTCGTTCTTTTGATTCCAGTCACAAACCCAAACCCCCTTTCTCCCCCTCTCTCTCCATAGATTTTGCTTCTTTCTCTATTTCGTTCCCGAATTATCTCTCTTTTGTCTTATCTCGCAGAAGGATCGTTATTTAGCACAAAAAGCTCTCATCTCTAGAACCCCATATAAAGTTCATTCCTTTCATGGGTTCGTTTCATGTTGATGGTAAGATTTTTGATGATTTGATGTGGGTTAGAGCTGCAATTGGTGGGTTTTGCGTGGTTTTTGTGTAATTTGGTTTGTTTGAGATAATCATGTCACCCGCCGCAATTGAAAAGGCCTCGCCGGAATTGGGGTGTTCGAAGCCCTCCGACGAGAATCAGTTAGGTTTTCCTAATTTGAGAGGTGTGCGGTGGCGCATAAATCTCCGGATTTTGCCTTCATCTTCGTCGGTTGATGATCTTCGCAGAGTCACGGCTGATTGTCGCAGAAGGTTTTAAACCTTTATACCTTTCTTCTCCTAAACTTTCTGTTTGATGTGGGGTGGCTGGTGAAGTTTTTAATTTTTAGAAAAAATTATCATCTGAGGGTTTATATTCAGGTAATTATATGTTTGTAATGGCGGAGTATCTGTTCTTGTAGGTTCGTTCTCGGCAATTTTCAGTCCTCTTTTTCTTTCTTTTTTCAAGACTATAAAAACACCATTTTATCCATTTACTGAAAGATTTATTTTTTTTCCCCTCTTATGCGGTTGCCTATGATCAGTATCCGTAAGGCAAATATGTTTTGTGCGATTGGCAGTATCATTAAAGATCACGACTTCACAATTTACTCCTGAGTTGTGGCATCTCTGTAGTTAGATAAATATGTGTGGTTGCTATGCCACTGAGCTCTAATATGAGGTCGTTTCTCGTCTTCTCAGATATGCTGCTTTAAGAAGACGTCTCTTAGTTGATCCGCAAATTAAAAAGGACGAAAGTAATTCGCCTGATCTTGTTCTAGACAACCCACTTTCACAAAACCCGGGTAAGACTTCTTTTGTTATTTGGGTTTATCTGCTTAAGAAATAGCCCTGCACTGCCGACAGATGTTTCTCTCTCTCTCTCTCTCTCTCTTTTTTTGGCTTTAGTTTGTGTCTGCCAGATTTATTTGCTTGATCCCATGATGTTGTTTTGGTGATTGATATTCAGCATCCGTATATACAATGCCCCCCTTTTTTTCAATCTTCAACTTAGGCTCATATGTGTTCAAAACTATATTGATGCCCTTGCAATTTGGGCTAAAGAACTTGTTCTATGACTATATCTCTTCTTCACAATGACCATGGGGTTAATCTTGAATGCAGACAGTTCCTGGGGCCGTTTCTTTCGGAATGCTGAATTGGAAAAGACAGTTGACCAGGACTTGTCACGTTTGTATCCTGAACACGAGAGTTATTTCCAGACACCTGGATGTCAAGGAATGTTGAGAAGAATTTTGCTTTTATGGTGCCTCAGACACCCAGAATATAGTTACAAGCAAGGTAAAATGGAACTATCCATGGAATGTTGCAAGTCAATGCTTTTTTACCTCCCTTTTTAATGTCTCAGTCCACTTGATGCTCAGTTCCCGAATAATAATGCTTAAATAACATGGTAGGCATTTTTCGCCTTGTGTACCATAGATGAAAAGATGTTTACATGAAGATAAACAGTGATTATAGGATATCTTTCTCTGTTTTATGAACACTCTAAAATTCTTGAATCTTAAGTTTTACATTACATCAAATTAGCTAATATTGGATATAATCCTGCAATATTAGTTCAGGTGTAGTCCTCAATGATATTTGTTTATGGGAAAATCTAATCTCTTTTTACTGATAATGGGGTTTCCTTTACAGGAATGCATGAACTTTTGGCTCCTTTATTATATGTTCTTCATGTCGATATAGAGCATCTAACTGAAGTGAGGAAGCAGTATGAAGACCATTTCACTGACAAATTTGATGACTTATCAGTTCATGAAAATGATCTGACATATAATTTCGAATTTAAGAAACTTTTAGATCCCGAGGAAGATGAAATTGGCTCCAAGGGTAATGCTACAAAAGTTAAAAGTCTCCTGGAGCTGGATCCTGAAATACAAACCATACTTATGCTGAGTGATGCCTATGGGGCTGAAGGTGAACTGGGAATTGTATTATCTGAGAAATTCATGGAACATGATGCTTACTCTATGTTTGATGCTTTGATGAGTGGGGCTCATGGTTCAGTTGCCATGGCAGATTTTTTCTCTCCCTCGCCTGCAGTTGGTTCCCATTCTGGCTTACCTCCTGTAATTGAAGCTTCATCTGCACTGTACCACTTGCTGTCTATTGTTGATTCATCTTTGCACAGCCACCTTGTTGAGCTTGGTGTTGAACCCCAGTATTTTTCAATTCGCTGGTTGAGGGTTTTATTTGGCCGAGAGTTTTCACTCCTGGAGCTATTATTTGTTTGGGATGAAATATTTGCGGCAGATAACAATACATCAGATAAAGTTTCTGCAGATGATACAGGTTCTAGTTTTGCAACCTTTAATTCACCTCGCGGAGCATTGATCTCAGCTATCGCAGTTTCTATGTTGCTTCACTTGAGATCTTCACTTCTTGCCTCAGAGAACGCAACTACATGTCTCCAGAGACTGTTGAACTTTCCTGAGAATGTAGATCTGAAGAAACTAATAAATAAGGCAAAATCTGTACAGACTCTCGCATTAGAGACTAATGTATTAACCTCATCACCCTTATTTGGTGGGGAGACGTATATCTGTAATAAACCAAGAGTGACGAGAGGTCATACCCTTTCAGTTGATTCAATTCCTACAACAACTCCGGTACATGTGGTGCCTGACAGCTATTGGGAAGAAAAGTGGAGAGATCTGCACAAAGCTGAAGAACTCAGAAAAGAAAATTCAGAAAAGAGAACTCTAAACCGGAAAAAAGGGTGGTCAGAGAAAGTAAGACTGAGTTTATCCAGAACTGAATCCGAGCCATCCCCAGCAAATGTTGGGAGCAGCAATAAGGACCACAAGTCATCTGTTAGACGCAGATTGCTGGAGGACTTATGTAATGAGCTTGGATTGGATGAAGATACTGAAAAGGCAAGCTGTCTTGAGGTTTCAAACAAGAAGGATGATCAACCTGCAGGATATGAAGGGGAAGGTAAGGACTTGACTTTCACAGATAATGAGAGACGTTTAAGTGGAAACTATGTCAGTGAGGAAAACTCGTCTGTATTTTCAGACCCATCTAGTCCTTCTTGTGGTGCTAATGATCATGAAATTGACTCGGGGAAGAGTAGTGTTGCCTCAAATTTGTATATCAATGAAAATGATGGTCATCCTGAGGCTGTCCAAGAGGATTCAGTTCTACCTGTTTCCCATGATCCTTATGATGCCTGTGTTAATTCAGAGAGTAGCAGAGAGCCTCCCAAGGGCTCTTCGACTGGTGCAAAAGATCGGAAGCTTCTTTCTGGTAAATTTCAGTGGTTTTGGAAGTTCAGACGCAATAACGTTGTTGACGAGACCTCCGAAAAAGGAAACAGGACACCTGATTCCACGATATCTGCCAGTGATGCCTTTAAAAAGATGGCTAATGACGATTCTTCTGTGGATGGACCCTGTCTTTCAACTTCTAGTGAAAAAGGAGATGGTCTTGACCAGAATGTGATGGGTACTTTGAGGAATCTCGGGCAGTCAATGCTTGAACATATTCAGGTAAAACCCTCTAGTCTTTTTTATAGACATCTGGAAGTGCTAAAATGCAGAAAAATTTTTCAACTTGAAGATGAAGCTGGTCTTTATCGCTTATTTTGGCAGGTGATTGAATCTGTTTTCCAGCAAGATCGGGGTCAGGCAGGATCATTGGAGAATTTCTCGAAAAACATTCTAGTTGGCAAAGGGCAAGTTACAGCTATGACAGCTATTAAGGAGCTTCGGAAAATTAGCAATCTTTTATTAGAGATGTAACTTTTGTAACATGTGATACGTTTGTAATTACTATTCTTTTGGCGCAAAATAAAGTGAGTTTATGCCAGCTTCCTTTCCCACATATTCCTGAGGAGTTGCAGGCTTATCAAAGTTTTATATTTTTGGTCTGCCTGAAAACACGAGTTACAATAAGTCTACTGGGGTCAGTTGCCTAAATAACTAGTTTATGTTGTCTTGATCTTTCCATGCCTGTTGCCTAAGGAGTTCCTGGTCTGGTACTTCTCTCAGTTTCTCGGAGTACGATATATGGCGTTTTTGAAGCTAGTGTTATCTTTTCACTTCCCAGTTCATGTCTCTCTGACTCATTGCACTCGTTCATCTAAAGTTCAAATATTTGAAAACTTGAAGAAAGATTGGTCATTCGAGTCCACATAAGGGTCTCTTGGTTCCTGCATAGACATCCTGTTCAATACCCCAAATTAGACCAAATCAAAGGGAGATTTTGCATTGGCTGTTAAAACTGAGATGAAAAATATTATAACGTAAATACAATTGAAAGCAGCGAATGTTTTCTTATAGCAAAGAATGCTAAAGCTCTTTTTTTACAGCGGCGTAAAAGGTTTTGATTACAGTTTTATGGTTCTAACTGCTGCTTCTATTCTACATTGTGAAAGCCTGGGAGAAGAGAAGTGATAAAGCCAAAGATGATCATTTGAATCTCCTTAACAATTCCCAACCAGTGGTTAACGCCGTTAGCTCCACCGTGCTCAGCCACATTCTCATTTTCAGCCGCCGGGTTACCATGCTCTGGCAGCCGATCCTCATTCTCAGCTCCAGCTTGTTCCTCTGGAGAAGTCAGAAGAGTAACAAGGATCAAAATAACAAGTTATCACCAGAACAACTAAAACAATCAAAGTCTTGAAATTTGAGCATATGAGGATGAAAGAAATCCGATGAAACAAATCCAATGAAACACGCAACTTCTTGACATAGTCTGAATCAAACTCCAAACACTAGGCTCAAGTATTATCAGATATTTTTTAAGATCACACGAAAAGGGATATAATTTGGGATAAATACAAATCCTATGCATCCATATCAATGTTATGAATGTTAGACCAAACATATCAGATTTGATTATGATACAATAAAGCATTGATATCGGTCAATATTGAATCTTGTTTCAAAAAATAGTTAAAAATTACAAAATAATTTAAAAATTTTATAAAATTACAAAATAATCCTTCAATATATTGTGCTATATTTTTTAAATTTTACTTCAAAACTATCTGAAAATTATAATAATATAAGTTTGATATAATAACTATCTTTTTATTCCTATTAATATTATTTTTCACATATTTTTTATATAAACAATAACCGCAACAATTAGTATAAAAAAAGAACGTTTAATTCTCAAATACAAAACTAAGAATAAAGTTAAAAAAACATTTATAATAAGTGAACTTAATTTTAAATGCTATCTTTACATTTTTTAAAAATTATTATAATAATTTTCATTTTCAGTATAACATTTAAATATTTATTAAAAATATTTAAATTATGTTAAACTAATATATTTAATTATATAATCTATAATCACTTTGTATAAGCTCAATTACATAAAAAAATTTATTTAATACATTATTATTTATATCTTCATGATTATCAAATATATTGTAGACAATTTTATAAAGTCGTTTTTAATTTAGTCTTAGAACTTTTTTAAAATTAGAGTCAGTAATAGCCGATACCAACCGAAAGAGTCAATATCGGTTGAGAACAAAGTCTGATATGAAACTCTCTCTTTTGATATCATTTTTGGGCCGGTAAAGCATAGTATTCTGTTCTTTGATCCATATACACCTTGTGACCTCACTTCATCCACAAATCATGAATAGGACTACCATTCAGAATATTGAACAAATACCTGCCAAAGGAACATTATCATTCTGCCTTGCAGCAGGAGGGGCGTTTTCAGCCCTCAGAGGAGGTGGCCTGGGTGGACGTGGAGGAGCAGCTACCCTTCGCATGCTTTGTGAGAGCCATCGTATCAATGGTGTAAGTGCTCCAGTTTGATACCTACAATAATCCACATAGAGTATAACAAACATCCTTTACATAAATGGCATGAGGTTATGAAAAAAATATTAAGGCTGTTAAAAGCAAAAAACACGCCTATAAGCCTTTGGTTTGGGGCAGCATGTTTACTAGTCATTCTGCTTTCATTTAACTATACTTCTTTTGTTTCTCCAACTCTAAGCTCATGTGCTTCAACATTTTCTAGGCATCCCTTTATTAGGACTTGAAGTGTACATGCATAGCAGATTAATGCTATATGCATATTATTATCAAAAGATAAAGATAGAAAACAAAGAGAAGACAAAGTTTAGGAATTGACACTTACAGATAGATGATAGAAGCAAAAAACAAAAGTACTGCGAGTCTTTGCCTTGATCCTTCTTGGTTGAACAAAAAGATCACAGCTGCCAGTTTAAGAATAAGTACCAAATCGAGATGAAAAGCAATTTGAAATCTCCTTATGACAGCTTGTCGCTGAGGTGCAGGTTGTTGTTGCTGTTGCTGTTGTTGCGGTTGTCCTCCTTGCCCATGATCACCTGCTGGCCTCGGTTCAGGACTTGTTCCACTGCTTAAGTGGACACAAAGAGAATGATGTTTTCTTACTCTATTTAGCAGTCCAATGTACCATGTAATACAACAGAATTATTAATTATCATCCATCATCTCCACCCTCACAAACATCAACAAAGCAGTTTCTTCAGTTACTGAAATCTTTATCACATTAGTTTCCAAGCTAATCATGGGCATATGACACAGTGGCAAAAGACAGGTAATTTCCAGCTGAAAGGATGAATGGGTTGCTTGTTTTGACTGTTATTCTGTTGCTGACCTCAAAACTGTCATTTGAGCTAAAAGCAATAATGGATGAACATTAAGGATGTAACTCAACAAACCCAAAATAATTGTAGACATAGTTTTTAACAGCATAACCATTTGGTGCAGGGAAAAGCATACTGATACAAAAATGAGTCAACCAAAACGTGTTTAATTTTCCTAGGACAAAATTACTCTTTAAACTAAATCAAAATTAAACTCCAAAACTAACAGTTAAGGTTTATGATCCGCTTACGTTGGGATACTGTAGGTAAGAGGAATAAGGGTGCTTGGTGGTAGTCCAGCAACTGGCCCCATATAAGATGGAACAGGCACAGCATATAGGCCAGCCCCACGATTTATATGTTCCTGGTTCTGAAGTTCCAATCCTGAAACTAGTGTAGGGTAAATGATTGGTACCATCTGAAATTCACCATGTGGATAAGCTGGAAAATAGGAGGATGTTGGTATCTGAGATAATAAAAACACAAATGATCAATACGGGAAAAGAAGCAGAACGGTTACTTCTCAGACAATGATAACTTTGATAAAGAGACAACAGGTACTTCCAGTGCAAGAAATGGTTGAACATTTTAAAGCGTCCCACAGTTATTCCTTTCTGAATTGAAGTTACAAATTTTTCTTGGCACTGAACTTGCATTTTCTTACATCTAACAAGCATTGTAATGACGATCTTAAAAGCTCTTGAGACTCTAGTTTTGGTAATTAAGTTAACGGGCATATCACTTTTCACTCCGATCTCTACTGTCTCCGCCTCCATAAACGTAGCTGAGTGCTGAGTACTTATCTGAATTGCTTTTGAAACCGCCATTTCGAGCAAAAGAGAAATTGATGTTATGAAACCTATTCTCAAAGAAGAATCTCCACAAATTCCCACCTCAAAATTCAATCCTACAAATTAAAGATCCCCCAAAAGACCCAGAAGATACATCGCACCAAAACCATAAAAGAGGTTACGTTTTGGAGATATCGCAACAAAAGCACAGAAATTGGGCGAGACGAAGTTAATCAATCAACTATTAGAAACGAGAAATTCCGAGAGTAAAGAAAAATAAAAGAAAAAAACAAAAAGAAGAACCTGAAATCCATGATCAACAGGGTTGGAGCGTGAAGCCTTCCTCTCTTCTAACGTGTCTACCATGCTTTATAGTTATTATTTTTCCTTGAATTTGATCGCTTTGAGTGACTGAATACAGGAATAAACAAGGGTATTTGCTTACTCCAGCAAGTCCTCAGAATCTGTAAGAAAGTGGAGAATTTAGGACCAGCCCACAAACATTGTAAAGAAGTCTCTGCAAAATGGAGGAGATCCAAATATTTACTATTATATGTTGACACATAAGATCAATGATGAAATAGTCTCTCCCTAACCAATTACATATCATTGAGAAGCAATTATTTTGATTTTAAATAAAAATCATATTAATTTCTATTTTGGGAATTGTTTTGTAAATTGTAATGCCAATTTTTGGCAACAACTATTTTTGGTTGACTTAATTAATACTAATAAAATGACATATTTACTATGGGGTTGTTTGTTTCCGTTTTTTTCTCCCATTTAAAACATGTTTGTTTTACTTTGTTGTGATTTTTTGTTTATGAAAATAAAAAAACCACAACAGTTTTATAGAAACCAGAAAACATCGTTTCTTTGAATTTAGACAACATGTTTTTTTCGACAAAAAATAACATATTCCTATTTTCTATCTCGATTAATAATAATAATAATAATAATAAAGTACAAAATTTATATTAATAATTAATAATAATAATAATAATAAGATAATTAATTTGGTACGATAAAATTAATAATATTAATAATAGTAAATAGAAATTTTATAACAATAATTAATAAAAACAAAA
>JANKOE010000205.1:24694947-24705189 GCA_026284465.1 Erythroxylum citrifolium | reverse complement strand
CTTGTATTACCTAGCCTCACAAGCATGGTAGTATGTTTATAACTCACTGAGTCACATTGTAGACTCACACCTCACTATCACCATTTCAGGAGATTAGCAGACCGGTCCAGAGAGAAATCCAAAAGGGCTGGACAATCAGAGAAGTATGTTTTGGCATGATGTTAGTGTAGATGCTTATAGCTGCTCCATGGTTTGTCATAGTCATATGTACATAAAACATGTATGGATATACTATGTTATTGAGAATGATATCGGTTGATGATTTGAGATGGTCATAAATTAGTTGTTTATAAGTAGATGATGTATGTGAACTTGTGGTTTGGGATCCTTACTTCTTACAACCTATTAAGCAAGTATAAGGATTAATCAGATAAACGAATAGTTCATGCTGGATTTTAGTAGAATATAGAAAAGTTGGGCTTACTACGGGTTTTGGTGGCAGTAAGCCTACCCATTCCCTAGTGTCAACACGACCCAAAAGGTGGGTCGCGTCAGCATTCTATTATGTTTTTTACTATACCATTTTGATGTAGCGTTTTTGGAATAGTCTACTGTCTGTCTTTCCCTTTTTCATCATATAACATTTTAAACTTATCAGACAAGTACTATTATCCTCGATCAGCTGGAAATGCTTTTATCTTCCTTTATAATTGATTCTCTACTAAATTCATGTATTTGATGAAATAACTTAATGCTTCCGAATTGTGAGAAATCAAATAGATGTGACCATATCGAGTATATTCATCTATAGAAGTGATAAAATATATACCGCCATGCCTTGTCTTTACATTCATTGGACTATATATGTCATAATGAACGAATTATAACAGATATTCCAAAAGGTTTTCTAACCATTTTACCATCTAGAAAACATTCATATTTAGGTAAATCTAATTGAATTAGATTACCTAAAAGGCCCTCTTTGACTAATATACTTATTCAATTTAGACCAATATGACACAATCTATCATGCCACAAGATTGTATCATTGTTAGAAGTATTAAAAGATGTAACTAACATATAACTAATATTGTTATTAGTATTTGTAACATCTAGTACAATAAAACCATCAAACATAAAACCATAACCATAACAAATAATTCTAAGGTACAAATTCATTCCTTTGTTATGGAAGTTTATTTTAAAACCAAGTTTAACTAACATCATCACAGAAATAAGATTCCATCGAATCTACGAAGCATACAACACTTCATGTAGGATGAGGGGTCAACCACCATGCATATCTAATTTGCATGTGCCAGTCCCTTGTTCAGCCACTTTGGAATTATCACCTACATAAAACCATTTTATTCTATAAGAGATCTTCTGAAACTTACAAAGGTATCTTTATCGTATGCTATATGGTTGGTTGCTCCTGAGTCTACAATCCACAAAGGATGTAATTTAGATTTAAAAAAACTATAACAAGAAACATTTGCTAAACATATGTCCATACTATAATGTCACACTTTTTTAGGTTCATTGCAATCACAAGTGAAGTGATCCTTATTACCACAATTATAGCAATTGACATGTTTCATGTTCCTCTTCTTCAAGGGATGCTTACCCTTTTCATGTTGATTCCACTTGGCCTTCTTGGGGTCCTAAGTAGAGTGATGGTGTCCCTTGTTCTTTTTTCACTTCTGCCCACCATGATGCCTGTGCTTTTTATTCAAAACTCCATGTGAGTTAGTGCCAACTGCATATACCTTAAAAGACATCTTTAAGCCCTCTAAACTCTCTTCTTCCAATATGAGATGCCTCGTAACATATTTCATGGACTTGATGCTCTCATTATAAGTCAGATGCATCTTTATATACTCCCAACTCTAAGGAAAAGAGCGAATTATAGCTTGCACTTGTTGCTCATCAGACAATTCTTGACCAACATCCCTTAGCTTACTTACCATGTTTGACATTTGCCTCACATGCTTTTGCAAGGTATGATCGGACTGCTTCTTATATGTATCAAACTTAATATTAAGTGATTGAATCTTGTTCACTAAGGTTCTTCCAAATCAGGCAACTATTGCAGACCATATAATCTTAGCAGTTTCATATTTTCTAAGCTTATGCATGATGTTATTGTCTACGTTGCTCAGCAACATAATGTGAGCCAAAGAGTTCTTCTTCCTCCAAGGCTCCTATGCATCATGACCCTTTTATGTTGGGTTGTATTTATCTCCTTAAGAACATCCATGGTCATGTTTAGTGGACCAAAAGCCTCGTGCTCCTCTAGCATATATTGGATCTTATTTTGGCATAATTAATATTTAATTATAATTATTTGTAATCCTAATTAAATTTTAATTGAAATTAGAATTTAATTTTAATTAAATTACTAAAATGTTAAAAATTTATTATAACTAGACTTAAGCTTTAATAGAGTTAGCACTTCTTGCTTAATCTTCTCTGTAAAAATTATAGAGTTCTCTCAACCTATTCTATAGATACCGTTAGAAGTCGAACACTTGTGCGGCTATAATGGTTGAGATAGATTAGTTTCTAAAACGATTTGAGGGATACAATAAGAAAATATTAAGATTTAGAGTAAAGTACAAATTATGATTTATATTTTGTTATGATTTATATGTTAATTATTTTATAGAATTAAACTGATGTTGATTTTCAAAAAATCAAAATATGAAAACTCCACTACAGTCAGAATCTAATTCTGTCCCGATTTTTTAACATATTAATAAAAAAAGTTTCGCTCAGAACAAATATAAAATTTTTTGGAATAGAGAAATTCCTTTCAAACGAAAAATAATTGGGGGGTGGCATGAGTATGATGTGCCAAATTGTGTTAGTTTAATTGAGCAACTCGAACTCTTGTTAACTTTAGCTAATTAATTAATTATTGTAGCTGCTTGTTACTCCCCTTAGGATTGAGCTTTTATGTTAACCTTGATGTGAGCTTAAAGCTGGGGTATTTAATATATTCATTCCTTTTTTTAAGAGAAAAAAAGAGCTGTATTATAAAAGATAGAAATAATATGGTGTGCCACTAATTGTTAGCGCACCACTTAATTGTTAGTGCACCACTTAATTGTTAGTGCACCGCTTAATAGTTAGTGCACCACTTAATAGTTAGTGTGCCACTTCTATTATCATGATAGTATTTTATTAGAAATTTTGCACTATAAATAGAAGGGTGAACTTGATGTAAATGATACCAATTTGTAAGAAGAATTATATTCTCCTCTCTCAAATATTCTTAAGTTTTGTTTCGGTTTTATAACAGTTGCTTGTTATTAAGGTTGATGTTATAATTGGTATTATAAAAAATTATTAATTGTATATTATATGTTACATATTTATTATTTTACATTTTATCATATATCCCTTAAATTAGAGGTAACTTATGATGTAATTTGAAATTCTTCTCTTTCACCTTATTTTATTCAATTTTATTATAGATCATCCTACTTAAACCAAATAGACTCTTCCTAAAAATGAGATACCAAAATAATAGTAGAGAGATTAAAAACAAGTGTTTTGGGTAATTGAAACCCTAAAATCATACAGTAATCCAAAAGAATTCAAAGCAGAGATCCGTTGGATTCTGCTTCATTTATACCAAAGCCTCGTATCGTTCTGTTGGGGTTTGGGAGAGATGGGATTGGCGAACTTTATAGCGACGGTGGCCGGAGTTGGTGCCGTCATTCTTCTATTGAGGAGCGATGTGAAGCAATCAGCTTCCATTTTTAGGCGCAACATTAGGACTATTCGCTCATGGCTCGAAGAAGAATCTGCTGCTTCCTCCAAGTATTAGTTCAAATCCCCTCGAAAGATATAGTCTTTCGTTACTTTTGCTACCAATTTTAGGGTCTTCTTCTAATTGCCTGTTTTCTTTAGAGTTCTTTTAATATCATCATTTTGTCTCTAGGTTTACTGAGAGGAAGATGATCATGTTCCTATAATTGCTTATGTCTTTGTGAAGCTTTTGTATACTATTGGAACTAAAGAAGGCCTGAGTTCTGGTGCTTACATCTGGTCTATGGATTACAGTTGTATGGTTTCTCAAGACCAATTTTGTAGAAGGCTAAATTATGAATGTATGCTTGACCAGCATAATGAATCTTATTGAACCAAATTAAATTTATAAGCTTTTACTCTATTGATGGTTTCTACTACTGTTGTGAATGCTTTTTACTTATTTAACTGTTATTAAGTTGCAGCTTTATGGACGCTATCGCTATGTAATGTACTTGTTTCAGGGCTGCAGATAAGGCAGCAACCAAGGAACTTGAATCAAAAGCAAAGGACATCACCAAGGAGGACAAGCACTAGTTGTATATAGCAATGTCATGTAGTTGTTTGAGTGAGTTCCAAGTCTTCCCCTGTAGTTGATGAATATCATACCCGTTTTTCTTGAAATCAAGTCTTGATTCATTTCTTAATTACTTAGAATTTTACGTAGTTGCTTAATATGTATCAACAAGAATGGAAGTTAAGTGATGGTGCAATTTTGATCCTTGATTTCCAGACTTGGTCGGTCATTTTACTGGTCTTTCCCCTGCAAAATTCTTTTATCACTGCTTCTATTATCCATCCTGTATGAAATGAAAGACAACAAATTACTGCCACTTAATTCTTTAACCATCCTGGTTCAATCGAAAGACAAAAGATATAGCTCACAAGAAACATTATGTTGAGATTCTTGTCAAGTAAGTCGAGATTTAGTACCACTCTACTTTATGGGTCAATAAGAGAGTAGATGTAATATCTTCCCTCCGAAGTGTAAAAGTTTTATAAAAGAAAGTTCTTAAGCTAACTCATATTGCACGACGGATTAAATGCCTGTGTCTCCCTCGCGTGATGTATAATTTTAGCATTAGTTTTAGAACAGAAAGGCGGGCAGAGAGCACAGTGGTCAGTAGTTTCAGAATACCCCATTGATTTTGTGTCATTCGTAAACTTTGATGACCTTATCAACCAATAACCATACCGCCATTAAAGCATTCATAAACTATGCAACCATTCCTGAATTATTAATATATGCGCTGATATTACCACTATGGCCACCTAATAATGATAGGAAGAAGTAAAGACTTCCAGCAACTATTCTTGAGCTTTCGAGTCACAGTTTTAGCCTTTAGGGTTGTTTGTGCTGAATAACAGAGAGCTCTCGCTCGAGGTTATCATCATCTAGTGAAAATAGAACTTCTCTATGTTCTTGATCGAACCCCTCATATCCAGGCCCAACGAGGTCTCTATTGGAATTTGAAAGCCCTCCACCTGACAGTCTCATGTTCTGGAAATTTGCATCCAAATAGTTCAGAGTTGGAATCAGATTGCTACTTCTTTCTTTCCTACTTTTGCTGCATCTTTCATTTTTAAAGGCTTAACTTCCGTCAAGAATCTTGACCTGGACACTGAAGAAGTCTTCTTGTTGATGCCGTGATTTCGTCTTCTCTCCAATGTCGTTGGAGCTGCTGGACTAGAGTTGAACACCATTCTTCTTCCGCAGTTCACTTTAAAATCCTTTCTCTCGGCGCTGGATTTTGACCCGACATGCTTGGAAGAGGGCCCTTGGGGAATTGTAAGCTTAATTGTGTCTCTACGAGGAGACATGGAAAAAAGTTCCCCAGAATCTTTGGAGTTCCAACAGGTTTTCTGTCCGAAAGGCCAGAAAAGAGGTTCATCATTGTCGGAACCTTCAAAATATGCAGGTCCTATTGAAGCAAGCTTCAAAAATGTTTCGTGTGGTGGATATTCATCTTTCACTTCAGAGAAGCGACTTGAAGTTTGAGAACTAGACGGCGATACATCTGAAAGCCAGCTTTCTTTGCTGTAACCAAACTTGAAGTACCCCAAGTCCAGGTCTTTATCCGAATTCCCTTTGGATCCTTCACCTTCTAGAGTCACTAGAGAGACTAAAATACTTCTTTCCATATCTGATATCTCTGAAGAAGACGAAGAGTCAAAGGTGGGATTATCATGTGTCAAAGAGTTTTCAGAAACTATCATCTCCTCGGAGCATTGCTCACATGAAGAGCTAAAGCTCTTAGAACTTATAGTAGAGGAATCTGCTGAAGTTCTCTCAAGGGCAAAAGATGCCTCCTCTCCAGGATAGCATCTGGACTTGTCCTGGGAGAGAGGACTTCCTTTATCTAAGTAAAGGTAAGAATCTGCCAGTGTTGATAACCGGGAAATCAACCATTTGTCAACAGAGAGATGCAATGAAGTAGACAAGCCATGCTCTTGAAAGAATGTTGAAGTAGAGGAACAATCTGAAGACGACCACAGAAAGGCTTTGCCATCAGTGCTTGTTCCCTCACTAATCTGGCTGTGAACATCAGCGTCCTTTTCCTCTATTAACAGGGGATAAATGGAAGCATCCGTCTTACTGTTTTTGTCTACATGACCCATCTTCTTAATCTGTGAAGGAATGAGCTTTCTTCCTGAGAAAGTGTCTGATATTGATGTAGTAAGATCAGAGCTTCTCTTCTCAGAAATATTCTTCGTCAGGTTTTAGGACTTTTAAGGTTTGCAGACACTTAATAAACTCCTTTGACTACCAAGGATAGCTGAGTGTAGCTTGTCAGGACCGGGTATGATCAATGTAAGTCAAGTAAGACCGAAATGTACAGACGAAGAAAATGTCAAAAAATTCGTATATCCTGACAAATAAGAAAATAGATGGCGCAATCAATAGAACCAAGTGGACAAATCGATTGATGAAATTACGCAGATAAATACCAACGTTGGGGAAGGGTTTTCTAGAATTCAATTTTGGTACTCAAAGACTAATCAAGAGTAGAGAAGACCAAAAGAGTAGAGAAGACCAAATGTCATGACGTGTCCGGAACTCGCTTGTTCTAGAATAGTAGCTCGTCAACGTAAAATAATGCCTTTTAAGATTAGACGGGGGTATGCAGAAGAAGTCCTGCGGCAAGAGATGATGAATATATATTTCTCTAAGACATCTCATTGCTTAGAAATGGTTTAAAGTAGTGATTAAAACGAAATAGCAATAAATATAAAGTGAATTAATAAAATTCTATGGTTCAGGGGTTCCTAATATTTTATAGGTCCTGAGGGAGAAAAAAAGACTCATATTTTACTTCTTTTTGTTCTTTACAAGTATTAAGAGTGAGTCTTTATAAAGAACAAAATGAGATAAAGGCTTTGTTTGGTTGTTGGCTGATCAGCTAATTTTTAGCTGATTGACCAAAATCAGTTGTTTAACTTCATCAATAAGCTATTTTAATTTGCTTGGTTGTTGGCTGATTGGGTTGGCTGATTCAACCCAACTAGCTAAAAATTAGAAGCTCCTTGTAAGTAGCATTTAAGGCAATCAGCTAATTACCCTTTCCTATAATGCTGATTTTGCCCTTAAGTTTTACCTAACCTTGTTACGGTCTCACTCTCGTTTTCTCTAGAAGAATAAGTCTCACTCTCGTTTTCTCTAGATTCTTCATATTCTTCTTCCTAACCAGATCAGTCATCGGTTTCGGATCCTTGTAGCTTGCATGAGAAACCGACGGTTTCCTCTTTTCTTGTTTCCATTTTCCCTTGTATTTTACACGTTTCTTTGTTTTCATTCAGATGTCACGGCGGTGGCGATCACACTAGCCTCTTCTTTCTGACGGTATCCCACGGCAGCGATTGACAGCAGTGAGTTAACAAAAAGAAGAGTAGAGAAGAGACAAAGGGAAATTTGTTGATCCACGAGCTAAAGGTCAAAGGAAAACAGAAGATGGGTTCACCATTACACAGAAGAGGAATTGGGTATAAATAATGGTAACGCTGGTGGTACCCCACTTTGCCTTTTTGATTGTGATTGTTGCTTCTAATGAGGAACTTTAGGATTTTAGAACGTTTTGTTGATCTTTCCCTGAAATTTTATTTGGAGGGATGATTTTTTACTACTTAATCTTCTTCTTTATGATCTTCTTCTTTGTATATTGGTGCTTGATGACATATTTGACTTATAACGATTGCAATTTTAATCTGTCATCCGGTATCTCTGTTTATGTTCACTTGCAAAATTGATCTATCGTATGTGTTTATGACCTGGATTCTCTTTTTCTTGGGTTGAGATAGAGCTCTAACCTGTATGTGTTATGTTACGTTCATTGAATAAGCATGCTTGTGATGATTCTATTCATGGTTGATGAATCTACTCCAAATAATAGCAAACCATACTGTTAGGATATATGTTATATATCTAAATAATTAGTTTTTACATTATTTATTAATTGGACATATAAGATATTAATTGGATAATGACTTGGATTCAAAAGCTATATGGATAATCTTCTAGTTGAAAAAGAATCCTATCTTGTTTTGAAATCTATCTTAAGAGAGGGTGTGATACATCACGTGTGTATGAAGTTTAGGTGTTGCCAAGGGTTTTTGGATGTGAGATAACGTTGCTGGAACTTTAAAAAAAGGTGTGGACAAGTGCAAAAAATTAAGTGTGCAATGGGCATTAATTACATATGGATAAAACAAAGCTTACGTGATTTTTGTGCATTGCAGAAAAAAAAGGGATGTGGTTGTTATGTGTTTGGTGTCGGGCTCTTTTTGCTTAAGTATGTTTTACACGTCTCTATCTATAGTGAAGAAAATCTGATGTGTGTGAGAAACTACGGTGGGCAAGAGTGTAAATTGTCATTGGAAAAATAATAGCTAGACATGTATGACTTTGGGGATGGTAATACACCGGGGGTTAGTGTATTGATTTTTCTAGACTTAGTTGATTAGAGGTTGTGCACGTACTGTGAGAGAAACACTGTGGGTTAACTTAAACATTCTAAGAGTCCATCATGTCCTCTCCTGCTAGTCCCTCTGGTCACTCTAGGAAGTAGTATGTGTCACAACTAGGCTGCAGAAAGAGGGACACAGTACTTGTTTGATTGATCAATTATTGGTAAGTAATGATCGCGCAAATCTAGACCTTATGGTTACAGCAAGCTTGTACCAAAATGTTCCATTCTTAACGGTTATTAATTGATTTCCTTATAGGCTACGTATACTTTGGTTGTGAATGTGTTATCAGTGCAGCTATGATTTCGTATTGGTGTTTATGTGAAACAACCCATTGTTATTGCGACAACTTCCAAATTTATTTCAGTGACGCTGGACCTTTTGGAAAGTTGTTCTTCTCTTTTATCTCAAGTTTATTATTGTTTTGTTCTTAGTTATTAAATCACTTGAGTTATTTTTATTAATTGTTGTTTAATTAAAAGTAGTTTAGAAAAATCTTCTATTAAGGTTAGTACGAGGCGGTCATACTATTAGGTGTAAAATTCTTTAATAGAAAGTGAGGATAAGAGATAGTGTTAAGGGTTGAGTGGTGTCGACTTAGTAAAGCTTTGGGTAAATCTATTATACTTTGGTGAGAGTGATTAAGTTAGGTGAGGGCTTCGCAGACGTAGGTAAGGTATGTCGAACAGCGTTATCAAATTTCTGGTCTTTTTTATTACTTCTTTTTTGATTGCTTTTGTTTTATTTGTGCTAGAGACGTCCACGGTAAAATTGGAAAGTTTACGAAACTACTACCCCTTCGATTTTTCAATTGGTATCAGAGCAAGGTCACTGATTTAGAACTTGGCAGTAAGTTGGTGCAGATCTTAGTTTTGCAAACATGGCCACAAGAGAAGGAGCATCAATTATCAGGCCACCGTTGTTGGATGATTCCAATTATTGTGCATGAAAATCACGAATAAGAGTCTTTATTTAGGCACAGGGAACAAGAGCATAGAACTCGGTGTTACATGGCTGGACATGCTGGACCCCGTTCCCGGAGCCCAGTCGAACAGTGCTGGACCCCGTTCCCGGAGCCCAACTATCCAGAATGGAAACAAGAACAAAGACCATTGGGCCCTCGTCCTGACTTCCAAGGCCGAACCCTAGGTGACCCGCCGGGGGACAGACAAGAAAGAAACCGCGGAAGCCAAACATTCAATTCAAGCAGCATCATCAACAATAACATTTTTAAGTCAATCTACACAGCAACCAACTTCATTTACACATGTTGTACCGTTCATGCTTAAAATAAAATACATCAGGATGCTCAATAATGAGATGCTCAATGAACTATCCAAAATATAGTTACTAATTTAATACAAAAATCTCTAACTTTTGAGGAGCGCTCGATGCCTTGCAGGAATTTAACTGTCGTCGGGAGTCACACCTGAGGAGGGAAAATAACGGGGTGAGCTACACAGCTCAGTGGCTAATATATCTATAGCCATCGGTAACTAGTACAGATTCTAGCATATGTATAGA
>JANKOE010000205.1:24678921-24694847 GCA_026284465.1 Erythroxylum citrifolium | reverse complement strand
TCACAAAGGCACTTCCTACTACACCTTTCAGGAAGCATGTCCACGAGATTGGAATGCGACATCTAAGAAATTTATGAAGGAAGAGCTCATTGTGTTAAATGAGGGGGAGCTTACGCAGTTGCACTCTTTTTTCCTTATCATGGTTTTTATCCCACTGGGTTTTTCCTGATAAGGTTTTTAACGAGGCAACACCAAATGCGTATAAAGGCCAGATCAGAAATAATTATATGGCACACCAAGGGGGAGTATTATAAAAGATGAAAATAATATGGTGTGCCACTAATTGTTAGTGCACCACTTAATTGTTAATGCACCACTTAATAGTTAGTGTGCCACTTCTATTATCATTATAGTATTTTATTAGAAATTTTGCACTATAAATAGAAGGGTGAACTTGATGTAAATGATATCAATTTGTAAGAAGAATTCTATTCTCCTCTCTCAAATATTCTTAAGTTTTGTTTCGGTTTTATAACAAGCTGAACCTTAATCTTTAAATTGTTATCCGCCCACGACGTCGTTGAGTCTTATCACATCACAACCATCCAAAATACCAATTTACACCCCAGCCTGCCACGCAAATAACATCACTATCATAAGAAACTCAGATTCCCCTGTCAACATTGGGAGCTAGGGTTTGCACTTTGCACACAAAACCAGTCGAATCAAATCTATTCCAATCAGAGCAAGTGAAAATGGCGATGAGGAAATTCTACAACGAGATTAAGGGTTTGAAGGTGAAGGAAGTACCCGAACACGTCAAGCCGATGCTTTCTCTTAACTACATCAAGAACTCTTTTAAGAGGGGATTGGACAACTATCATGCTAAATACATCGAAACAGACTCTGCTGATCCTATCTTCCATATCTGCTTTGGTGGCATGATCTTCTCCTATCTCGTCGCTCTTCCCGAGGAACGACGCCATCTCGAGCACCAACAGCACGCCAAAGAGCATGGCCACTGATTCTTGTCAATCCCTCTGTTTGGTCCATTTGATAAGGGTAAATTCGTGTTCTATAGACTTTTTCTATTTTTTTATTGTTTGCCATTGGGTATTTCTCGTTTTGATAAATGGTCTCGGTTTTGATTGATGGGTGAATTTCTGGATGTTATCGACGCCAAATGTCATCCATTTCTATTTTTTGTTTGATCACTGATGTGATATGCGTGATTTATTCCATCTATCATAGTTTCTGTTTTATTGATTGTACTATTGGAAGGTATTTTGCTGTGGAGTTTGCAGTTTTTCCTTTCTTTTGTTGATTCGTTTGTGCATTGTTGAGTTTACTGGTGTATGATGATTGGATGAACATGAAATGTTTGTGGCATTAATGGCAATTTGGCAGGTTTTTTTTGGAGGAAGTCCTCTTTGCTTATTTAATCAGTCCATTGCCTTTTGTTTGGATGACAAGTATTTCTCTGGAGAATTCAGGAATTTTTTATTGGTTTTATTTTTCTTAGTTTTGCTACAGTATTACCATTTTGTCTAATATCGTGACTTTAAGATATTAATAGACGTTCTCTCTCTTGTCATATTTCTTGTTTATTTTCTGAGCTTGGGTGACTTATGGTGTGGGTAGGAGTGCGTGATCAGCTAAAAGAATGCTATTATATGGATGGAATGTATCAATATCGGAGGAAGAGGTTCCTTATTGTTAGGCTATATGATTTTGTGGACAATTCTTGCCTATTTCCATTTGAAATATGTCAATTGTATACTGTTTCCGATACCTCTTGCTGAGGAGCCGCATACCAAGAAGGCATTCTGCTATCTGTGAAATTTTCAGTAGACACTTCCTCCAATGGCTTGGGCAATTGCCTTGGAAGTTGGAAGAACTGGTACCTTCTGAAGTCTAACCTCTGTACAGATGCCTTAGAAATATATAATGCTAACAGATCTTTGTTTTCAACAATCACCATGTGGTGACATCGTTAACAGAAACAATCCATTTCCTATTGTTGAAGTCCTCTCCTGGTACTTCTTGGTAGTATACTGTCCATGGTATTAGCCTGCCATTCAACTAGGTTCTTAGGACAGAAGTCCCATCTGCAACTACAGAAAAAGGGGGAGCCAGATTGGAGTTCCTAGGGAGAATATCAAATAAATGGTAGGATCTCTGTAAGAAAAGAAAAAATTCTCTATATCATGATGATTCCTTGCCTAGAATCCCTTATATATATGCATTTGATGATATATGTTATGGGTTCTTTTGTATGTGCTTTGAGGAGATTCAGGTCCCACAATTTGATTGGATGGGGACATATGCTGTTGATTAATAAGGCTCTGTTGGCAATGATATAGGTTTTATGGATTTGTTATAGACTGAAAGTGATTCACTATTTTTTTATTGGCTTCACCTTTCCTCTATGCAGTAACTTTCGTTGTTTATGTTTGATTTTGAATTGTGTTAGTAAGTGAAGGATAGCTGTCAGACTGACTCCATTGCATTCATTTGCAGGATCTGGTGAATCTTGTGGTATTGATCCGATGGCTTTGATTTGTGCTATGGTTTCTTTTGTTATTTCTGAATTTCATAGGCAGCGGTATACTGTCTGAGGTGATAAAATAAAGTACAATTTGACATTTCTATTGAACTTGAATTCCTGTGCAATCTGCTGTTAAGAGATATTCATGGTGGTGGTAAAATTTTCGTCTTGGTACTTGTCAGCTTAGTTCGTTGAGAGTCGGATTTCCATTTTATTCGTCACTTTCTACGTGTGTTTGTATCGTTCTGGGTTGGATTTAGCGAATGGAATGACTAGTAGACGTGGATAGAAAAGCTATATATGACATTGTAAAGATTGTGTATAGCTTTTTCCCCTGACGAAGTTTTTGATCAAAATTTACATCAAAGTACAACTTCGACGTGATTCTTGACGCCACGATGATTTTAGCCATTCTCACTCCCAGGTCATTTCCACTAGGATTAAGCCCAGGATCCTTATTTGATCGACACTAGAACAAGCTTATATAATGTAAAGGAAATTATGGACTTCTTTTCCTTTTTCGGTACAAGCTAATATCAATCTGGGAAAGCTTTACAGAGTAACCATGCTGATTAGGTAATACAGAACCAAATGTTCTTACTTCATATAAATCTGAAATGTTTACGCTTCCTGACGTGACTTGAAATACATGAATACCTAGTCCAATAGCATAACATTTAAGTGATTGGTTCCCCACAGTATCCTAAAGCAGTAAGAAATTCGTTTAGAAATAAATCAATAATGCAAAGCGGTCAAATAAAGAAAAATGCGACTCGTTTCCCTAGTGTCCCAATCATTCACAATTACTAACATGCTTGTATTACACTTATGCTAATCGAAACTCAATATACATATGAATAAGATATTTGTATATACGAATATTACTATAATTGTAACGTTCATATAATTAGGCTCTTAAATAAGCTTGCAAGTCCTTAATAAACCATTAATCTGTTTAGAGTTCCAAGAGCCTTTTCATTTTATGTTCCTAATAATGAATTAAATCCCTTCGACGGAAGTGAATTTCCTGTTTGGTATGTAAGGAACTTATAGCAATGTTTTTGGGTTGCTGATGTTACCTAAAAAGTAACAGCATCTTAATAATTATCGAATGCTAAATACCTAGATTTGCATAAATTATTGGTCATTAGTTGCATGCACCATGAATGCGTGTGAAAATCTCTCTACTTTTTTAAATAGTCAATTTGTTTTTTTCAGATCAAAGGAAAGGTAAGAATTACTTTCACAATCGAACGTTCTATTTTAAATATTCAATCTACTTTTATATTAACATAAAGTGAATTATGATAATCGATTTAGTAATTTGTTCTTTTTCTTCATTAGAATTGAGAAGTTGTGATTATGTAACTCCAAGAGCTTAGACTTAGAATCTTTGACAAATAGGAAAAAGGGCAATAAAAATTAAGATTTGATTGCAACTTTATGAAGAGCAACAGATGGCATTGCTTATAGGAGTTACATTGGAATCCCAAGTAGAGAAGGAAAAGTTCAAAATTGGAGAAATTAAGAGTGAAGTGGGGTTGCAGCTATGATCGTTATAAAATAATCACGGAAGTTTTACCCTGTGATGGAGAAAAAGAGTTCCTAAGAGACCGAAGTAAGTACAAGTTAGAGCCTGGAGGAGGCAAAGCCGTGGGTTGGCGCTTCTCGACAATACCTCAGTTTTGTCAAATCATTCAATCTACCTTCTTTAGTCCTTTAATAAACACTTATACAGTGTCGAATCGCAATTCCCACATTTCAGAATTTGGAATAGGTGGCCATTTTTAGCTTTATTTGCTAGTATAAATCCAATCAGACAAGGTCTGCGGCTTCTCAAAGTCTCCAACTTCACATGATCTTCCGTTTCCTTCTGTAGTCCATCAGGTACCCTTTACTTTTTGAGCTTCGATAATGGCGAAGTCGTGGTCTTTTGGGTTTTCTGTTTGCCATTCTTTATTAGTGTCATTGCTAAAAGTTGGTTTAGATGTGAAGTATTGCTTCATTTATCTTCTGGGTGCTTCACAAGTGGTCTTGTTTCGGTTGGTCTCAATGAGAAAAAGGAATAGAGAGGCTTCTCATTGTTTTTGTTTTTCTGTAGTTTCCTCGCAGTTAGATGGGGTGATCATGGTTGATTCTTGTGATTAGTACTTCTTGATCCTTTACCAAAATTTTGCAGCTTTAACAGATGAGAGATCAATATGCAAGGACTGGAAAGCAAGCAAAAAATCAAGAATCAAGCAAATCTTCTTTCTCTAGGAGAGATAGTGGGTCTCTTCTGCTTGCGTCGCTAATTAAAGATAAGGGTAACAAAAAGCACAAACGAAAATCAAATTCTCATCCCAAGGTATCTACTTCAAACCTGTCGAAGAAGAAAGCTGCTGTTCCTTCAAGCAATGCGATTAGAAATGACTCCAAGAGAAGAAAAATTGGCGGTGGACACATCCTGCTTGAAGCAGTTGAGAATAAGTCTTCAAGGAAATTGGTTTTCCCGGAGCTACAAGGCAAAGAGTCTTATAGAAACAATGCCAATGAGGAAGGATCGATTAGAAAACTTAAAACGAGAAGAAATAAGAGAAAGAAAAAGAATAAGGCAGAGCTGGATGAACCGTCACGCTTGCAGAGGAGAACAAGGTATCTGATGATAAGAATGAAGCTGGAACAGAACCTTATAGATGCTTACTCGGGGGAAGGGTGGAAAGGTCAAAGGTGAGAGAACTTCCATTTATGAGGAATCTATCTTTGGTTTCTCGCAACTTTCCTTAAGCTTCCTTGACTTCCCTCGCCATCTGCTTTGGTACTTTTCATTTTTCTTGCCACTTGATGTTACAGAATGAAATTTGGTTAGTTGAGAAGAAGTTGGTTTGTCGCATTAACCTTTTCCTTTAAATGTTCATTTGTTCATTTAATCTGTTATTTATTAAGTAATCATTTCGAGGAACTGTAACAATCTGAGGTATCTACTATATCTTATGGAGTTCGATGTTGCTATCTTATTTACTTACTTTAAGAATCACAACTCTTTTTCTTTGATTTTTGTTGATATGGTTATTGTGGCTGATTCAATCTTCAGTTCACATGGAAATTAGGAATGCTTTAAACATCAGTTGGATCTATGTTCTTCTGATTTTAATACCATTGTTTGTGGCAAGAAAATTTTATTTGAGTGTGAGCTAATATATTTTGATCTTCTAAGGATGTCGACTATCTTGTTTCCTAGTATTAATACAATCATCTAAGCGTTGAAAGCTTTATCTTGTTCTTTGGAATCTGCCACAGTCGAGAGAAGATCAGACCAGAAAAGGAACTCTTAAGGGCTAAAAAGCAAATTTTGAAGTGTAAACTTGGATTACGTGAAGCAATTCATCAGCTGGATTCTCTGAGCACAGTGGGATGTATTGAAGATTCAGTTATTGCTCCAGATGGATCTGTTTCCCATGAACATGTAAGCACTGGAAAATTTTATGAGTTCTGCAGTTGTTTGCTAGCAAAATATAACATTAATGAATAAAACTTTTTGATAAGTTCTTCAGATAAATGGTGGAAACTGGAGATTCCTTTAATCCGTGCCTGGAAGAACTTTCTTTCACTCAAATCTTTTG
The DNA here is from genome assembly GCA_026284465.1 of Erythroxylum citrifolium. Lineage (NCBI taxonomy): Eukaryota > Viridiplantae > Streptophyta > Magnoliopsida > Malpighiales > Erythroxylaceae > Erythroxylum > Erythroxylum citrifolium. The sequence goes on along the minus strand of JANKOE010000205.1, from coordinate 24,688,757 downwards.
CAATGAAATAGTGCTAATAGGCGGTGCAAAATGTATTTTCCTTTCAGCCTGCAATATTTATCTTTATTGGTTGTTGACGTTTTGGGTTTATCAAAAGCACTAAAATTAGCACTACAAGCATAGTCCACGGGGTCATACCCAGGAATATCATGAATAACCATACGCCATTATTTACTTAAGCTATTATTTTCTTGTATAGATATTCTGTGCGAAGTGCAAATCAAATGAAGTCTTCCTAGATAACGATATCATTCTTTGTGATGGAACATGCAATTGTGCATTCCACCAAAAATGCCTTGATCCTCCATTGGATACTGAAAGTAGTGAGTTCTACTCAGGGTTCTTAAGTGATCTATCTTGATGTGAAGAAAATGCTTTCTTTAATTTGGTGTTGGATGTTTTGCAGTACCTCCTGGAGATCAAGGATGGTTTTGTAAGTTTTGTGAATCTAGAATGGAAATTATAGAAGCGATGAATGCACATCTGGGGATGCACTTCTCAGTGAACAGCAACTGGCAGGTCCATTCCTCTGTTCGATTCTTGTAAACAAGATACATCTTTTGCTGCTCAGTTCTCATAACTGCTAGTCATCCTTTCTTCGAATAGGATATTTTTAAAGATGAAGCGTCTTGTCCTGATGGTGGAACCATAAACCCAGAAGAAGAATGGCCTTCAGATGATTCTGAAGATGATGATTATGATCCAGAGAGGAAAGAGAACAGCATGAGTGGTGCTGGCACGGATGATGATGCTTCTGACAACTCTGGCAGTTCAGCCAGCTTGGGCTGGTCTTCAGCTGGGGAAGTCTCTTCAAGTTCCAGGAGGCAGGAGATGGAAAGCCTGGACTATGGAAATCCCTCTATTTATAGCAGTTTGGATTCTGATGAAACCAGTGATGGGGAAATCATATGTGGTCGTAGAAGGCGAAGAGTAGTTGACTACAAGAAGTTATATGACGTGAGTGCACAAAACCCCTTCATATTATGGAGTCAATTCTATGACTCAAAGAAGTATATTTGACATTAAGATCTAACGACCATATTGGGAGTAAGCCTGTTATGTAGAATGAAGTATTGAGCAATTATGAACATTTTCCAGTACACAACTTGTCGTTAAAATCTATGTTTTAGTTGGGACGCCATCATAAGTGTTTTTGAGCATTCTTTTACAACGAGTTTTAGTCCTCTGCTTGCTTAAATGATTGACTGGATTAGGCAATTCGAAGATGCCTAATCATTATCAAGCCAGTGAGTACCTATAACTAAGCACTAGTGGTTTAACTCTTTGGATCTCCACAAATTAGTGAACGGACAAGTTGAAATTCATTTTCTAATGGCATCATGTTTTCTTCTCGTTAGGAGATGTTTGGAAAGGAGGCTCTTGTGCATGAGCAAGTTAGTGAAGATGAAGACTGGGGTCCTGGAAAAAGAAAGCGAAGAGAAAAAGAGTCAGATGCTGCCAGCACACTTATGACTTTGTATGAAAGCGAGAAAGCTTGTAAGGAAGTTGAAAGCATGGAAGTTGAAAAGAATCTTCCTCTAGATTTGCAAACTAGAAGGCCAAGTTTCAGAATCCCTCCCAAAGCAGTTGAGGTTATGAGCTTTCCTTGACAATCATTTATATGCAAGGAATGTCTTTGTTCATATTTTGATCTCTTAACGTAAAGCATCAATTTCTTATGGGTTACAGAAACTTCGCCAAGCATTTGCTGAAAATGAACTTCCCTCTAGATCTGTTAAAGAGAGTCTTTCAAAAGAATTGGGTCTTGAACCTGGGAAGGTAAGTTACTTTTTCAAATTCATGTGAACATTTCAGTGACATGACAAGTGCATCATCATTAATGTATTAATCATACAATCAAAATCTATGTGATAATCGGACAATTTGATCCAAAAGAAATGGCCTAAAAGTGTGACACGACATGCGTAATAAGTCAACTTGAAATAATATTAACTTTTCATCCCTCCTTATCCAAATTTTCACCTTAATTCAGGTTAGCAAATGGTTCAAGAATGCTCGTTACTTAGCTCTAAAATCCAGAAAGGTGAGCTTATAATCATGTACATTACATACATATATTTTCTTATTTATCTCTACTGTCTCTTGTCCTGTGGAGTTCATTTGGCCGCAATCTCCTGCACAACAGGTGGATGAATCAAAGGAAGTTCATTTTAGTTCTAAATTATCAGCGAAGTCAAGATTTGACACTCTTAAGAACAAAAATCTCTTAAAGGATTCCTCAGCAGAAGCTAAATTTTGTCACCCAAATAATGTGAAAAAGGTATTCCAAAGGAAGAAGCCAAAGTCAATAACCAGCAGTGTGAAGATAAATGAGGAGGAAAGGGCTTCCCACGAAACAACTGACAGACATAATGAGGTGCTCAAAGTCACCCCATGCCCCTTCCTTTTCCACACCCTTTTGCTATATTCTTTTGTATCATAATTTCAAACTTATTGCAATAGCCATGATGAACCGTTTTGGAAAATCTGGTGTTAATTGCGGAACAAATATCATGATTTAAACTCTGCAGTCATGGAGAAGTTTTCATATGCTAGGATTTTATCGCATGCAGATGAGTGTCGATTATAGCGATGATGTGAGCTTGAAGAAGCTGTTTAAAGCTAAAGCAAAAAGGCTGAGGAACAAGGTTGACTCTAATTCGTCAGAGACAATTCAAGTGGCTGAGGCTGAGTTGGAGAGACTTTGTAGAGCCAAGATTAGACTAGAGAGTATGCAGCAGGCATTGATGAGAATAAAAAATGGCAAGGGAAGGAAGCCTAACAGAAACCACTTCCTTGAAGAATCTGTTATTTATGTTCCAGTTGCTGAGCTACGAGAAAAAGTTTTATAACAGTGCCAACTATTTTAACACATGCACAGAATTTTTCCTTCATATTTGCAGGTGTTGGGTATGTGCAAAATTCATATCTTTCTGATCTATGTTCAAGAATAACAATCATGGATATCTAGAATATCTTGGCAGTGAAAATGCCTCATCTATGTGTAGTGAATGTTGGTTTGATCCAGAATACAGGGTAGAGTTAGCTAGAGGTAACCAAGATGGTGAGCCTAAGCATGTTGCCTGCTTAAGATGGAAAGCTTTCAAATAAAGCTTACAGGACCTAACGGCTTGGTCAGTTGCAGGATTTGTAGCTCTGACTTGATTGAGCATAGGTCACGTGGTGTAGTTGTGACAACGAGAATCTGTTATGTTGAGGCTCAAATATGTAGCCGAAAGTTCTTAATTTCAATTTCTAGCTACTCAAATCTCAATCCGCCAAATATTATGCTGTAAGCGGAAACAAAGAACCTTGAGAAAATGAAAAAATCTTTTATGTTTTAGTACATCAAACCAGAATGAACATTTGCAAATCACTCATTTCACAAGCATTGAAGTCCCTCACACAGCACACCTAAACTCTACGTTTGCAGCGACCCATTAAAGATCTGATCTTGATTGAGCTAACCGCACCAAGAAACGAATGAACCTAAACTCAGAACCTCTCTGTAACCAAGTTGGAGATACATTGAAGCAGATAAGGGGTAGATAAGCAACTGGAAACGAGTTATTCACTTTATTCTGATGTCTTGCAAATTAGATAGAATCCAGAACTAGGAAACCGGATTTCTCTTGCTTTCAAGCAATCTATTCGCACATTAACAAGGGAGAAGTGTGAAGAAAACAAGTGGAGAAACATGCACTGAACAAGTAGCTCAAATTTACTGTACTCGAAAACTTTTTTCTTCTGTAACAGCAAATAACATTAAAACTCTGTACCGCATTATATCTAATTCCAAAATTCGGGCTATGAATTTCTATGATGACAGTTGTACAAACGAGCTTTACAAAATTATATTTGCCGAATCATTCAACTTTATTCAGTCTTTTGTTCATAAACTGCTGACATCCTCGGTCTTCTCCAAATGAATGACCTTCCCCCTGTGGTTTGGTTTTCCCCCTCTTTAGCTTCCAGCCGTGGTCGTAGCTGCACAACAAATGACAAGTTTACGAGCCTAAAATCATAAACCTAAGCTAAAAAATTGCATGTACACACACAACAGAGAGCTTTGGGCTTGACATTGAACAAAATCTAGGATAAACTATGTAATAATATGAACCCAGAGAACATGATGGAATGCTTGTAGAGAAGTTTGCTATATGCTTCTATATAAAAGACAATTACTAACAAGTGGCATATTCGGTAAGATAATATTATCTACGCTGATAATATCATCTAAAGCGTACAGAAAAACCCACTTAGAAATGATATCAATTGGTTTCTTCTTCAGTGCTCTAAGGTGCCAACATGTCAATTGGCACAAACCTTCCCTTAGCCGCAATTTCTAAACAAGACTCTCCAGAAAAATTGTGTACCCAGCACTTGTAGACCATGAAAGTCTACTCATACTCATTAATAGAAGGAAACTATTACTCTTGCCCATTGAAGTGTTGGAAATATTAAGTATGCTAAACCGCATCAAGGGAGGCTTAAATCAAAGAGAATTTCTAGACAACCATGCACGCAAACATAGAAACATGACAACTACACAACTGGTACAGGTGCGCATAGCCACATGAAAAGACAGGTATTGCAATAACAACACTGAAGTGAGTGCAAAACTGTTCTTGTAAACGTACCATCTGAATGTACTTAAGTTGCTTCATTACTTCATCAGTTTCAAGCTCCTAAGCAGATGCAGGGAAAAAGATGTTGTTAGGATGATGTTGCATTAATTCTTGTTTTGTACTTGTACCCAAATATCACTACAAAGCCATAATAGAAGTAAACAACAGAAAATTAGAGCAGTGATCCGACAATGAACTGGTTGGGTGGTTCCTATATGTAGCAACTTCTACAAGAAAATAACCCAATCAAGGCTGTGTTTTGAGAATTACAGATAAGAAAAACAATATGTTACCATTCAACTTATGTCACACAAACCTAATGGGTTGAAGAAATAGAAAATGAGTTGGCATACATAAAGAAACTGGTCCAAATCTTACATCCGAACAATATCACCAACTAACTAACAAGGAGCTACAACAGTGTCTGTTGGAGATGAAACTAACAACTTTTCAGAATTTCCAAAAAGGAAAAAGAAAGTTGATCGACCTTGCGCAAGCTCACAATACTGTATTTCCAAAATCGTTACCACTTTTGTTATGAAACAATGATTTTGATGCAATTAAATGAGTGGAAGCTCCATTTCAGTCATCCTGGTTTCGAGGGTTTGCACACTTCAGATTATAATTAACATCAGAGTTTAAGATCACTAAAAATTTCTGTGTCACTACATAGACAATCCAAAGAAAAGTGGTTAGAGATATCAAGGTCTGGATATTAGTTTCACCTGAGGTACAGCACAATCAGCATGAGTTGGATCCCAGAGCAAGGAGCAGAAGCACTCCCAGTCATCAGTTTGGACTTCAAAAAGTGGAGCCCTGTTGCAGCAACAACTTAATAAGTTCAGCTCTTTTCCACATACACCAATGACATTTTCTAAAAATATGTGCAAAACTTATAAGTGCTCTTGGTCACTGATACATAAAGTTCCATAGAAAACACAAGAATAAAGGAGAAAGGGAGAAAATTAACCAAACTTTTGGGAGCTGCTTGATTGGGAAAAGTTTATCTACTTAACTCTTTATTCTCTTTGGTAAGTAGATACAAACAAGATGATTATGCTTGGAGGTATGGCATTCTTGGAAAAGCCTGATAATATTTGCATTGAAAACCTTTTCTCAAGTCAAGAATGACATTTGCACAGAAAGCCATTTCTTGTTCCAGGAATAATTGGAACAAGTATCAGCAGGCATTTGAGCAAAAATAAAAAGAAGTTTTTTGCTTGCAGGTCTCTTATATCAATGCCACGAAATAACAAAATATGACCGATAAGCAAAAGCAGCTAGAGAGAACATCACTAGGATACCTGCGCCACTTTCCACATATAGTTCCACCTTCTTCCCCATCATCTAGAACCTCTCTACATTGAAGCCAATTGCCTACCAAGGTAACTTTTGGGGGTTTGTTTGTCGCCAGCTCCTACATATCTAGATGTTAGTTCTCTCCAAAACCCTTAACTAGTATATGGCTTGAATTGAGTACTTCTTTGAATTGAACTTGTGCACGAATTGATCCTTACATGTGAACTACATGGATCACTTGATGAGGGCATTTCCAAAGGTTCAGCAATACCATTGACATCACTGTGAGGAGATCAAAATAACAAAAACAATTAGAAGCAAGGTTCCCAAAGACAAGATGCAAAGTTAATAACTTCAATCACACTATCTGCATGTGTCAAGCTGAAAGAAGAGTAGTTTAAACAAAAGAGGGAAAGATAAAGTAAAATGCTATATGTGAAGCTGGAACTTCTTACATCAAGCAATAAAGAAAAAGAATCGTGTACATAAAATCAGGAGAAATAGAAGAATATAACACATAACCCTATTACTCTTTAAAGCAGTGTTTAAAAGAATAAATCCTTTACTTTCAAAAGCTTAGCTAAGTTTCCATTTAAAAGTTATTATACTGTGGTAAAAACTTATTTTTGTCAACGCCTCATTCTATAGGCGCTGCTAATAAGCCAAATGGATAGTCATTTTCTATCAAAAGTTTAGTTCCAATGAGAAGATGCAAGAAGATTATACTTAGAGATTGTAAGAGGAAAACAAGATGAAGAACTATAGGAAGGTAATCAAGAATGATATGGCTCTGCTAGAACTTACCAAGGACATAGCCCCTCAATAGAAAACTTTGGCATACTAGGATACAAATAAAAGATTTCACCTAGTGAGGTTCTTCTCTTTCTAATAGGTCTTTTAAATATTGTTTCTTCGAATCTTATGTCTTGTATTTAGCCTAAACTTTAAATATGTAGTACGTCTCTTTTAGTTAATTAGCCTAAATATTTTCTTGTAATGGCTTGTTTGATTGATTTATTTATTTGTCTTCCTTCATGTTTGTGTAGTTATTTACTCATTTTATTTTTTATATTTTATTTTTAATTTTTAATTTTAATTATTATTTATTCTTATTTTTACCTTATTCTATATTTATTGTATTATTTATTTTATTACTTATTTTTATATTTTTACTTATAAATATGTTTTTTATTACTATTTTTGTCTATTTTATTTTTTATTTTTATTATTTTATTATTTTAATATATATGTATATGTATATATTTTTATTTTGTATATATTTATATTTTACATATATTTTTTTTAATGTAGGTCTATCAAAAACAATCTCTCTACCAGTTAAGGGTAAGATTGTGTACTACTAAAGCTCCTCTACGTGTAATGTATCAGAGAAGTTGTCACTAGGTTGTTATTTTTGTAAGGTGCAAAGCTAATAACATGAATCAAGTTATCTGCATGTGTCAAGCTGACAAAAGAGTTGTTAAACAAAAAAGGAAAGATAAAACAAAATGTTATATATGTAATTGGAACTTCTTATACCAAGCAATAAAATTTTAAAAAAATGTGTACATAAAATTAGGAGAAATAGAAGAATATAACACATCAAGGCAGTGTTTAAAAGAACAAATCTTTACTTTCAAAAGCTTAGCTAAGTTTACATTTGAAAGTTATTATGCTGGGGTAAGAGGTCCTTTTCTCAATGCCTCTCTATCCAGGCCAAGTTACTAATAAACCGAATGGTTAGCCATTTTCTATCAAGACAATATATTCAAATTATAACAAATACATATTCCCTCCAATTGAAACTTGTGTCCAATTAAGCCATGGTTAGACAAGGATAAAGAGGGGAACATATAATTCTTAAAATCCTTAAGCGAAGGATGTAGAAGTGCTAGAAACCATTTTTATGAAACCGCAACAACCTCTCATGCAATAGGTTCAGAGACAACATTTATAATTATAACTCTTTAGTTGTGAGGAAACAAGGTCTACCATAGGCTTCCAGAAGAAACAAATCAAATACAGCACAATGGTTTACCAACATTCACAATTCAACCGAGCACCATTTTAAAGTAATGTACAGAAAATTAATAAGAGAGGTTTAGAAATGAACATACTCATTAAGTAGAGGTGACCAATCTGGAATTTCTGCTTGGAAACCTTTTCCAACCCGAACACTACTCACATATGGTTCATTATCTCTCAACATTAATGCTGCAGGATGTGATTTTCGGGCAGATGATGAATTTCTAGATCTTCTCCTTGCACCCATGATATTAGGAGATCTTCGAGAAGTTTTCTTGAGAATTTTACCCTTCTTCTTGAGACATGAATGACAAAGCCACTCATCTGTTGGCATTCCTTTCATACGCAGACTGCAGCAAGATACATGAAATGCCTCTTCACAATCATCACAAATTAGCATTTTCAAGACCAATTCCATACGCCTACATATCTTGCATGAGCGAGAAGGGATGATAGCATTGCAATCTTCAGCAGCAACATCAGGCTTGCAAGGCCAGACTCCGTCCAGCAACCCCTCGCTCTTAAGTATAGAAATGCAAAGATCCTTTGATGATAAATCTTCGCGCATGACATCAATACCCATTGCACTGGATGAGGAACACTCACCATTATCAATTTCAGTCCTCATAGAATCTGAAACATGTTCTATATTTGACTTTGATGATGAACAACTATCATTAATACTATCAACTTCAGCAATTATATGCTTGCTGTTTTTGCAAAAATCACCAAGAAGCAGTTCATATCCATTAATTGAATAGGATTTGAAAACATCAGGCTCTTCAATGGATACTTGAAAAACACTTCCAGGATCCCCAACTCCCTGCTTTCCCTCTGCAAGTTGAGAAGTTACATGTTGCTCAACAACGGCCACCGAATCAGAATTACAACTGATAACAGAAAGACAATCTTCTCCATTTCTCTTCATACTCGTGGCAACTTCTCCTGAGGAACAGGCGAAAGAAATTCTTCGTATCTTCCTTCGCTGATATACATACTTTGGTGCTGAGTACCCAGACTCTGTACTAGCAGTAGATAGCTGAGAACTTCTTTGGAAATCAGAGGGGCATAAGATATCAGCATTCTTTTTCTCATTTGAAACTAGAATAGCTTCTCCAGGGTTACTGGAATGATCATGGAAGTTTGGATACATCTGCCAAATTTCAGTGCCACGAACCCAGTCACATGCAAAATCTTGTTTCTCATGGTCAGATACATAATATGAAACAGCTTCAATTGAACTGTATATGTAATTTATATCAGCATTATCACCTGGAAGCACACTCAACTATGAGTGGAAGATTTGCTATTTGACCTCCAAGAGAAGTTGGCTTTCACTCGCACAAGATTCAGCTACGCAAAATTACTCCCTTCCATTTACTGCATGATTGATAGGAGAAAACAAACATTGAAACAGATAGGCATTTATCCTCTTCAGCATGTTCTTTGTTTGAAAGGAAGTAAATTTTTTCTTTGGTTGACATGACTACTTACTGCAGGAATCAGAGGAGTGGGAATTCCCTTTTTTATTTGGTTAAAATGAATAGTCTTCTATACGTGTGTTTGGATGCATATTTGCTACCTACTTACCTGTTAGGCTCTAAACAAACTAATGTTCCAAAATGTATGGAATCTATCAAGTATGATCACTATAAAAGAGGAAATATCATCCATACTGAGGGGGAAGAAATATTTCATTAATGGTTGATGTACATATTTTCAGAGATTTAACTACAACATCTGTAGCATTGAGGACAGAATGGAATGATGTTACAGACTCCTTCATAGGTCAGCCTTATTCAAGGCATAATAATCTTATCTCATCTACAAATTAAGGATAGCATTGGTTTAGTATTATCTTTTAACTTAGGATAGCAATTATCT
>JANKOE010000205.1:24638814-24652345 GCA_026284465.1 Erythroxylum citrifolium | reverse complement strand
GATCTCGGTTGTGAGGTTGTGATTGATCATTTGAGTGCGAAAATTGAGTGTGGGATTCCTGGTGCGGTGGCGGAAGGATGACGGGTAACTGTAAACCTATCTGTTGCATCGCAAGTGTCGTGACGGCGGCGATATTAGGGTTGGCTGCTGCCGCCTGACTAACCTGTGTGTTTCTGAACGTAGTGCCCTGATGTCGAGCCCCACGGTGGGTGTCAACTGGTTCTGCCAGATTTTCCTGGGGCTGGATGTTGCTATTCGGATCCATGACCTTGTGAGATTTTGGTTGCTGAAGTCTCGACTTGAACAGTTAATGTTTAGCAAGAGACAATAGCAGATTGTTTTCGACACTGCAAAATTCGTTCAAAGGATGAAGTCTCAAGGAATTTAGATGAACCCACTAGTGAAAACGACATTCATGAACTTGAGCTTATGATTAATGATCTCAGCTATCACAATAAAATGGATGTCAATAGCTTATTGGATTACCCGGGTGAAAATGATACATGTTCAGAGGTCTAGAGCTTATAAGAAATTGTGGCTAATATCCTTGAAACTAATGTTGATGATGAAGTTGAAAACGATACAGTACCTTTAGAACCAGTTACGCGTAAGGAAGCACTTATCGCGTTTAGAACTCTTCACAATTTTTTGGTGCAATTTGAGAACACAACACCAGAAATTTTGGATGCAATAAGAAAAGTTAAAGATGAGCTCCAACTAGACTTAAATTTTAAGAAAAAACAAACAACACTAAAATCATATTTCACTAAATTGTCTTAGTTATATTTGTATAAGTTTATATAATTATTACTTTATGATATTAATGGGATCTTATATTTACATAGGGGCATTTTGAAAATATATTATCTTATTATCTTATCGAAATTTGTTAAATATTCAACTGACCCAAGTCGGAATCAGAGAAAAATATTATCTTAAAGAATTTATTGATTTATCGAATATCAATTTAAAGAAGTTCTACCGTAAATAAACAGCTTTTATATAATTCGTACCAAATTGTTGGGAAAAGGATATGAAATTAAAAGCATGGGGCAAGATATGTGAGGGCAAAATGGTGAAAAGGAAAACAAATCCTAATCATGGGCAAGCATGGGCGTTGGTGGTGGGATTGTCTCTGACTGACAACGACACCATTTCCATTACCACCTGCAAGTTCCATATGGGAAAGGTTTTCTTATCTGCTGAGATGGCAAGACCTAATTGGTTATCTTGGATATTCTAGGGAATATTTGGCATGTGCTTAAGTCAAAAGAAGAGGGTCCTCGAAATGATAATAAAATTGTAAAGAATATAAGAAAGAATGAAAATAAATAAATTTTTTATTATATCATGAATATATAATATTAATTTAAAAGAAAATAAAAAATATTATTTACCTAATCGTAATATATTATTACTAAGTAATCAAGCACCCTTAAGATTGGAAGGCAATTGATTTGATGCCTTTCCCTATAATTATTATTGTTTTGTTGCCTTTTGCCCACATTTTACGTGGCAGACGCGAATCATACGTTAGGTTCAATTAGAAAATCAATATTTAATTGGCATGATTACAAATTCAATAATTGTTTGAATTTGATATAGTTATTATTTTATAAATTAATACTCCCTCATATTTAAAATAAAAGTCGTTTTTTGAGAGATGCCCACTTATTAAAAAGTTAATGAAATATTTGATATACCCTTATTAATTGTATGTTGAAGTACCTTGAAAATATAATTTGTGTAATTAGAATGTGAGAAAAATTAAAGGGTAATTTTGAAAGTAAAATGATAATCATGCATGAAAAGGTACGAACAACACTTATTTTGACTAATTAAAATCTCTCAAAAATAACTTTTATTTAAAGTAGGATGGAGTATTAATTAAAGATAGACGACGTCATAATGTTGCTCTGTGATTTTCTTATTTAAAATAGGAAAATGGAATAAAACAATTAACGTTGTCTTGGCACAGGGAAGGAGTCCAAAGGTTTTCGCTTTCCCAGAGTTGCTAAAAATATCTCCGGCATGAATATCTACAGGTGTCGATGCTTTTCTGTGAACTTCAAGAGAGCTGAAATCAACGGCCTTTAGTAAAATAGATATTTTCTCAACTTTTAATCTAATTGGCTGTTATAAAAAATTAGCTTCTTCTCTGAAACAAAAGATATCATAATCAATATAAACAAGAACAATATTTATTTGACACTACGTGTGAATTAGCCGAAAATGGGTATGAATTGACAATGTCGCTATCTGGAAGATTAGATTAGAACAGAACGGGAACGGAGGGAAGAGAGGGTGAAATTTGGAGGGTGAGGGATGGTTATCCAAACCACAAATGACAAATTGACATGAACTTGGCAAGGATGAGTCGAGATTTTGTGGCCTTTGAAGTTGGATAACCACTGTCAGACAATAAGGTTTTATGGGACTGCAAATTTCATGACACATGTGACTTTGGTTTTTTTTATTTTTATTTTCTTTGAATCTTCTTCTTTTTCGTAATCATAAAGCATCCCTTGAAATGTATGGAACTCCAGTGTCTTCAAGATCACACGTCTTTTTCAACACCATACTTCTTTTCTTGTCATTGCAGATTCAGTCCAAAATTGCTAATGATATCTTAAGAAAAGAAATACGCAAATAGGAATGATTCTGGCAAGAATAAACGTCTCATGGATTTAATAAATATACCAATTTTCAAATTAAAAAAATAGAAAGTTATTTTATTTGGATATGAAGTTTGTATCTTATGATTTAATTTTTATTTTATTTCTTAAGATTTAAAAATTATCAAATAACTTTAAAAATTTCAATAATTTCTTGAAAGGAAATACAGAAATAACAATAATTTGAGAAAATATAAACTTATTTTGTAATAAAAGTCTGCAAATTTTGATAAAAATTAGAAATTGTTTTGTGGATGTGCCTTGGCGTATATTATTTGTTGATGACATTGTTTTAATGGATGAGACAAAAAAAAAAAGGTGTTAAGGTTAAGCTTGAACTTTATATATTAGAGTTGAAGGACTTTAAATTGAGTAAGCCTAAGACTGAGTATGTAGAGCGTAACTTTTCGCAAACGATGTGAAGGTAACGATTGGTCTAAAAGTTATATCATAAAAATAGTATTTTGAGTATTTAGGATCTATTATCCAAAGCAATGGATATATTAATGAAGACATAGTTCACTATAATATATTAGGGTGGCTTAAACGGAGAAGGGCATCAAGAGTTTTATGTGACAAGAAGGTACCACTTAAATTTAAAGGTAAATTCTATCATTTAACGATTAAGCCAGCCATACTCAATGAAACGAAGTGTTGGCCTATCAAATAAGTATATGTTCATAAGTTCACGGTGACATAAATAAAGATGTTTCGTTAGATGTGTAACCTTACTAGAAGAGATAAGGTTATAAATGAAATGGTAAGATTCAAATTAAATATGACTAATATTATTGAAAAACTAAGAGAAACAAGACTTAAGAGGTTTTGACATGTTAAGAGGAGACACTTAGATACTCTAGTGAGAAGATACCAAAAGATTGTACTTAAAGACTGTAAGAGAAAAAAAAAAGGAGCCAAAGAAGAATTGAAAGGAGATGATCAAGAAGAATAGGGCTCTACTAGAACTTACCGAGGATATGTCCCACAATAAAAAAACTTTGATGTACTAGGATACGAATAAATAATCTCACATAAAGAGGTCATTGTCATTCTCATTATCATAGGTATTTTAGCATTTCCCTCTTCCATCTTTCCCTCTTATAGTTAGCCTAAACTTTTAAATATGTAGTACTTACCTCTTAGTGAGTTACCATATGTTAGAGTAGTGCTCTAAAGGTAATCACACCTTTAGCACTTTTGTACAAACTTTATTTTGATTAATAAAGCAAAAGGCAATTTTTCATTAATTTAATGTTCATTTATATATGAAATGATGTCGATCTTAAATCGAATGAATGAAGTCCATTATACAAAACATAGCATGAAGGAAATCATGATGAGATCATGATAATGTGATTCATATCATGCGCAATTATGTTAGTATCTAAATAATTCCTAGTCATAGAATTAATAAGACATGACATTATTAATTCGGATAAACTAGCACATGTTATACTCCTTGATTTGATCAAGCAGTGGATCTTACAAATTGTAAGCATAAGATGTTTAGAGTTAACATGTGGATGCTTACTAAGAGTAGTAAGTACATCGGATGACCTGCTATGAGATTATCATATGGATGATCTATCAAATGTCAATGATTAATCTCATCATAGCAATTATGTAAATATCCTTAAACTTGAAGTACTCAAGGATATATTGGATACTGATCCTATGCTTTGACATCATTCTTTGTTGCCTCAAAACGATGTCGTTCATAGGGTAGTGATTAGGTACAGCTATTGGTATTCAAAGGTAATTGGGTAGCCAATAAAGGATTCACCACTCCTAATAGAAGGAGATGATACTCGCGACCTCTTGTCGGGGTCATTACTCAGGAGTCTCTGGCTAGAGCAGTTATGCGTCATGAAGAGAGTCTTCAATGGCACATAGAGTAATGAGATTCCTAGGACAGGAACAAAAACTAACATCATTAGGACTAGATGTGACATAGTCAGTCTAGTGAAAGTTGACAGATAGCCTATACTTTGAACCAAGTGGGGTATAGTATGGTGAAAGGACGAATGACACTGTAATTGTTTATGGAAAGGTTCGTAAGTCGGATAATTAACTATTGAAGAGTTCTTGTGTTAATCCACTCATATTCTAGTAAATTGGCATCATGAAACCCTTCATGATTTGTTTGAGTTAAGAGTTAATTCAAGTGGCATAAAACCATCTATGATTTACTCGAATTAAGAGTTAATTCAATAATCGGAAACCTAAGGGTCATATGCATAAAAGATCGGATGAAAAACAAAGTGTGTATAGTTGTTTTTAAGTAGACCATGATTGTGGATCATAGGCCACGATTGTGATGGCTACGATCGTGACCAAAGGCGAAGTTGTCAATTAAGTAGGCCACAATCGTGACCGAAGGCTCAACATATGTACATAAGTGAGTCCTTTCCTTATGTACACATGAGCTAACCAGTCAAAAACACACTCAAGTGAGAGAATAAGGTGTCTAGAAGAGTTCTAGAGTTAGAGAGAAGTGTCTTGAGTCTTGTTCATGCAATTTATGCAATTGTTACATAAATTAAAGTGCATGCAACATAGTCATCTTTCTCTCCATTAGAGCGTCTACTAGTTTGGTGTTGTATCCACCCTTACACATTGTTTCTTCTTCATCTTTTGCATGTTCTTGAGTGATCAAGGAAGGTTTAGTGTTTGCAACAACCCAAACAAGGAGAAGAATCAAGAAAGGAGGATAATCAAAAGGTACATATACTGTTATACCATGTTCGTATAATCTGTTTGTGCATGTATTTGAGATTCTGCCTTTTTAGGATGTCATGGGGTTGAGATTCTGGCACTTCCGCTGCTTTATCGTGCATATGATGCATGAATTCATGTCTCCCCCTAACAACATAAACATTTCCCTATTTATTATTATTGTTGTTGTATTTTTTTACATTGTCTATCTTTATCGTATTATTTAGTTTGTTAATTTTCTAAATTATGGGTCATTCAGAAATAATTTCTCTACTAATTAGGGATAAGGCTGCATATACTAGACCTCTCTAGATCTCGTGTATTTCAATAGGATTTTTACTAAGTTATTGTTATTATTGTTGTTGTTATTGTTGTCGTTATTTTGTGGTTTAACTTTTTTTACCTTGAACTTTAAAAACTATAGAATAAATTTTTGTATTAGATTATTGATTTTAGGAATATCTTTAACATTAAACACTTTTAGGTACTTTAAATTATTAGTAGCCTGCATAATAGGAATGAAGCACCAATTTAAGCTATACAAAATATTACATTAGGGAGACAAAGAGAGGGATTTAGATAGTTTGTGAAGGGATTACGTCAAGCATTAAAAGAAGATGGAGATCTACTGATAGATATTAGAGGACCATTAACAATGAGTACAAGAAAGAAGGTCAAAGAAGTTTTCAATAACTTAATTGTAGATCTTGTCTTAATGAGTAAAGCTTTGCTACTTTAAGCTCTAAAATTAAGCCTATGCTATTGATTCAGGCAAATGAGCTGATTTCAAAAAGACAGTGTGGAATTTAAAAGTAAATTGGAGCCAATCTTTTATTGGATTTATGAATTGGAGAAGTAAATGCAAATTGGCATTAGAGTTAAACTTGTAACTAGTGTCGAACTCGTCCTTGTGAAGCATATTAAGAGTTCCAAAATAAAAAAGGCACTGACATTAAAGTTAGACCAATATTGCAGTCATGATTTTTGATAGTCTTTAAATATCAAACTTCTGTTATATAAGAATTGATTTATCTTTTAAATTTATTTGTTTGTTAATTAAACTGTGTCAAGGTTATTACTTTCTATTAGAATTCTAGTTCTTAAGGTTTTTATGTTCTTAAGATTTGATGTCTTATACGACTATATGATTGACGTAAAGGAGAAGCTTATGTTTTTGTTCAATCAAATTACATTGGAGAGGTTTTTCTTCATCCTTAATTTTAGAGAAACTCTTATTTTAATTTCTTGATAATTTACGATTTAATCTAAATTGATAGTGGTGATCAACTATAGAATCTTATCACTCTTAGTGCTTCCTTTCTAGAGAATTGTGATTTGTATTATTCTTTTGTATTTTTGTGTTTAAATTTTTGAAGTAAACATGATTATGATATAATGGTCCTTGGTCCTATCGTATTGATATTGAATCTTACTATTCCTATTAGTGATGATCATATCAAAAATTGGTATTAAAGACATCTTTTATATTCAGGTTTTTTTTATACCATCTGTTTACATTTTAATATTTTCGTGTCTTTGTTTTTTATACTCAATTTCTTTGTTTGCATCATTCATGAACAAGATTCGTATAAAAAATAGATCATTTTTTGTTCCTTGTTCCTTATTTCCTTAATTTTACAAATTAATAAAAAATTTATTAATTGTCTTAGTTTGCCTTACAATGTAATCCATTCTTGTTGAGTTCTTATTCTTCCTTTTTTAATCAGATCTAATTGGGACCTATAGAATTTAATGTCCTGATCTTGATTTTTCATATTTCTTAGCCTCTAGTTACATTTTTTAAGTTTTCTGTCTAATTTGCTTCTTTGGGAGTTATTTGACAAATGAGGAAAATTTAAACTAGCTCTCTTAATTTAAATTATCTAGTTGGCAAAGAACCTTTAGTTAAGAGTTTAGGTTATGAATAAAGTGAACTATGAAAGAAGCATGTAAAGGGGTGCTTTTGCTACTAACATTTTTTGTAAGTACATTATGACTCAAACTCGAAACGGAAAATTATCCAAAGATAAGGAAGTATGTGAGAAAGAAAGAGTGGGGATAGACCGGGATTTCATCGTAAACATAATATGAAGTCAATACAAGCATCTCAATAATTAATTTAGTGAGGTGAGGGATAAGGTAGGAAAATATGAAACTACCAAGTTTAGATTACGACATAACATATTTGTATATACTAAAATGGATGACTTTAAGGTCTACAATGAGGTCGAGGGTGCTATCAACTATTTGAGGGAGGATGGAGAATATATGTCTAAGAGTGAAGAGGAAGTGCATGATGATATGCCTAACTTAGAGGATACTAGTGATGATAAATGCATTGAGAGGCTTGAAAGAAGAAGGGTATGGGTCACTATGAGGGAATTGAGTATGTGGAGAGGATGACATACATGAATAATGCGACAATCTCCTCTATAAAAGGTGTTCCATCAAAAAATGAGTGAGTAATATGATCATATATGGAGGCAAGTGTGCAAATATATCCAGTGTGAAGATAGTGGAGAAGTTGAGACGACCAACTACAAAATACTATAAGCCATATAAATTAAAATGATTGAATAAGGGTGAGAAGGTTAAGGTAACAAAGCAAGTTATGGAGATCAACTATAGATTTATGAAAGAGCGGGAGAGTTTAAAGGGAAAGAAATAAGAGTAAACACTTGGGAGTAATTCAAGCCTTTTGGGTAAAATGAAAATAAGAGAAAAATATGAGAGGAAAAGAGTGAATTTAATAGCAAGAATGGGGGATACAAGAGATGCATTTTTGGTCAAGCATCACATTTTTTAAATTTTGTAGATGAAAGTAATAATTTGAGGAGAGAAAAAATGATGGAAATTAAGTACTGATTCAAGTTACATAAGCAACTATACAAGGAAAGCATAAGAAGGGGCTTAGAAAAGTTAAGTGTCCAAAAAAGTTGAAGATCCAGTGATGAACAGTGGCGAAGCCAGGAATTTGTTTCAGGGGGGGCAAATTTTTTTTTATCCAATCCACCATGGGCAACGATATTCTTTTAGGTAGGCAACCTTTATATGCATATATATCTTCTTTAATAAAATTTTTTTTTAGGGAATTTGAGGGTGGGCAAATATGCCCACCCTCCCTTAGCAGTGGCTTCGCCACTTGTGATGAACATTGGATCACCATTGATAAAGAATAAAGGAAACAAGGTCAAAGAAGCTCTCAATGACTTAATGATGGAACTTTAAACAAGGAATAGAACTTTATTACTTAAAGGGACTAAAGTTAAGTCTATATTATTGATTCAGGTGATGAAGCAAACTTTTAGAAAAAAGGGTTACAAAACATAACTTGCACTAGACTCATAAGTAAATCAGTGTTGGTTATTGGAAAAACATAAACAAATCAACACTGAAGTTGAACTTGAAACCAATACTGAACTCGAAACCAATACTGAACTCATTTTTGTGATGCCTACTGAGAGTTCTAAACCAAAATTGGTGTTAACTTTAGAAGCTATATCGAAGTTGGACTCTTGATTTTTATTAATCATTAATCTTCCAACATCTATTAGATAAGGATTGATTTAGCTTTTAAATTCATTTGTTTCCAAATTAGATTATGTTAAAGTTATTACTTTCCTTTAGGACTCTTTGTCTTAGCATTTTTACATTCTAAGAATTTTATGCCTATATAAGACTATATTATGGATGTAAAGGAGGAGCATATGTTTTTATTAAATAAAATTATTTTGGAGAGGGGGTTTTCTTTATCCTTGCTTTTAAAGAAACTCTTGTTTTAGGTTTTTTTTTTGGTCTTAGACTAGGGTATCCACCGACGGATCCAGCGACTAATCCCTTCGTTGGTTTGTAGGCACCTTACAGGATGAGATAGCTGGCCCAAGGATTTAAGGCTGCTCCATACCCAAAGTCAAATCTAGCTTACTAGTGGCAATCAACTGTAGAATTTTATCACTCTCAATCTTTCTCTTTTGGAGTGTGGAAATTCATATTATTATTCTGTATTATTGTGTTCAAATTCTTGAGTTAAACTTGATTTTGATATAACGATCTTTGACCATATCGTAGATATCAAATCTCACTAGTCCTATTGGTAAGAATTATATCATTGCATGTTTGGTAAATATTATATAATTAAATAAATATCATATATACAAAAGGGAAAACCATACACATTTTAATTCATTTTAATTAATTATTTAAGATTTTGTTTGATATAAAATCACATCATGCAAGGGTCATTTTTGTTCATTTAAATGACATCATTTTTATTTATGTGAACTTCGTTAGATGTGAAATCTATAACTATTAAATATATTGAGAAAGAAAATAAACTAAGAGAAATAAAAAGTTGAACTTTTATTATTTTGAAATTTGATACAATCACTCGCAACAAAAACCTCCTCTATTTATAAAGCTACAACCGATGAATAAATGCTTAAATATAGGAATTGCAACCACAAACTTGCAATAAAGTGCTTATATACAAAAAAAGACATAAAACAAACTTTAATAGAGTTGCATAAAGCTACATGTTATCCTATAGAATAGAAAAAATCAAAGAAAATTAAAATCATAAAAATAACTCCTATTTTTATGGATTTAATAGAGCTCTGAAACAGAACGGTACCGACCGGTACCGGTACCATTTCGTTCCAGAGCTCAATCTGGTACCGACCCCGATACGGTATTCATAACATTATGAAAGTAATTTTATCTTCAATTTTACAATAGAAATAATCAATGATTATACCCCTGGTGAGGTCTTTTAGAAAGTGAAACATCACATTTATGTGTTTTCTTCTTTAATAAAAAATAAGATTCTTAAAGAGTTTGATGGAATAACTATTGTGATAATAAATTGGAGTAGTTCCTCTTGCTTGCAATGCAACTCTTTAAATATTTTCCTCAACAAACTTACTTGATAGGTGTAGACTATTGTAGCTACAAACTTTTAATTATTGACAAAGTGATAATAACTTGCCTTTTCAGAGAACATGAAACAATTTTGAAACTAAGCATGAATACATATCTTGATTTGCTTTTTCAATCATCCTTACATTTAAGAGAATTATTATATATAAAGCTAAATGAATATGCAAATGTGCATTTTTACCCCAAGATTTTTATTAAAATATAAGTTAGACCTTAACTTTTTAGATCATTTAAAATAAGCCTTAACGTTTACAAATTGTTGAAATTAAATCCTAAGTGGATGACAATTTGAATAGAGTTAAATCCTTGTATTTTATGTGTCACGCCAATGTTGATGTGAGTTTATTATTTTTCATTATTAGCATAGGCCCCATTAAGCTACATATATGCTATGTGAGATAGTATGAAATATTATTTAAAATAATATTAAATTAATTTAAATTCTTTCTTTAGTTCATTCTTTTTCTTGCAACTTTTTATTAGGTTTTGACCTCACTATTGGCACAACCTCTGCTTTCTTAACCTATAAAGTCTCTGAAGTCATCAACTTTTGTTCATACTAAAAATAGTCATTACTAACAACTAAAACACCGTCTTTTGCTCCTTCTCGTCACTATTCAGTCTCTGCTCCTACTCCGAGTTAAAAGACTTTGTCGGAGGTTACACCATCTTCGAGTAAGTAGATGGACCTCCTATGAACTTATTAGAATTTGAGTCACCTATATGAAGCAAGGAAACCTTTGCAATGGTAATGTTTTTCTCCATCAATTTGTTATTGGCATGTTTACGTTGTTCTATTATGGTTGCTTTGCTCGAGCCATATCTTTAACCAATTTCCTCTTTAATAAGTTGTGACGGACTTCCTTTTGTGTTAATGGTGACTAAATTAATTGTAGCTTTAATTTTAAGGGAAGTTTTATCATAACAGAAATTGGTAAACACTTCAGAAGTGAAGAGCAAGAGAAAGAATGAAAAATGAAGCTGAATTAAGAGATGATGAAAATGATTTAAGTGTATATAACCAAAGAGGAAAATTGATAGCAAAATGAGATGTTAAAACAAAGTGATTCAAGAAAAGGAAAGAAGAGAAAACGATCCAGAAGGATATTAATTTCCTTTCTGACTTCACACCTAGTATTTCACATAAACACTTTTAGATTACTTATAATATAACAGCTTATGAAATTAACAATTAATATAAAGAATTGGTCATAAACTCAAGACAAGTAATTTAACTTTTCAAAGCCAATGATTTCTTTTAATGAAAAAATGAGCATTATTTTTTCATTTATTGTATGTTTTAAACATATAAAAACAAAAAAATATCTATATGTGTCAAAGTAATTAGGTTTAAGTGAAAAGGAGAGAGAATTATTCAAGTATCTGAAATACAATCAAAGCATTTCCATAAGTTTATTCACTATTGGAATAAGCTCAAGGAATGTTATTTATGCTACCTAAAATGGAACCCCAAAAATTTTAACTAACAAATTCAAAATTGTTCAATCATTTTCTCATTTAATTTATATATAGACGTAAGCAAACTAAAAGGAAAATTATCTTTTAAAAACAATTCTCTTCTTCCTAATATTAATTGATAAAGCAAACATACGCAAGGGGGTTGAATTTTATGTAAAAAAATTCAAAGTACTTTCAAATTGAAAAAATCCTGTTAAACAAAAATAAGTCTATAAATAGAAACGTCATACCATCTTTCAAAAGGATCCTGTTAATGTTAAAAACTAAAAGATCATGTTAATTTACTTCAAAAAAAAAAAGATCATGTTAATAGAAAGGAGCCCACTAGCACTTAAAAGAAAATGAGCTTGCTAATTGATATGAGTCTGTTAGCGATTAAATACGAAAGGATTTTGTTAATCAATAGGAGCCTGTTAATGTTAAAAAATAAGGAGCTTGTTAACGCTTAAAAACGAAAGGAACCTTTTGTGATAGAAAAATAGAAGGATTCTATTGTAAAGCCGAAGGAGTCTCTTGAAAGCACAAACTTATAACGCGAAAATTTAAAAGTTAGGAAGAGATAAAGAATTACACAATCAATTTATACTGGTTCGGTTTACAATGAAGCCTACATCTAGTCCCTAAGTATTCAACTTGAATATTTCACTATAAAATCCAAGCAGTAAATTTTCACGAGCCTCTCTAAGTTCACAAGTACATATTTTCAAGGTTCTTCAAGTTTCTACACTCCTAGTGTTTTACAAAATTCTACAAGCTCTCAACAAGAAAAATATAAAGGATTTAACAGTCTCTCTCTATAGAGTGATTTTACTTTTTAGGGCATAAAGAATTTGATAAGGCTTTTAAGAATATTGATGATGCTAGGCTATTTTGCAGGTCTCGTAATTTTTACAAATGTAATGGCTCTTCTTTAAGTAGACATTTTCCGCAACTAATTGTTGCTTAATCTACGACATCTTTCTTGCTGAAATATTCAATATTCAGATGTTAAGATGAACTTTATATCAAGACTTCTGGAGCTAATTATTCAAATTCGTAAAAATGTCTGGATGTTATGGAATCATTTCTAAATCGGCAAGTTCATAAAGAAGGTTCCTGTAAGAAAGGAAGCAATTATCCTATGATTTTATTTTCTTTTAAGAATTATACTTTTGTCGATATAAGAAAATAAATCCAGTTTGAATTTTGAAATATTATAAAATTATCATCAAAATCGATAAACATAACCCTTGAGCTAACATTAATAAGGTTGAGAAAACTGTAAGCAATTAAAGAAGCTTAGCGAGCAACCATGCTTAATGAAATAACAATTTGATATAAATATTGCTTCATTCTGTAATAGGAATAGGAGTAGTTACGGGAGAAAAAGTGTATAAGCATATCATAATAAGTTAACTAAGTTTGTCTACCTTGGTGTTAAAGTGTAAAACATCAACACCCCAACTTTAAACAAGGAATAGTATGTGCAAATACACATATAAATCAAAGGAACAAAAGCTAATACATGTAAGTCATGTTAAAAAAGTAGTATAAGTAATATCATGCCATTAATAATCATATTCACAAAGCACAATTATTGAAGAAACCCTACTTTTTGTCTTTTTGTAAGTATCGAGAAAAGAGATATATTAGTTACAGACAAAATCGTTATAGTGACCCCTGTGTTATACGAAAGTAGCTAATTAAACCCTGAGATATAAAATGTTACTCTATTAACCTTATGTTTT
>JANKOE010000205.1:24618310-24633410 GCA_026284465.1 Erythroxylum citrifolium | reverse complement strand
ATAATATTGAAACATTTATCAAGATTTGCCTTTGGTCTGGAAAGATTGACAATTCCAGCGGTGCTAAAATCAAGTTGGAGCAATTATGTTGGGGAAAACAAGAAAAGGGACTTGGTCTCAATGCCATTCACACTTTTCAATCCATGCAAGTAGCCAAAAGAACATGGAGACTTTTCAACGACAAGGAATCTCTATGGAGTAAGTGGATTAATGAGTTCTATCTCAAAGAAACTAGCTTATGGAAAATAACAAAGAGGAATGGATTCTCCTGACCCTTTATTCAAATACCGAGAAACATATCCAGTGTCTATCAATTCATCAAAATTCAGATAGGGAATAGGGAAGGAACCTAGTTTTGGTATGACAGTTGAACTTCTCTCAGCCCTTTACATCTTAAAGAGGAAATATGTTCTTTCTATACTAGAATCCATTCTCAAGCGAGAGTTAACAAATTAATTGTGAATAACTCTTAGCATTGTCAAAGCAGGGGTGCTAAAAGGCTACAAAATTATTTCCCAAGCTATATGGCCAACTCATTTACTCCAAACAAACCTATATGGTCACTAAGCTTGAATGGAGACTTTTTAAACTCTTCATGCATCAAAGCTCTCAAAGCCTCTCACCCTTTTATTCCTTGGTATAATATTGTTTAAAAAGAGTCCCTAAAACCAAAAGCTTCTTTCACTACTTGGCTTGCAGCTATGAGAAGATTTAAAACAAAAGACATAATTGTGAGATCTAAAGACATATTATATGAACTATGTTGTAGTGAGCTTGAAAGAATAGATCATCTTTATTGTAAGTGTGGTTACTCAGCCTCCATTTGGGCCAATATCTAGCACACTCTTAGCCTTTACTAGTCATGAATTAGATTGGAGCAAAATATTGGAATGTGTTGAATATAATTTTAGCCAATGAAGAAAGATAGAGTATGCTTAAGCCTTAATTTTAACGGTACAATCTACTCTATTTGGAAAGAAAGAAATAATAGAATATTCAATAAGATCAACACTGATAAGCATGTCCTAGCTCACAAGTTACATTGTTAGATAAGAGAAACATTGGTAGCTCATCATATGTAGGAACAAGTGAGTCCTTTCCATAGAAGATAATGGAATCTATACAATCTAGCTTTCCTAGAAATTTTGTAAAATCCTTGTTTTTCAATTATGCTTAATCCAGATTTGTAAAGACTTTTGATGCCTTTTAAGGATTAATAAAATAATTCTTTTATCTTCCAAAAAAAGTATTAAAATAATAAAGGAAAATTTTCAAATTAGTTTAAATAACTTTTAGAAAATTGTAGATTGAAATATTAATTTTTCTTATTTAAAATGGAAGGGAGCAAGAAGTATAAAAATTTAAAATAATAACAACAACAATATTTCAGTAAAAATCTTATTGTATGTGGGGTTTGGAAAACTCCAGAAGTATGCAACCTTACTTCTAACTAATAGAGAAATTGTTTTTAATTAATCCACATGTATATATATACACACTAAGGGTGTGTTTGTTTTCATTTTTTTGTTTTTAGTTGTGGTTTTTATTAAAAATAAAACTTTAGGTTAAAACACGTTTGGTCCTTACTGTTGCGTTGCCGTGTTTTAAAAAATAAAAACTGCAATCGTATTAAGAAAACCAGAAAAAAGATGTTTCCCTAATATTTGACAATAGGTTTTCGTTTCTTTCGAAACATATTTTTTTCGCCGACTTTCATCTTCAACTGTTGTTTTTTTTCCTCTTAGCGCCGACTTACATCATCATCTTTAGCTAACTCCAGGTTTGTGTATTTTATCTGTTTTTGTTCCTTTCATTTTCTTTTTCGGTACGTGGATATGGCTTTCTATTGTTAGTGCATGCTCTGTTTCAAGTTTCGCATTTGTACGCGAGTTTGAAGTGTATTGGTAGAAAAAATCTGTGAAAACCTTCTCAGGTATAAATATAAGATTATGTTACTAACTTTCACCCTCTCGAGCTTTTCTTCCATTGTTTATATATACACCCGTCATTCGCTAAGTTGGTTCTAATATCTTACCCTTCACAAAGCCAAAGCCAAGACCCCAAATCGAAAACCATGAAGCATCATCATGTCTCTGGCGATACTTCTCTCACCCACGAAACGAAGAGAGTTTTTGGAGAGAAGTTGAAGGAGGCATATGATGCAGCTATCGTCGCCGTGGCTGATAAGAGAAACATCCTTTCTTTGTGAAAATATTAGTGCACGAATGACGATGAGAAAAAACGTGGGTATTTTGGTCAAGGTTCAAGATTATCGAACGCAAGAAAAACTAGAAAAGTTGGAAAATTGGAGCAAGAAAAACCAGAGGATCTGGGCAACTGGGCACTCTTCTTTTGCTGGCTTCTAAGCCCTTGTCAGTGCCGTTGAAACAAACAAACTGTGTCTATTGAAGAAAATAAAAGTTTGATCTTTGATGCTGTCTGAAATTTCTGCTTGACAAAGAATTATGCCATGGAGGCCCTCAATGCGGCAAGGTTAATTCCAGCATCTGTTCTTCGCGAGAGAAGAAAAATAACTAGCAGAATCTCAGCTCAGCCTACAACTTCATTGCCCAAATTTTCTGCCTCTGCTTCTTCAAGCACAAAGCTACCAGAATTACAAGAATGCTTATATACCAGACTTTGATTTAAACGGAGGAAAACCCAACAGTTATAGCTGGTGGTGTGACAGCTTTAACAGTTCCATTGGTTTTATTCCAGGTTCATAAGAGTTCAAAGCCATGGGGTGTTGAATATGCAAGAAAAGCTTATGAGGTGTTGGGTGATGACGTGAACGCGCAGTTACTTGAAGCCGATGTCGATCTTTTACAAAGTTGAAGACAAACAAGGTTTCCTGAAGAAGCCATCATGGAAGTTTATGAAATTCTTGAAACACTAAATGCCTTTAATGCAAGTCTTCACGTCTATTCATGCATTAAATGAATGAGTTGAAATATTAAATGCCTTAAATGTAACGTGCCTTTCATGCAATTGTTATATTAAAAAAATCGTTAAGACCCCACTGAATTAATTAATTAAAAATATAATGTATTATAATATATAATTAATTAATTAATTTAAAAATATAATGTATTATATTATAATACAAAAGAATAGAAACATGATAATAAAAACAAATATGCTTTAGTTTTCAGTTTTTGTATTACAAATCTCAACCAAACATGTTTTTATTTTCAGTTTTTATATTACAAATCTCAACCAAACAGGTTTTTGTTTCTAGTTTTTATATTACAAATTTCAACCAAACAGGTTTTCGTTTCTTTTAGAAAAAAAAACAGAAACCAAAAACAGGAAATATAAACTAAAAACAATAACAGAAAAACAGAAGTGGAACCAAACGACCCCTTAGTTACCCATTATTATCCACCACGTATCCTTGCTAATGATAATGATGATTCACCGCATACCCTTCATCAACGTACCGCTGAACGGCGTAACTTTGCCTATAACCACCATTAAACCAGTAAGAAGGACCTGGTGGTGGATGACCATAGTACTCCATCTTATTCACCTCCAACTTATCACCACCACCATCCTTCTTGCCACCATCTCCTTCCTTCTCGCCACCTTCTTTCTTCTCCTTCTTTGCATCACCCTCTTTTTTTATCACCCTTCTTGATCTCGCCATCGCCGCCACCCTTATCCTTTTTATCGTCTTCTTTCTTCACCGGAACCACGTCTATGCTTCTCTTCAGCTTGTCCTTAAGATAGGGAATAAGCTCCTTGATGTCCATCTTCCCCATCACAGTGACCAATTCCTTTGCCTTGTCGACGACCACGTTAGTAACTACTTTGCTTTTCGAGATGATCTTCTTTATCTTAGAGATGCAACCGTCACAGTGCAGCCTTATTTTCAAAACGACGACGCTCTCCTTAGGCGGTTTCTTCTCTTCGACCTTTTTCTCCTCAGGTTTCTTATCGGTCTTCTCGTCGACTTTCTTATCTCCTCCACCACCACCATCTTTTTTGGGCTGAGACACAATGTCGACCTTCTTCTTGGTTTTCTCCTCGAGCCTGGCTTTGATTTTTGCGGTGTCGACTTTGCCAGTCACAGTTAGTTTGTTGCCAGCAGTGTCCACTGTCGCATCTTCCACGCCCTCCATATGTTTAACGATGCGTTTAATTTTTTTCGCACAACCCTCGCAATGCATGTCCATCTTGAAAACAGACACGACAACCCCCGAAGACTTTCCATCGTCCTTCTTGTCCCCTCCACCATCCACCGGCTTCTTCTCGGCACCCATATGGATAGCTTGTAGAAGCACATGGAGTTCTTTAGATCACTTGAATGACTATTGAAGTCACACGTGATCACCATCACAGCATACACGCACCCCAAATGTTCAGCGAGGAGAATCCCTATGCCTGTTCTGTCATGTGAGAATACGAGACGACTAAAAGAGAAACTGTAAATGAAAAAGTGTATTGGTGAGGGAAAGGTAAATACGTGAAACTTTCGCGGGGAAAGTTATTAGGACTTTAGAATTGTTGTTGTAGGGTTAGGGCAGGCTGGCTGAGTTGGCTGGCCGGACCAGTTCGATAGTTGGTTCTTTCGTATGTTCTCTTTTACTACGGGTACTACTAATACTAGTATAGCTTTAGAAAAAAAAGTTATTCTTTAAACCTATAATAAAAAGAAAAACTATTGATATTATGGATGAAGTTTTCCTTGGTGTGGAGAGCGACCAATCATTTTCCCATAACAAATATCATGGAGTTTACTCAATAACATTAAGAAAAGATTCTTCTAATTCAAATAACACTATCTTATCTCTGTACATGTGGTTACTGCAACTAGTAATTAACTAAATCCAACATATTTTGTTAAGTTTTTTCAATGATGTGACAACCATCAAAATTATTCCTTTCTTTGTTTTCTTATTAAAATTAGTTCTACATTTTGACTACTAATGTCATATCATAACAATTGTAGAATTCAATCTTGGACATATTTAATGACTTAGGTCTTTGAGCTATTAAGTGATGCAACCTCCTCATCTTCTTCATCTTCCTTGAAATTAATTTATTAGTGTTGGTATTATTGTTGTTGGTGATCACAATCATTTATTCCTCTACTTTTGCCTCATCTTTTATCTCTTTTTGGAGTCAAGTGATTTTATGTTACGGCCTTAACTACTTGCTCTTTATTTTTCTATTATTTATTTATTTTTATTCGTGAACCACTAAGGAACTTTGTAGATCATTAGTTGAAAGCTCCTTAATTTCATCGACTTCCTTAAAAGAGCAGATAACAAAAATGATTTTTTGTAACATCCCGTTACTTATGTTAGGGCTAGAATAGTAAATATGAGAGATTGGAAAGTGTATTTCATGTTCATGCATAATATGACATACATATACACATGAATATAGATATTTTTGCACGTGAAAATGATTGTACATGCATTCATTAACATTATGGATATAATTGATTTATATATGTGAAATGTGACTTTTATTTAGAATTGTGGTTTTTATGTATGGAAAAATTGATTTGGAGAGTGTATTTGTTAAATTAGAGTTTTTGGAGAATTTCCTAAAATGTTGAATATTATTATACTAGGAAAATGCCAATTGGCAAGTAAATTGGTGAATGGAAATAGAAATGAGTTAAATGATATTGAAGATTTTTATAGATGACTTTAGAATTAGTAAGAAATGATATTGAAAATTTTAGTGATAATCGGAATAAAAAGATGAGAGTTATGGAACTAGTTCAATAAGAACTTAGTTAAAGCCTTAGAAGGTAGATAAGTGACAAGTGTCACTTGTCTAGTTTAAGTTTTACTATACAATTTCATTTGAAAGACCAAGTACTGGTAGATAAGTGAAAAGTGTCACTTGTCTAGTTTAAGTTTTACTATACAATTTCATTTAAAAGACCAAGTACTGTATCCTTGTCTTCACCTTGTTCATAGCTTTCTTCTTCAAGTTTCTTCATTTTCACAGAGTTTTTCATCAAACCTTCACCAAAGTTACACCTTTCTTTTATCTAGTCATTTCTACTCCCAACTTTGTTGTTCTTTCATTTGCCTCAAGAAAATCGAAACCTGCCAACCTACATAATGATGTACGTAGTTGCATGAGGGATTAGGGCTTCTTGAGTTTTTGAAAATTTTGGAGTTTTATCAAGTAAGTATCTTGTTAATCCTTTAGAGTTATTGGTTTATCAAACAAAAATGGTGATTTATTGACATTACATGAACATGAGAAAAATGGAGATTTTTAATGAAAATCGTGAAAATATGGAAGTGCTAATTTTTTAGATTTGATGATCAATATGTTATAAAATAGTGTAGAAATGATTTTTAGAGTTGAAAGATCCATGAAAATGTGTATGAGATCAGTGCAAAAATTTATGAAAGATGACATTCATATATGCTCTGTTTTTTCTCTTCACTATTCATATATATGAATATTTTGGTAACTTGAAGATGAACAAAAAAAAATGAATTTAGAGTTAAGGTATAGGTGTAAGGTGATGTCTAGAGATGAGTAAGAATGATTAAAGTGATAGTTGGAGGAAGAAAATGAGGAGAATGTAGAAAATGAAAATGCAAAAAAATGACAGTGAAGAAATACAGAAAATGATGATATGCGACAATGAGGTTATGTTTTGATGGTTGTGTTTAATCATAGTTTTTGATCTGTTTGTGAATGTGTTGAGCTAAATGGGAGTTGAAATGGTGAAATGAAAATGGAGGATGTACAGAAAATTAAAATGCAAAAAAATGAAAGATGAAAATGCAAAAAAATTGGAAAGTGCAGAAAACTTGAAGAACATGCATGAATGGGTGCTGTTTTTAGATGTTGTGTCTTAATCATGGATTTGGAGTTGTTTGTGAATGATTAGAGCTGAATGAGAGTCAAAAATGAAGTGAAAATAAGGGATAATGTAGATTAGAAAGGTTGGATTTAGAAAAAGGAGTGAAAGAAGAAGAAGAACAACAACATTTCTAAAGAAGGAAGAAAAAGAGAGGAAGAAGAAGAAAAATTGCAGTATCGGAAGAGAAGAAGAAAAGCAAGATTGTGCTTCTATACGATCGTGACTTTGTAAAGAACCAGGAAAAGCATGATCGTGACTTTTGAAATTCGTTGGAAACTCACGACTTCTATAGTTGGAGACAGTTCAAACATCCTTTGATCTTTTGGCTATAACTTCTTCTCCCGACCTCCAAATGACATGGGATTTGAACCAATAGATTCGAAACACATTGTTCTACATCTCCACAAAAAATTATAGCAATCTGAAATGACAAGGAGGAGATTGATTGATGAGATTGGGATGAAAATGATGAACAGTTCTGGAAAAATTGATGAATGGAGTATTTTCATTAAACATGCTTCGGTATTTTGACAATATCTTGTTCTATAGTTATAAAAATGGAATTATTTTTATTTGGAGTAAACTAGAGACACAGGGCTACAAATTGTCTGAAGAAATTAAGTTTTAATTCAGTCTCTAAGAATTTCAATTTCTGGATGAAAGTTGAGTATAGGGCACTGTTTCAGTATAAGAACAGCCTGAAAAAATTTGGAGTATAACTTTCAAAGTGCTGAACCAAATTGAATGATCTTGTTGCCATTAGAAACTTAAGAGATATGAGAACAATTTTCTAGGGAAAGTATTGCCAAATTACTTCATTGCATTGTCTAAATGATCAAGAATAGTAGACCCGAAAGTCAGTTTTCGGAAAAATCTGAAATGATTCATTAGGTTATGAAATTAGATTCAAAGTGTTTATTTGAGGTATAAACCCTACGTACAAATGATGCTTAAGTGAGTTTTGATATTGGAATGATTACGTGACTTGAATAAAGGAAAAATACTCGGGAATGTCATTGAACATGCATTGTGCATATTTCATTTACATAAAGGTGCATCAATGAATATTTATGAAATTGTGCAAAATTGTGATATATGTATGTATTGCGTGTTGTAAAGGAGCATTTAGAACGTCAACATCTAGACATTGCTGGAACTTCGAGACAATAGTTTCAGGAGCAAACTGTGAGTAACCTAGACGGTTTCACTCAATTAATTATTTGTGTTAGATTAAGTTTTGAATTAGCATATGAATGTGGTTTGATTGTGTTGATTTCAAACAATGAAGGTCCGAGGCTTCTGATGCTTGAATGTGATATTGAAGTGTTACTTGTATGTGAATGTGAAGAAATAAGTGATTTCTCAACTAATTGTTGAATGTCGGACTAAGGTTCTAAGATAAATGTATTCTGAATGTGAATGTGAAAGCATGTGAATGATTGAGAATATGTTAATGTGAAGCATTCCAATACATAAATGCATGAAAGATAAAGGCAGTTGTGACCGGAGTTGCTAGTATAAAGAGCTTAAAGCTCAGACTGTGATCAGAGCTTCATGCTCAGTTGTGAATATACCTGATATCCACTAAGGGATATGGGACATTATCTGATACAGCTCGGTATTCACGAGGGATATGGGCTAGTAAAAAATCACTCGGTCATAACGACAATAATAAATGAAAGTGAGTCTCACGTGCATTGCATTTATAATTGATATGTGTATTTAGTATGAATGAAATATTCGGTATGATTGTTCTGAAAGTGATATATGATGCTTCATGCAAAAATGCAAAGATGTGAATTATGTGTTATATGTGTGATGTTTTGCATTGAACCATCGATGGTGATTACCTCATTGAGTTCGCAAAATTTATCAAAATTGCAACGTTATTTTTTTCAGAACCGAGAGACGACTTTAGCTACTGAGAGATGCTACAAGAAGTATAGTCTTGTACTTTTGAAAAAAAAGAAGAAATGGCTCAAATGTCGATCAGCTGAGATTGGAAAGATTATATAGACTTTTTGTGTAATTTTCTCTTTCATGTAGCATATTTTGTATTAGGATATGATGATGTACATGTATGGGTTTTTAAAAGCTACAATGTAAATACGTTCAGATTTATGAAATGAAATGAGGAAAATTTGGATTTTAAAATATTATGACTTTCTTGATGATGTCATGTTAAGTGAACGTTGTGAGTGACGTAGCGCGCCATTATCATAGGTTATGTACTGAAATATCCTCCGGGTGTTCCGGTACATACCTCGTGGTAACGGGGTGCTACATTTTTAGTGTCATGGACCAAAATATCTTCTCAACTATACTTATGTCTTTCTTCTTGTCACTATAAATTTGCATCTTATTAATTATTGCCATTGTCCATTAAAAATAAAATTTGTTGTTATAAGTTTCCAAGATTGAGGGATCAATTGCTTCGAAAAGATAATTTTTTAACTTTGAGAACCTTCAAATGTTGTCATTCTAGTTTTGTTCTTTGTGCATATATTACTACTATACCACTTGTTGGTTTTATTATTCTATTAGAGATAAGTTGCCAGTTATCGGTAGTCATAAGGACTGTTGTTGCTACTCAACAAATCAAGTGAGGAAGAAAAAAATTGTCTCATTACGTCACATTATCACACGATTACTTTCTCTATTTTGGTTATCTTCATATCTTTGTGCTTACGGGCACTCCAACGCTTATTTTGTGCAATAGTAAAGACAAGAAAGAAAGTTAATGTTATATTCTCTCTCTCTCTCTTGTTTTGTGACTCTCTCTAAACTAAGTTATGATATCACTTTTAAAAATATTAAAGAAGAGAAGCAATACAAGATAACAAGCAACTTATTTATGTATATAACTAAAACCACTAAAAATGCTTCAAATTAGGAATTGCAACCACTAACACTTTTAATAAAGTGTTCATGTATAAAAAAGTATGTAACAAACTTGAATAAAATCACCTAAAGCTATGTATTATTATATAGAATAAATAAAACCAAAACAAACTCTTATTGAGCTGTATAATTGAGAACTTGAACAAATATTTCCAATAACCACTTGTGTTAATTAGACTAAATACGATATTATTTAATGTCCTCTATTAAAAGTAAAGATAAATATTATGAAAATTTTAAAATTAATTAATAAATATAAGAAAATATTTGATAATTTTTAAAATTTAAAAGATTTAAAATTACAAGAAACTTTAATGCATTTAAGTATGTGATGTATTAAATCTAATGTATAAATTATTATATATTGTACATTGGAAAATTAGTCACCATTTAAGTTTGTTTTCTTAATAGTCACTACAATAGAAGGGACTTTTATGGATGCAAAAATTCATAACTAAAAGTCCCAAAATCATTACTAATAGTCACCAACGAAGATTTACATTCGTTGATAAAAACATCACCAAAGCCCCGTAATAGAAAACTATAGGCGATATTTTTCCCTAATCATAACGAATTATTTTTTTCTACGCTTTATTTTCGTAGCGGAAAACTATAGACAATGTTTTGTGAAATCGCCGCCAATATGTTTTGGCTACGTTTACTTTTCGTAACTGAAGATTATTAGCTATGTTTTTGGAAACGTAGCTAAAAGATTTTAGCTACATTTTTTGAAATCGTAGCTAAAAACTTTTGAATACATTTTTAGCTATGTTTTCATAATTGTATCCAAAAAAATTTTGCTACATTGTTTAGAATGTATCCAAATGTTTTTAGCTACCTTTTGCAAAATGTAGTCAAATTTTTAATATACATTATAACTAAATGTTATACCATGATAATTATAATTATTTTTAATATTTTTAATCCATATTATTGTATATAATATTATATTTTTTGTTGTTAATTTATTATACAGAAATATAATACAAAATAATTAAAAATTAGAAGCATTGCATATAAAAAAATAAAACATCATTAAATTTGATTATGTACAAGATTTTAATTACAATTTTAAAAATACTTATATACAAAATTAAAAAATACAAATATTAGTTTAATCACTCAAACTCGTTTTTGTCTTCACTGCTTACATAATCCGAGCCTTAGTAATTTTCTTAGGCACTTTCATGCTTGGCAATTTTTTTAAACAACTTGTCCTCCTTTTCAAGTCGTTGAACATATGCTGGTCTTGATAAGGATGGAGCAGTTGGCTTAGGGCCAAACCCAAGAACTTTAATGTATCCAGATCGTGTATCAAACACTTTGTTGCAAATGTCTTCTACATTTGGCTTATTTCCATCAAATATTGATGCTTGCAGTAACTCTTGCATGTTATTCTAAAATTTAAAAAACAAAACCAATATTCAATGTCAATAAATAGATAGACTTAAAATTTAAACAAAATTTTATACTTACATAATTATTGTGCGCTTCTTCAAACATCCACCCTTGACCTTTCGTATAGTAAGTGAGCTTGTAGAATGTGATCATATCACACTCTTCTGCATGTAGTTCCTTCTCACTCTGCTTTATGATAAAAAATACAGTATACAATAAATAATATAATGACTATTGACATAATTGTAACTTGTAAACAAAAAACTTACATAGTCATTTCGTATGACAATAAATGATTTGGAGCCTTGGTTACGAGGAGTTTTCATTTTTCCTCTGTTCACCTTAGCCTTCTCACATTTTTCCTAAATAAAGAAAAAAATAGTCATTAAATCATGTAATAAGATTAATGGAAGCAAATGTGAAGAGAAAGAAAACAAATATGAACATTGGGAGAGGCCCAATAATTACACAAATTATTCCAATTTTCTGGAGACATTCATTCTGAAACATGTCTCCTTACCTCCTTATCAGAAGGGAAATATTTGTAATACTGATGCGGCCTATAATGATGATCTTTGGTCCTTTGTTTCAACAATGAAGTGACATAGTTTGAAACATTAGGGATGAGAGACGACCCGGGAGCGGATTCCCCACGGGAAGGGGGACAGGAGATGGCCATCTCGAGGCACATCAAGTCCTATAGGCAACACCGACGAGACCTGGGAAGGCAACTATCGATATCAACGATATTCAATTTCATCTATGAATAATAAGTAAAAGTGTAATTAATCTTAAAATAAGTGAAACAATATTTCATATAGTTAAAATAAATTGAAAATTTACCAAAACTTTCTCTAAAGCATTCTGGAAGAAGTTGTTTTCTTTCAACTACTTAGTTTGCTTTACGAAAGGTAATTATATTCTGGCAATAATCCCTAGCTCACTAGACAATTTTGTTGATTAAATCCTGTCTAGAGTACGACCTTGCGAAGTATTAATATGTACTGATAACTTACTATTCGTTGCAGCTCATAACCTTTAGTTATACCTTTACTGCTTTTTCTGATGTGGGTATTGGAACTTGACAACAAATGAATAATGATAAGTAAAAACGCATTAAACATGTGAATATATATTTGAGCATAAATCTATTTGTAAAGATTAACAAACTTGCAGATCCCTCTTTATTGGTTGAGGCAGATGGAAGTTGTTGTTAACTTGCTTCATTGGTGGATGAGGTCGATTGTTGTTGTTGGCTAGGAATTGATTGATATGGTTGTTGTTGGGTAGGAATAATTTCGATACTTGCCACCTTCTTCCCTTTGTTTCTACCAAGTGCTATTATATTAGATATTAATAACTCAAACATTAACAATCCACATTAACATAACTTAATCATCAACAATCTGCGTTAACATAATCAACAATACGTATTAATATAACTCAAATATCAACAATCCACATCAACATAACTCAATCATCAACATACCGCATGAACATAACTCAAACATCAACAGTTCACATAAACATAACTTAAACATCAACAATCCGCATTAATATAACTCAAACATCAACAATTCTCATTAACATAACTCAAACATCAACAATCCATATGAACATAACTCAATCATAAATAATCCACATTAACATAACTCAGGCATCAACAATATGCATTAATATAACTCAAACATCAATAATCTGCATGAACATAACTCAATCATTAATCATCTGCATTAATATAACTCAAACATTAACAATACGAATTAACATAAATATTACCAACATTACATTTTAAACAATATAAAGAACACTTTTATTACCTTCAATTATCATGAACAAGATCTTGAAAATCATCATCATTAATTAGATTGTGAATTGACTCTTCATCACTATTATGTTTGCTCAAAGTATCATCATTGTTATATAATTCATCATCAATATAGTCTTCATCTCTTTCTACGACAAGATTGGCTTGTATTCATTTTCTGTTAGTATATTGGGATCAACATCTCTCATATGGAATGATGATATATTTGCATCTTCTATTTGTAGGGCTCCATTATTCAACTTTGATTCAATATCTTGATATACTTCATCACCATCTTCACACATTAAACTAATTTTCCTTTCAAAAAAATCAAAGAGATTTCGGTGTTGAAACTTTTGAACAACTCTTCAATTGCTACCCAATATAGTGTCGTTGAGGTAGAATACTTGTTTCGCTTGACTTGCAAGCACAAAAGGGTCATTATCTTGCAATGCTTGCTAACATTGATGCTAGTAATATTGCCATCTATTTTTTGTCGCCAAGATTAAACAATTTGCACTTAAATAGAACAATTTTTTTTAATCCTTGATGTAATGCAACTCTATTATTTATGAGATGACATTAGAGAAGTCAATAAAATCGTCGTCATGTTGTCCCTCAACAACAACCCCATAATTTTGGCTTCTATGTCGACTGTGTCAATCTTTTATGTGAAATCTAACTCCATTAATAATGCAACATGTATATTTTTTGTCACACATATGCGGCCCACATGCTAAAGCATATAATGTTGTTGTCGCTTCTTACAATATACGGTTATGTAATCGTATCATCTTATGATAAAATATAATTAAAATTTTAATATAACCTACAAATTGCCATAAGTTCATAGTATTCCATCAATAACTTACTAGAGTCCTAAACCATGATAGGAACTTAATCTTATGTCACTAAATATAGTGAATAGTTTATATGTGAGGAGGAAAGAAGCGGTTGTATT
The DNA here is from genome assembly GCA_026284465.1 of Erythroxylum citrifolium. Classification (NCBI taxonomy): domain Eukaryota; kingdom Viridiplantae; phylum Streptophyta; class Magnoliopsida; order Malpighiales; family Erythroxylaceae; genus Erythroxylum; species Erythroxylum citrifolium. The sequence continues at coordinate 24,619,499 of JANKOE010000205.1, read as the reverse complement.
TAGCTACAAAGTTTATTTTATGTGAAGAGGAAAGAAGCGGTTGTATTTAGCTACAAAGTTCATTTTGTACGAGTTACGATAGATGATTATTAAAAAAAGTAATTGAAATTTTGATTAGAGCATGAAAGTTTTTCAAATTAATGATGTTGCACACATTATTCCTTTTACAATATTAGTAAGTTGTCTAACTAATTTTTGTTTTAGTTACCTGTCCCAATTTATGATATAAACACAATAAAGGACGAATGAACATTCCCTAAAGCATATAGACCGTTAAGCCTATTATAATGATTTCACTTTAAATTCCCCTCCAAATCTATATTTTAAAAATACATTTATTATATTTGCTTTCACCTTTGTCTTGAACTTGTTCTAACATTTACTGAGAACAATGTGACTTGTTTTTGATAGTTATCACTAATTACTTATAGATATGAAATATGTATAAATCTCAATTTTCACCTTTTCAAAATCACTTATTTTTTCTTACAAAATATAGGAGCTAAAAAAATTAATACACTCGCAAATGATCATTTATAAAATTATTAATTAAACTAATAAAGTTACAAATTTATTACAAATAATAAATAAATATTCAATAAAATTAAGATGTAAATTAATTTAGTAAATAAATTTATTTAATTTCTTATGCGATAATTAATAATAAATATCATTAAAATTATTGTATTTTATTAAAATAAAATAAGCAAAATTTTGTTTTCAAAACAATTATCTTTTGAAATATATGTATTTAAAAAATTTAAATTAAAATACACTTTTTAAAAGATTACAAGAAAATATTTTTTTGAAACAAAATCATAAATTAAAATAAATCAAATAACTAAATTTTGGTAGCCATAGTTTTTATTAATAATAAATAATAAATAATATATTTAATTGATTGTAAATAAGATTATAATAAAAATGAAAATATAAAATAAATCTAATTTTTGTAATTTTCATAAGTTATACAATTTGGACGAAAATAAACGAACTTTTATTATTAAATTTAAAAATGAAAATAAAAATAAACAAACTTTAAATTAGGTATTGTTAAGTCAGAATTTTGACTTCTCGTATAAAGTGATTTTGATGACAAACAAATATAAGACAGTGAAAAGCAGAAGACATTAACAAGTATAAAAAGCAGACGATACGAAAAACAGACGGAAGCTGCGAAGTAATAAAA
>JANKOE010000205.1:24556523-24576476 GCA_026284465.1 Erythroxylum citrifolium | reverse complement strand
TTTTGATCTAAAACAACAACAAAGAAAGCAAGTTGATGGGTTCGATAATTGTGTTTAGTAAGGTGGTATTGTTGTATGATTATTATATAATACAAGGATTGCCTTATATGCAGGAAATTGTTTTATTGCAATGGGGCCTGGAATTTCAGTCTAGGTTCCACCTCTCCAAATTTTCCAGCGATCTCATCGAAATTTCCAACCACGTGCAACTTGACCTGCAAATTTCAAAGTGTAAAAGACAATAACTGACAATCAGTCCTTTTGCATGTGGGATGTCAGCATCTGGTTTAGGCCCACAACTTAGCAAGTTCAGATGCTTCTGAAAAGACAGAAGAAGCGTAAAGAAAGAAAGAGAGAGAAAAGGGGGTCTCCAGCAGAGCAGAGCAGGTTCGAAATACTTTTAATTAAAATATTAACATAAATATCCGTTTTCTGTCATTAATAAATTTTATGATACCAAGTCAAAAAATTTAAAATGCTTTTAATTAAAATATAAAAGAAAAATTATTTCCTAGTTATAAAGTTTTTAAAACAAATGTATTAAGACATGACGAAAGAAAAGAATGATTCCATTTGTCACAACCAAAAGTTAATGAGTTAATTTAACTTAATTTAATTTGAAATATATTTTGAACGCACAATTTTTTTAATAAGTTAATGATTCGTTGATTTTTTAGTTCGATTTTTAATTTTTATTATTTACTTTAGTCATTCTTATTGTTAAAAAATAATTTATTTATTAATTTAATTGGTCAATTTTTTCAATTAATCAATTTTATAAATCAAAATAAATCAAAAATTTTAATTTTACCTCTTTTATTAAATCAAAATTATTAATCACCAAATTCTACTAAAATCTCTACACAACCTCTTTTTAATTTCCATTTTAGTCCTTAGAATTGTTTCAATTATGACCAAAATTTTTGAATTGGTTGACTTTTCAATTTGATTTTTATTTTTCAATTTGATTTGTTTTAATTACTCTTATTGTTAAAAATGATTAATTTATTAATTAATCGGACAATTTTTTCAATTAATCAATTTTTATAAATTAAAATAAATAAATAAAATTTAATTTTACAATTTTTTGATTAAATCAAAATTATTAATCATCAAATTCTATTAAAATCTCAGCGCAACCTCTTTTTAATTTCAATTTAATCCTTAGAATTATTTCAATTATGACCAAAAAACTACTATTATTATTTTTAGCATATATTAAATAAATTTTAAGTAATTTATAAAATTTATTTAATAAATTTATAAATAAAAAATAAATTGCCGTCTATTTATATACATAAAATCTCTTTATTTAAGTATAACCAAAAAATCATTTTAGTGATACAATTTTAATTTTTTAACACAACAACTGGTCCCGTTTGGAGTACTGTTTTGAGAGAAAACAATTCTTAAAACGTCCCCGTCGCACCCCAACCCAGAGCTACTCTCTCAGTCCTGTTTTATAGGCTTATAGATATAAGTTTCTTTTCATTATTTAAATATGTTTTTAAAAATTTTGTAAATTTTAAAATAAATTATATATCTTAAAAATTATATTATTGAATAAATTTTAATATATTAATTTATAAAATATAATTAAAATACAAAAGTCATCTATCTGTTTAATTTATAGTTATAATTTTGATAATATTATTTTTATTGTTAAAATTAACAATTATTATAATAAATTTTAACGGTGTCTCTATTACTTTTAATTTAATTGTAATTATTATTTTTTGAAAAAACAGAAAAAGAAAAAAAAACTGTGTACAATTGATGTCACTCTTTTATTTCTTACAAACCGAGAACCTTTGTTTATTGGGGTTCGTTAACTTTTGACATTTATAATTATCATTCTTTGTGATTTAGATTCTTATATTTAGGGTCTATTTGATTATATTAATAATCTAAATTTACTTTAAAATAATTTATTATTTTTTAATTTTAACCTTATAGATTTATAGATATTGATTTTTTTTTATTTTTTATATATTTTATATATTTTTAAAATTATCTAAAATCAAAATAAATTGTAAAGTGTAATATTTAAATTATTGAATAAATTTAATATATGGTTAATTAATTTATTTGTAAAATATAATTAAGATGACAAAAGTTATCCTTTTAATATATAAGTATAATTATGATAATGTTATTTCTATTGTTAAAATTAAAAATTATTATAATAAAAAAATTTAATGGTGTTTATGTTACTTTTAATCTAATTGTAATTATTATTTTTATTAACAAATATATTTGTTTTGGACTAATTAATAAATATATTTTAATTTATATGATTTAGATTATTATATTTAATATTATTTTGATTATATTAATAATACAAATTCGCTATAAAAATTTTCTTTAAGTAATAATTGTGGTTATTATTTATATGTGGAATATGTGAAAACAAATATTATGAAAAATAAATAAAATTTTATTATCTTAAAATTTTCAAACTAAATTGATATAAATTTTATTAAGTAAAATATATTAAAAGTAAATTTTAAAATTTTAAAATAGTTTTAAATTTATTATATAAATTTAAAAATTACAAAAATTAATACCCAATATTAAAATTGATATCAATAATGGTTAGGTGTTCGAGGCATTACTTCCGAGACCGAATAGCTTCATAAAGTTTACATAATTTCAGTCTAGGTTTCCCTCTCCAATTTTTCCATTGAAATTTACAACCACATGACTCAATGACAAGTACTTAGTCCAAGCATTATCTTCTTTCAAGGTGGACTTTTCTGCTTATGGTTTAATTATCCATAACTGCAAGTTATTACTTGATGCTAGGCCTAATATTGAAGTAAAATGGATTACAAGATATTTTAATCGGGCCGCTCATTCTCTTGCCCGTGGTTCCATTCGTTTTTCCCGTTATGTAATTTGGGAAACGATACCGGATGTAATCTCATCCTCTTATCTTTATCAATGATAATGGCTCTTTGCCTTTCAAAAAAAAAAAACCTTCACTCTATACTTTTTATTATACCATGTTTAATTTGTATTCTTATTATAAAACGAAGGTTAACTCCAATTTTTTTAAAAAATAATTTGATACTTTATCCTGTTGAGTCAAATCCCGTTTGAGGACATTTGAAGCAATAGCATCACTATTAAAGGGTTCAAATCACCATTACAGGTCTTACAATATACTCTCTTTTTGTCTCCTTTCTCATGTACAGGTTGAGTTAGTGAACAACTCAATGGGTAATTTTCATCTTCAGAAAAAGAAAAGCTTGCTACATATCTTCTGGTAAGATCAGTTCCCTTTACATGATGATAATCTGCAATTTGCATGTGAAAGAAGTTAGAGGTTTACAATGCCATCATGTGTCAATATGGTGGGTAGGTATTTAATAATGAATGACAAATTCTAACTAGTTGACCGAAAATAAACGACAATTAGGGATGTTACTATTGTAAAAAGAATCTTACAATATATAGCAATAATTAGGGTTCGAGTACTAGAGAAAAGAACAGCTGTATAGATGGATTAAGTCAGCGACTTATAATGCATTTAGATGTGGAAAGGCGGTGAGATGACATCATGAGCTACAAGGCAGAAAGTAAACCAGTGCCACCCTCATGTATTATTCTCATTCAGCGGCTGGCTACTTCAAAGTTCAAACACAAATGGATTGAAGCTGCTTTGAGTTTGGAGTGGTCTGTTACTGTAAAAGCTGTGGTGGTAGTGTACACTTTTCTCATTTTACCAGGAAGGACATTGTTAGTTTTACCTTAAGGCCACGTATGACATGTCCCCAACACTGATTCATTACCAACCCCACAACGTTAGGGTCCAAAAATATTATGCAGAAGTTTTTGGATTAACCTGCCAATGCCATGTCCTTTTTCTTATCAATCTTTTTGTGATCAATCTTTCTTTAAAAAACCATCATCAACCCACAAGATGTTTCACACGTTTTGAGCAACAGCATTCTGGATCTGCAGAATAGGCTACCCTTTGTTCTTCAATGCCCAAATCTACCTCCACACTTTTCATGGAGCATGTTTTTACCCCAAAATGTCAGATCACATAGGTTTTACGCTAAAAAGGTCATCGCCTGCATGTAGGTGAGGTGGGAGTGGTTTCCTCTATTAGTAAAAAAAGCAATAAATGTCCACTTGAAATCTACTCCAACTCAGATTTGAAAGGAAAATGAAAAGATAGGATCATTGGAAATTGAAGATTCTCTTTAAAGTTTCAGCCAACATCGATTAAGGATAAGCAGTACCAACCACCCACCACTATAACCACCTTTGCTTCTTAATCAAGACAACTTATCATTCTAGCAGTGACAAGACTATAATTCACATGAGATGACATCTTCCTGCTTAGCCTTTTGTTGATTCCTACGAAAATAAGCCATCTTCGTTTCAATTACATCCGACTAATTTTAGACCCAAACAGAAGAGGCATGCATGTTCTAAGTTAATGGTCATTTGACATTAAAGTTCAGCTTTCTCATTCTTCTTGCCTAATTGTCTACTGTGACAAAAAGATCAATTTCACTCTAATTCCCACGGCTTTCTATGATTCTTGTTGCCAAAACTTATCCATAACTAATACCCATTTTGGTTTAACTAGCATAATTCTCTATACTTACTGTTTATAAGTTATGCAATAAGCAGAAAGAAGCTAGGCGATGTCAAAATGACTTGCCTGATTTTCCCTATCAAAGAAACTCGATAAGCGTATTGAGGCATTTTCTTTGGAATCTTCTGATTCTCCTTTCAGCATGAGACAACTTGCATAATTTGGCACAAACGGTCGCGGATAGGCAAGTAAGTTGAGGACAAGAAGAGTACAAAGGTGGATATGATAGTGGCGAAAGATTCTTCAAATACATCTAGCACCGGAGCAGCTATCCCACGTCACAGTTGCACCAACCGCTATGGCAGGTGAGGTTAAAATGTCTTAATCAGTACTGAACAACAATGTTTTTGCACCAGTCATGAGCAGGCGTCAACGGTAGTTAATGAAAGACGAGTTGGCTCACATGGAGATATGCTTAACTATAAATACAGAGAGGCAGTAGATGATAGACGAAGAGACAAAAATTTGGAGGGGGAAAAGCCTCATAATTTATTTCAAGTAGTTTTGGAGGTTCCATCAGTACAAGTATAGACAAAGGGAAGGAGAATACAGTGCAAAGGTAAAGACAATCTACTAATTTCTGTACCATCTAGACTGACCTAACAAAGACTGAAGCCTAGTCCTACATCCTCTCTTTCCCCTCTCTCAGATGATCTGTTAGACAAAGGACTGTGATTTGTATCTTGTTGTGTAACTCACCCCTGTAATGTTACAGACCATTAGTCTACACATCTTTAACAACCCTACTTCTTTACAATTAGAAGAGTGATGGAAAATGGAAACAAAACCATCACCATGGACAAAAAAAGAAGAAGCTATTTCCTGCTACTTCAAACATCACTAAGCTTAAAGAGCAATTGAGTTTGCAGGAAAAATAATTTCTGATGGACCGTACACCATCGCCTTCTATGGATCTAATTTTTCCCATTCATAACGTCCAGGAAGTGGCTTGTCTTTTACAGGGTCAAAGTTGTACCTGCATTTAGTAATGAGAAGAAAATTTTCTTTGTTAACTGAAAAGAAATAAAAAATAAGCTATGCAGATGGAAAATATGAAGGCTTGAAGATTTGCTTTTGAAATAATTTAGTTATACTTTTCAATAAATTGTTTCCGCTGCTCTTCTTCAGCTCCAGAGAAGAAGTCATTCATTTCGTGAGTTGTTGGGATGTGCTCATGAGCTGAGTTTTGTAATCTTCTGTTGGCATCAGTTGAACTGGATGGCCTAGTAGTAGAACCAGGGGTCCTTATGGTTTCTGAATCCCTTATCAAACTGCAAGGAGTAGATTCCCTTGTGCTCCTGTAAACGAAAGTAAAGGCAAAACAAAAGACATTGACATAAGTCGAGTTAAAATATCATACTAACATACTAACTTAGATGTGTGTCTGTGTTACAAACTAGTGATTCCATCGAGAATTGTAAAGTCACAATCTCATGAAAATGGCATTAACATGAAAATTGAAGTAAGGCTGAACTAAATTGAAAAGATTAAATTGTTAACACATACTGTTGTTTTTACCACTTAAGTCACTATCCCAATCATGCTAATGGCGGACAACTCACATAAATTTCCGTTAAGGAACAGTAACCCATCAACTGCAAACAGCAAAACACTTGAAAAGACTTGAAGCAGAGATGTTGAAGCTACCACAAAATGCAGCTGGAAATTCTGTTCATGACTACCTCAACTGCTAAAATGCATTGTAAAGATCCACAGGCTTGTCTTTTGTGGTGATACCTAAATTTTCCTCCATTATGATCCTATCCCTTTCTTCACTTAGATGGTATCAAATAATCACTTGTATGCCCAGAAATGCCTTATTTGCCTTATATGAAGATTCATCATAGGTCCATTTCACCTTGTCCACTCCAAATATATCCTTATGATGAGACCAAACCCAAAATAGCAACGGACCAAATATATTAAACGAGTAGAAAAGTTATCATAAAATTTCCAGGTGTATGCGTGATGAGGCTTGTAAGAATAAGATCATGTGAATACTAGCAGATTTACATAGACTTGTAATCAAGTTGATGTCTTCCAAACGAACTCCAACAAACAAAATTTCTGTGAGTAACACCAGTCATGAATTTACTTATGACTCTATCCAATTGAAAGCCCACTAAACACAATAACAATGCTTTTAAAGATTTGCTAAGCAAAACTTAACCTTAACACAGAAAGGGCATCAATCAAGGGAAAAAATCAGCTATGAAAGATTTGACGTGTTTTCATAAAACAATGCAATGGCTTTCTATGATCCAAAAAAAAAAAAACATATCTTATTTGTAGGACATGAACATTGAAACAGAACCACTCAAGTTGTAGAATAGTAAAAATTGAATTATGGGAAAAGGCATTCTAGTCACATGTAAAACTACTATTTTCTTCCTCACTTAACAAATCAAACGATAACATCACTACTCGTTATAAAGCAACTGAAAAAAGTAAAAATGTCACATGAATATTATAGCCCACAGAGATGGAAGTTATAAAGAAGGTTAGGGGTTAAGCAAAAAATTCCAAAGCAAAAGTGTCTGTCCAACCAAATAAGGCATAATTTGCGTCTTAAAAATAAAAAAGAAAAAGAAAAGAGATATGCAGAATCCTTACCGACTAAAAGTTCAAAAAACAGTAAAGAGAAAAAGTTGGTCATCATAGAAAAGTAGCAAAAACTTACCAAACAAAGTAGTGCAAAGTCCAGGAAAAAGGTCAGAGAAAAAATATACAACAAAAGTATAACTTGAAGGTGAAAAAAGAAAATATAGAACACAACTTGCCACTGATAAATAGGGCTTGTTAGCACAAACACAGAAAGACATTCTGAAAGCGCGAAGAATTACATATAACCTCGATCCCAACCTCAACAAAAGAAAAGGGTTATGAATCAATTCGATCAATCTACATTTTCACTTCTAATCCCCTCTTTCCAAACAAATCCGATTAATTCACACTCATTTTAAGTGGTCTCAAAAGTGATTACAATCAAATTCCCAATTCTCTGCTCATTCCTACTTTTCTCGACAATCAACACAAAATTCGAAAAATAGAAACCCCAACAAGTAAGACTTACGAATAGAAACACAAGAATCTGAAAAAAAAAAGAAGAAAAGAATAAAAACCCACCTCTCTGTACCTTCAATCTCCAAAAAGTTCTCTCGAAACGAAGCTTCAACACCAAAATCCTTGCTTTCACTCTCACGACTACTGTTCCCAATCCTCTTGTCATCTTCTATAATCTGCTCTCCTGTATTTGACACCCCTACTTCCTCCATCGTGACCTGACCAACTCCACGATTTCAATAAAAGCAAATCGAAATAAAAGGAAAGAAGCAAATATTGAGAGAAATCCAACTGGTTGAAATAGAGGAAGGCTTCGGTTCAACGACGGCATTAGAGATTGAACTGGCGGATGCGATATCCATTGAGGGAGAGATTTAGCACAAAAGAACCGATCAGTGTGACCAAGGTGGTTCGCTATTCTCGATAGAGTGGTCGCCATAACCGGTGATCGTCGGTGTTTCAGTTAAGCTATATCACCTTGGCTACTAAAACCCTACCACCCCTTCTTGCTAGAACTCATTTATATTGGGCTTCAGCTAGTGTTTCAGTGAAGCTATATCACCTTGGCTACTAAAACCCTACCACCCATTCTTACTAGAACTCATTTATATTGGGCTTGAGCTAAGTGCCCAAGTCCAGATTCAGTTATATATTATTATCTATTAAATTAAATATTTAATAATCATACAACTTTGAAACATAATTTAATTCTTAGCTTTCATATTTTTATATAAATTTCAACATAAATGAATAATTTATAATTTATTTAAAATTTTAATTTTAAATTACGCTCTTTATTGTTACCTTATTCGACTGTCATTAATAACCTTCCCGACCATTGTAAAATGAGAGCTTTATGCATAAGATACGTTTACTTGTTGACTTGTTTATTTGACCATCAAATTATTTTGTTACTTTATCAATTACCATTATATTATTTTGTTAAAAAGATTTAATATTTTGATTAATAAATAGTAGACATGAGAAGAAAACTTGAATCCAAGCCAGGATCTGAACGCCAAAATGCTCAAACTCGAACTATCACAAATTTTTCTAGCTCAACCAATTATAAAAAATTAAGTCAAATCAACCCGAGACAAAAAAAAATTTAACCAAGCTCAAATTCGAATTTAATAAAGCCCAAGTCTTTTTTGAGCTCAAGTTCGAGCCTTAAAGGGAATAACCCGAAAGTTCGGGCTTGACCCAATCCTCTTTTTTCTCTAACTTGCTATTCACAATAGACTTAAGACCTTTAATTTACTTCATTACCTTAATAATTAAATCTCATAATCACCATTCTCTTTTTTTATTCAACTAGTCATTTGTTATTAAGCTTATGAAAATGCAATATCTTATAATAGAAACACACATTCACATGATTTAATCTTCTTTCTCCTTTCTATTTAAAATAATACTTAACATTTACATCTACTCAATTTAGTCCACCAAAAATAAAAAGAACTTTTAAAAAAACTCTCACAAATTACAAAATCACTTCTACCCAACTCAAACAATCATAACCTTACAACCTAATTACTCTAAAATTAAAACTTGTGATCTCGTAATTTACCAACCTCTCCCCTTTTCTTTTTTATTATTTTCTTGCGTGAAAAAAGAAAGTAGACACTAACTAATTGAATTTTTATTGACAAAAGTTTTCGTCATAACAAGTACATAGGCTTTTAATAACAAAGCTTAGTGATAAAAGAAAATTTGACAATATTAATAGTGACAATTTAATTGTGAAGGTACTAAATTGTCACAATTCCCATTGTATTAGTAACAAAAAAATAAATTATCACAGTTAATCTAAACAATAATATCAGTCAATTGTTTTGTCATAACAAACCTCGTATCTGTGACGAAATAATACTTAGGCACACACAAAAATTGTCACTAAATTACAAATGGTAGTGACCATAATTATAGTTTGGTGATTGTGACAATATTAAGTAGATACTAATTAATTGAATATTTATTGACAAAAGTTTTCATCACAACAAGTTACATATTGTGTGAAGATAAACCGATTCGTTACAACAAGAAAAAAATATTAGTGACCAAATAATGTTTTGTTACAATAAAAATAAAATATTAGTTACCAACATATATTTTGTCACAATTACAATTAATTCCTGCCAAAATTATTTTTGCCCCAAATTTCATAAGCTTTCAGTGACAAAATTCAGTGATAAAATAAAGTTTAACACTATTCATATATTAATAGTGACAATTTAGCTGTGAAAGATACTAAATTGCCACAATTACCTTTGCATTAGTGACAAAACATATAAATCATCACAGATAATCCAAACAATAGTGTCAATCAATTGTCTTGGCACTAAAAAATATCGTATTTGTGATGACAAAAATATTTTGTCAAAAAAATTGTCACTAAATTACGAATAGTTGTCACCATAATTATAGTTTGGTTATTGTGACAATATAAAGTAGACACTAATTAATTCAATATTTATTGACAAAATTTTTTGTCACAACAAGTAAAATATTATGTGACGATTAACAGTTTCGTAACAAAAAAAACAAAATATTAGTGACCAAACTATATTCTGTCACACCAAATAGAAAATATTAGCTACTAACATATGTTTTGTCACAATTACAATTTATTCCTGCCAAAATTATTTTTGCACTTAATTTCATAGGCTTTTAGTGACAAAACTTAGTGATAAAATAAAGGTTAACACTATGACCCCCAGTTTGGTTGCAGTCCCCACCACCGGGGACAGAGCACAGGACATTAAAATCCTGTCACTCCCAGCTGTTTGGTTTCTATCTTAAGCGTTTTGTCATCTGCCACCGAGAGACAGCGACAATTAATTTCTGTCTACCTCCAAACCGTAGGACAGGCGACATTCTGACTCTGCCTCCGAAACAATAGCACAGGCGTTGTCGAAATAGCCCCTTCCTCTCTCTCATTTGTGGTCTCTCCTCCCTGCGACTCCCTCGTCCGATCTCGACCCTCGACCCACAACCCCATCAGTCCGATCACTGTCGAATTGTGGCATCGTCCGATCTTGACCCAGAACCCCATCACCGTCGAACTGTGGCCTCGTCCGATCTCGACCCTCAACCCCATCACCGTCGAACTGTGGCCTTGTCCGATCTCGACCCACAAACCCATCACCGTCGAACTATGGCCTCGTCCGATCTCGACCCACAACCCCATCAGTCTTGTCTGTCGACCCACAACCAACGCACGTTGTCTCTCGCACACGGCCCTTCTTCCCCAACAGCTTCGTGTCGAGATTTGTCTGGTTGCAATGGAAGTGAATAGTCTTCTTCTTCTCTGTTCCTTGGCTTGGGTCAGAAAGTTTACGTTTGTGGGATGTGTCCGTCTTCTTTTCTGTTTCTTGTATGTGTCCATCTTTGTGGAATAGTTTCCGATGGTTGGAGATCAATGGGATTAGACAATGGTTGATTTGAACAGATGGACAAAATTTTTTGTTTTGGTTTATAAATTCATCCGGTGGTTTCTGACACTACTCTGCATTATGCTATCATGTATGTTAGATTACTCTGCATTATCCTAGGTGATTTTGTGAGTGTTTCTACTTCTCCTCCCTACCGGTTTTGTGTGTAACTCTGACATTCTTTGAACTTGCTTGCTCTGTATTGTATTTCCTTTATGCAGATATGTGTTTGCCCTTGAGACAAGTTCTGCTTCTTCGTCATTTTCTTCATCTTCTAGGTCCGAATTATATTAAATTCAGTACATAAAATATGCATTTAGCTTAAGATTCCCATTTGATTACCTATACAAGTTTGTGAGGCAATTCTACTAATTCTCCGATTTCTACATTTGTTGTTCTTTGCTGGTGCTACTATATAGAATTATGTTTCATGGTAAGTCATTGGGAATTTATTAATACTTGACTCTATTTTTTTCCTTGCATTGACATATAAATAATTTATTTGTTAAAATTCATATGAACATCTGTTTAATATTGAATAAGTGTAGGGAAAGGTTGTAACAGACCTGCATTGGTTTTGTACTTATTCTTTAGGCAAACTTGACAATGCATAATGTAATTCTCCATTGTTCTGCCTAGTTACCATGTTTGACATATGATCATCCTTTGTTTAACTTATCTTAATATCCTCTAGGAGTTGAGTTTGAACTTTGGAAACCAACGTTTTGTGTAAAACTGTATGCTATTTAAACTGGAGAGGGCATGTGCAACTGTGTTCTCCTTAGCCTTTTTATAATTAATTTCAAAGTTATACCCCAGCAACTTTTGTAGGGAACCAAGTCTGAGAAAATGTTGCATGAATTTCAGCCCACTACTTAAACATGTTATCTTGCACACTTCTGAGTTTTGGAACCTTTCCAATAAGTTAACATGTTTCTTTTGTTTCTGCACAGGAATCATTGGTTGTTGTTCATCGGTTGCACAAATCTCTGAAGAGTTGTTGAAGTTTCTGTTGAAAGGTAATCATCTGCTTGAATTGTGACATGTTATGATGATGACGGCTGTGCATTGGTTGATGACTGCTATGTTGTACAATGTGTTTGTATGTTATGATGATGACTGTTGTGTATTGTATGTGTCGTTAGTCTCCTGCTAAAAATAGACACCTGAAAATAATAAACTTATTAAATAAGATAACTACTGCAAAATTAAGATAATTACTACAGAAATATAAGATAACTATTGTAGAAACATAAGATAACTTCCTAATCAGCTGCTACCATTAGTTTCTAACTACTATCCTTGTATATTTTGTCCTTAAGAATGAATCATACATATCAAACTAGTCCTATCTTCAATGTTGCAAAGTTAACTATTTATCATGAATATGATGTTATATGGTCTCTTATTGTAGATGTAAGAATTTTAACCATTCATCTTAAAAAGAAGATAAGAGGAAGTTCTTGATGAACAAATTGTGGCCATAAGAGTTGGTGGATATTGGCAATTTCTTGTCAGGTGGAAAGGAAGATTAACTTTTGATATTACTTGAATTTTAGAATTTGAATTTTAGAAGTTGAATACAAACTTGTATGATTAATAAGTACATTTTCATTGAGGAAGATTTGGACAAGTAGGGAGAATTGATGCAAAAAAACTTAAAAGAAGGCTAATTACTTAACTGTAAACTTTAATTTGGTAGATTGAAGAGTGAGAATTGATATGACAAGAAGGGTAACAATGCTGTAATTTAATTTATACTAGGTTTTCCTTGTTAGATAAAGAGTAAATAAGTTTGATATATTGTCCTAATTTATTTAGGACTTAAATCTATTTAAGAATAAAGAATCTTTTTTAGAGCATGATTTAATTCTATTTTGGATATCTTAGTTGAGAATCCCTTTGCTACTAGACTAGTTCTAAGAACTTATATATATGTGTACTCAGCCCTTCAATAAAAAAAGCTTGAATTTTCAACCGGAAAATATGATGTTTTCTTTAAGATTCTTAGGCTCTCTAAGTAATTCCTAATTTCCTATCCTCTAATGCTTGTTTCCTTACTAAAATTCTAGCAGTCGTAACCTGAATTTGTAGCAACCAAAAACCTAAAATTTAATCCATATCAAACCTGAAATTCTAGCAGTCTACTGTAAGTTTTGTGTAATTCTTGTTACTCGTTTGATATCTCTCTCTTATACATGTCCTATGTTAAGTTGTTGCATTTCTTGTTAATGTGTTTGTTAAGTTCCAATCTAGTATGGGTCTTTGATTTATAAATGATAAGAAACATATTTAAACAACAAAAGAGGGGAGAAATTGGTTTCTTCTGGTATCTCAATGATCACAAACCATTTTAATCCACTGATTCCTTCTTTATATTGTCAACATGACCATAAAAGGTCACAAGTGTTGGAGATGTATTTTTTCAGTTGCAATACAAGATTTGTTTATTTGTTCATAATGAGCATCTCTATGCATATAATAATCACTTTATGTTTGATTTTGTGCCTTTTCATGATGTTTCCGCCTTCTTTTCAATTGTAATTAATTAGCTGCCTATTATATAAAACATAAAAAACATAAAGAGCAAATTGTGAGTAGTGAAGATTTTCTGCTTAGTGCTTTTCAAACAATGAATTTCTACTCTGAATATATCCATGTTCTCTAAGCATGCATTATGATTCTTGTATTCACCCATTCTTCTAGCAGATATCTTCAGCTAAATTTTTTCAGCGATTTTGGGAACTAATACACTAATCTTCATGCTTCCAGATGAAGTTCCCTTTTATGTTGCTACTGATGAGCGGATTGTTGAATTACAAGGAGAGACATTAAAGGTTCTTAAGGCTCTAGAAGCTATAGTAGGCCACTTAAGAAAATTTTTGGTTGATCACAGTGTTCTTCCTCTTTTTGAAAAAAATGTAAGCCTGGATCTATTTGTGATTGGTAACTTTTCTTTTCCATGTGCTACAGTTCACAAGTTTGCTACATTCATTTGCAGTATAATGCATTAATCTCACAGGACCGTCAAGTGGAGGCCACGGTAGACAATCCATTGCTTAATAGCTCTCAGGGTGGGATAGATACTGATTTTACACTTTCGGCAAAGAGGGAGTCTTTGTTACTTGATCGCGAAACTCAGCTAGTAGAACCAAAGATCCCTCCCTCGAGGATATCCGTCTATGGACAGGATCCTAGCTTTCCGTCTTTTCGATCTTCACTATTCAATCATGCTACTGCTCCCATTGTTACCCAGGTACAAAGTTTGAGCTTACTTGAAGATAAACTGTTTTAATTTACAGAACATTTCC
The DNA here is from genome assembly GCA_026284465.1 of Erythroxylum citrifolium. Taxonomy (NCBI): domain Eukaryota; kingdom Viridiplantae; phylum Streptophyta; class Magnoliopsida; order Malpighiales; family Erythroxylaceae; genus Erythroxylum; species Erythroxylum citrifolium. The sequence continues at coordinate 24,562,056 of JANKOE010000205.1, read as the reverse complement.
TCTATCCTTGTGTGCTTCATCTTGATACCCTGTTTCTTTGTTTCAACTACTGATCTATATGCATGATGAAATAAGTAGAAGAAACAGGAAAGGATGATTAATTTCTGTAGCTCATTGATTTAGAAGGTTCATTTGTCTGTTTGCACACTTGAATGCTCATTGTTTCTGGTTGCACTTCAATTGCATAAAGTTAGTATTACTGAAAAAGAACGTCTAAGCTTGAAATCATTTAATGCACTACTTTTGCACTCTTTTCCCAAATCATTTCTCTATTTCCACTGTGTTTCTTACTCTTATCGTTATATGATACTTCATTTGAACAGGTGACACAGACTATGCAAGTACCCATTTCATATGCTGAGGACATAATTGGGATTCGGGGAAATAATATTGCATACATTCGTCGTACCAGTGGGGCCTTAATAACTATTCAGGAAACTAGGGGGGTGCCTGATGAGATAACAGTGGAGATCAAAGGCACTGCATCACAGGTACAAGTGGCTCAGCAGCTGATTCAGGTAAGACATTGAATGTTGAAATTTCTTGTTTGCCAATGAAAACCCCCTTTATATTTGTGGTTGCGACGTTGATTTGAGAAATTATCTTTACTTTTTGGTTATTCTTAATCTAATATGTACAGATTATTGTCTAGATGACAAAAAGTCCTTTGAATCCCCCTCTCTCATTTCTTTTGAATTTTGCGGTGAATTTTGGTTTTGTACTCTCATATTGTGAATTCAAACTGCATTGGGAACCAATCGCATTTTTCCTTCCCTAGGTCCTAATAAAGCAAGTCCATCAATCCCCAGTTGCCTCCACCTATTTTATATTCTCCAGCTTTTATCTCTATGCAAATGTGTGGGCTGTTTAGGTGACAAAAAGTACTTTGAATCTCTCCCTCTTATTTCCTTTCACTTTTGCAGTGAATTTTGGGTTTGTACTCTCATATTGTGCATTCGAACTGCATTGAGAACCAATCACATTTTTTCCTTCCCTAAGTCCTAATGAAGCAAGTCAATCAATCCTCAGTTGCCTCCACCTATTTTTTATTGTCCAGTCTTTTATATCTATGCAAATGTGGGGCTTGCCAACCTTACCATCAAATTACCTTTTTAGTCAAATGCACTGCAGATTGGGTCAAAATTAGTTGAATTGATTGTTGAAAATGCTTATTTACCTACACGTGCATTTTCGCATCTATTGCATGTCAACTTGCAGTATGAATCTCAAAATGATCAGAAGTAGGGAATGCTATTCAAAAGAAAAATAAATATGGAGAATGACCTATAAATTGCATCTATCTTTAGGATCCAATTTAGGTTTTTTGGCCGAAACAAAGGATAACAAAATAGCTCTGTGAGATAAGTTAGGCACAGCAGTTGATTGACTTAAAAGTTCGCTTTGGAGGAACATGGAACCTAAAGAAAACTCCTGTTTTCTACCTTTATAGATTTATGCATCTTCTCAGAAGAAATTCATAATCCTGTGCTTCTGAGAATTCAATTTGTCTCCTGGGAATTTCTTATGAAGATCAGGTTTTACTTAGAAACGATTAAGAACATGGAAATTAATTGATTAATGAGGTTGACTGATTTTTGTGTATGCGCGCAGGACTTCTTAAGCAACCGCAAAGAATCAGTGTCAAGCAGTTACAGCAAGTACCAAAGCAGTTTGAGGTCAATCTACTCCCCGTTGGATAGCACATCTTACCCTTCATCTTCATTGTCTGGACAAGCCTACGACAACTATGGGTCATCTGGTGTAGGAAGCTACAGTACTTACAGGCTTTGATTATTTAAAATTAAGAATTAGCAGTTTTCATTGCTTGAGCACCTTCCCAATATTAAAAATTTGGGAGAAAATGACTTCTCGTGTTATGTATTATTTGTAAAGTGATAAAACTAGTAGCTCCATCCAGTTCTGCATATCTGCTGATTTTTCGGACAACAATAGCCACCAATGTTTATTTATTCGTTTATGAATAGCTCAGGCATGTTTATGAACAATAATGGGTACGGGTAATTTGGAATCCACAGTACTTCGAATCAGGTTGGAAAAAAAAAAGGAATATCACTCGTTCAGAGACAAATTCAACACTTGAAAACTTTAATGATAATGATCTTTTTCTCGTTTCTTTCAAAATTTGTTGGATATGAATGAAAAAAGAAGTGAAATTACAGAGTCCCGTTGTATAAATTGGAGCTGCATTATCTTGAACTTACAAACTAGGAACCAAGCATCCAACAAGGGGCCAAAAAGAAGAGAAAATGCCAACCTTGAATCTGTACACGAATGTGCCGGTGGATGCTGTGACCGCCTCTGATATTCTTAAGGACGCCACCAAAGCTGTTGCTAAAATCATCGGCAAGCCTGAATCCGTTCGTTTCCTTACCATGCGTCTGTCTTTTTTATTGATTATCAAGTGTTCGACAAAATTACGCTGCGAATCTGAGGTTTCGTTTTAGGTTCATATTTCATAGCTTATCCATGTAATGAGTTAGTGGTGGTGTGGTTATTAGAAAGGATATGCTATGCCTTTTAGAACTTGATTACGTGGTTTTGAAGTTGTTGTGCACTTCATGCTCATAATGTCATTCAACAACTTTGCTTGTATTGGAACAGTATGTCATGATTTTGTTGAACGGAGGAGTGCCCATTTCATTTGCGGGCATGGAAACACCAGCTGCATATGGAGAGTTGATCTCCATTGGAGGGCTTGGGCCAAGTGTTAATGGGAAATTGAGCTCCACCATTGCAGAGATTCTTCAAACGAAGCTGTCTATAGAGAGCTCCCGGTTTTACATCAAATTCTATGATGTTCAGGTACTATGTTATGATTTTTTGGTTCGGGTGCTTGTTCCTATTATGAAAAATATTCAAGCACACATTTTACTCGGAATGAACCAGATAAAATGAACTTGCCCTCCCTTTGTTGGTATTTGAAAGAACCGTGTAATTGATTGGAATTGAATTTTTCCAATGAGCTTCTAGGAGTGAAGTGCCTGGGAAGAAGAAAATTCATTATGCAATAGTGGACTTTGACGTAGCGTAGTCATGAAAATTAAAGACTAGCACTCGACAGTGGTTTCAAATGTTACATTTGATAAGAATATTTTGGTTAAAATTTTGGTGGTGTGAGAACAAATGGCTGCCTCTTGCTAGATATTGCAGCAAGCATGTGCATCTTTTTATTGTCTTGGGATAATAGAATCTTAAATTTGTATGACCTACAATTATCATGAGAACTGTCTGGTTAACGCTGAGGCAAACAATACTCTATTACCAACTTTCTCATTATCATCTACATGCTGAGCTCATTTTCCTATATGTTTCACATTTTCCAAGCAGCGGTCTTTCTTTGGCTTCAATGGCTCAACTTTCTGAACTGCTTCATACCCGGAGACCAAGTCCCTGGAGAATATTGGTTCGCATATTGAGGCCCTGTTATAATGCTTGCTTAAACCTTTTCTGTTTCTACTTTTCCATCATGTACCTTGTTCTGCATTATTACCAACTGTAACTTTGAATTAGTTTCGTGGAAGTTAATAAAACATTAGAAAGTAGGGTATATATATTCTGGCTTTTGTGCTTTCAGAAATTCTGCAAGGATGCAGTATTTGATTTAAACCTGGCCAAGGTTTTAAAGTATCAACAGTATTCTCTAAACATCATACACGTTATTCTAGGGATGTTTTGGAAAGAATTGACGCTGCGATGACTGCAACTCATTATACGTACAACACAATTTGCAGAAGACAATCGCAATCATCATTGTTTAAAACCATGAAACCTGAACGCAAATACAATTGAATGAAAACTGCCGCTAACTACCCAATTAGTCATGATGTCCTTAATAACAAATAACAAAGACTTTAATGTTCATTTGTTAGACCCCCAATTAAGGTTACCTATACTAGACAAAAGGGCAAGAAAGAAAAGTTGATGCCAGGTAGCTCTGGGTAGTTACTTAGGCCTGGAAAACAGAATATAGGGTTGTTACAAGTTTGTTACACCTTCGGAGGGAGAAAGATGAGAACAAATAGGAGCTCTCTGTTAGAAAAGAGAACAGAGAAGTCTATACTGATATTTCTTTCGGGAGAGAATAGGAGACTCTTTAATTTTATGCAATCTGTTCATTGAGGATGTGATCATGGGACCTATCATATTTGTTCCAAATGCAAATCCTTTTCACCAATAATCAGTTGTTTCTCCTCCCTCTTCCATCTCACAAACCAAAGCTGGACTGAAGCTGAATTCACATTCTACTTGTATCATACGAAAAGCTCCTTCTGGAACCAAAAACTGGAACTAAAATTAACGGGAATGGATTTGGAGTAGTAATTGTAAGATGGAAACTGATAATATGCAATCAGTTAGAACTGAGTTGGTAGTAATTATGATTCTTCTTTAGTCTTTCCTTAGAATTAAAACTTTGTAAGGTAGCACGCGTGTTGGGGTTTGCAGCAACTTTCCTGGCAGGAGGATATCAATTTCCCTTGCTAGAAGCCTTGTTTTGTTGGTCACACGTCTGTTGGTCAACAAAATGGTGCAGTTGTTTCAAGCTTGAAGAAGAAGGCAATGGCAAATAATCTAAACCTACTTCAATTTCATTCACATTTTAGGGGTTGACAGGTATTGTTTAAGTTCACGAAATGGTAACATAGTGATGGAGATTTAGGTTTGTTCATCTGAACACAAAGTTTCAACGTTATTATAAATAGCCTTTACGAAAATCTCGGTTATGGTCCCATAGTTAGGTTTTTAAGTTGACTACCCTACTTCATATAAATGGTCACTGGTCAGATCTAATTAGCCAATTCTTTAATGACATTAGCGATTGGGCAATTATCAACCCAACCATCATTAATTAAGATCATTTGCGTAGCGTATTATCTCTCTTTGAAAGGCTCAGCACACTAATCTTGAGATATGAGTTTGATGCCAACTTGGTTGGAATTAATTAAGCATCTAATTAATAATAGAATGACATGTGATCCCTCTATGTTTCCCCTTTTAGTAAGTGTTTTCTTTATAGCTTATAGGTTGACTGTTGCATAAATTCATAAATTAAAACGACCAAGAATTCGACCACAAATAAGAAATAAAGACAATGTCTTTTCTTTTTAGTACATTAAAAAAAATACTCCCTTCTATCCAAAATGAAAGTCGTTTTAGAGGGATGCACACTTATTAAGAAAGCTAATGAAATGTTTGATATACCCTTATTAATTACACGTTGAACTGTCTTGAAAATGTAATCTGTGTAATCAGGATGTGAGAGAAATTAAAGGTTAATTTTGGAAGTAAAATTATAAACATGCATGAAAAGTCACGAACGACACTTACTTTGAATAATTATATGACTGATATAATATGACAAATAACATAAAAGAGCTCTTATGATATAGTTGATTATTCATCTTAACCCTTGTGTTTTTAATTCGTTCACCTTAGCTCCTGTATTTTTTATTCTCATTCAAGATACCCCAGTTGGGTATTTTCGGACAAATTTGCCCTTGGAATCAAGAGATTA
>JANKOE010000205.1:24530593-24547319 GCA_026284465.1 Erythroxylum citrifolium | reverse complement strand
AAGGGATTTCGGGGAACCACGCTCAGGTATGAAGATATGTATAGTAAGAGGTTGGGTTCCGGTAACGGGATCCAACACTAAATATTGTCTTCTACATATCAAACAACAATAACAACATCAATAACAACATTAACAATGTCCTCGTAGGAATTTCGCTGAGATATAAGGTTTGGGAAGGTCCAAAAATACACTACTTTATACCTAACTAGTAGAGAAATTGTTTCCGATAGACTCGTAGAAAAAAGATTTTTAAAAATGGTTGAAAGAAAAAAATAGACAAATACATAAACAAATAACAACATAAATGAAAAATAAAAATAAAAATAAGTGTTAAATAAAAAATGAAAGAAAATAAATAAGCAAGCAATTGAAAAAAATACATTTAACCCCCAACTATGCTCGAGTGAGGAGCTTGTTTCATGCAATCTTTCTATGTGTTTAAACTAGGTAATGCACCAACATTAAGTCCAAAATATGTTGCCAAAGGGGTGCAAATTGACTTCGACTAATCCATTCAAAAAAAATGTAGCACCTTTTTAATATACTTTGTTACAACATGTACAATAAGGCTGCTCTTTCGTTCTTTCAAATCTCTATACTCAAAATTTTCTTTTCTACACTCAAATCCTTCATCTCAAACTCACTACTCAACAAAGTCTTCAAATTGATTATTTCAATCTTATTATTGGCTATAATTAATATGCCATCAATGTATAGTAACAAATAGATATATGCACTATCCGACACCTTCTTAGAGTAAATGTATTTATCAAACTGATTACGAAGAAAATCATGAGAATGCATAAATACATTAAACCTATTATACCTCTAGCTCGTTGATTGTTTTCTTGACTTTGTTTTAAAGTCAAGAAAACCTCTAACATGTTTCAACCTATATAAGAACTTCTTTAGCAAACAATATGCTTCTTTTTCTCAGAATTAAGAAAACCCTTTAACTATAACATATTAATATGTCCTTCTAGATTTTAATACAAAAATATAGTTTTCATGTCAAGTTATTTTAACTCTAGATTGGATGTGCTTACTAAGGCTAAAAGAACTCCTATGATCTTATACTTCATAACTGGTGAGAATTATGAACATGTCATGGTAATTAATTTTCCCAATCTGTGAAGAATTATGTGTCACTAGTTGTACCTTTGTTAGGTCTAACTAAGCTTAAGTTAGACCAAAAAATTGGGTAGTCTGAAGCTCAGTCTTGCACAAATTTTTTATTTTTTAAAATTAAAAATAAAAAAACATCATTTAACTTAAAAAGATATCATTTTTCTAGAACTTTCAAACTTTGGATTGGGTCGAGCCAGAGGTGCCAGGCCTTAAGCTTGAAATTTGAAAAAAAAAACACGAGCCCTTGTTGACTTTGGACTTAGCTGGGCTAAGCCTAAGCTTAACTGCCACCCCTAACCTTTAACCTAGTTGGCTCAACTCTAAGAATGCCTTCGTTCCCCTTACAGATCCATTTACATCCTACTAGCTTTACACCCTTTAGTAATTATATAAGTTCCCATATCTTGCTTTTTGTACAAAGATTGCAACTCCTCATTCATGGGAAGTCAACTATTCTGATACTTATTTACTATGTACTACGTTTTTATAAGTTTGTGATTTATCCAGTCTATATTATCAATTATTGCCAGAGCTTATGCAATATGTTTAATTTTAACAACATTAATACAAGCTAAATACCTAAAAAGTTTTCTGATTTCTCTCATTGTTCTCCTTAGTGCTATACTTTATGGTTGTTTCTTTTGCACATCCATGGATTGATCTTTAATTATCCCGCTTGGAATTTTAATTTAAAACTCTACCTTTTGGTCAGTCCCTGATTCTTTTTACTTACAAGATCATTAAGTTTCTCTCCTTAGAAATACATAACAGATTCATTAAAAGGAATATTTTTACTAATAATAAATTTTATAGTTATATCTTTTTCAATATGCCATAATGTAATTTCATTAACTAAAACAGTACACCTTAGAAATATGTAGTTCATTGCCTTTAGCTAACATGAACATAAATACAACAACTAAATATACATAGAATATAATAATTAAAGAGAATGCAGTACCATACCTCTTGAGTTGTCTTAAAATATATTGGATTTGTTGCGGATCTATTCATTAAAGAAGTAGTTGTGTTAATTACCTCAATCCAAAATTGTATTAAAAGTTCAACATTTAATCACATGCATCAGGCATGCTATATGAGTTTTGATTCATCTATTCTATAACTCCATTTTGTTTTGGTATATGATGTACAACATGGTGCATTATTATCTCCCTTCTTACAAAGCTCATCAAATTGTTTATAACAAAATTCAACCTATTATTTATTATAATTGTCTTGATCTATTTTTTGACATTTTTTCAATTATAATCTTCTATTCTTCGAACTTTCCAAACATTTCATCCTTCGATTTTAGAAAATACACCTAAACTTTTTCTAGAATAATCATCAATCTATGTAACAAAGTAACTATATCCTTTACAAAATTTGGCCGAAGTAGGACCTTTTTAATCTGAATGAATATAATTAAGAATACTAGTGAAAGTATGTTTGCTAGGACCAAATATAACCTAATTTGACCTTACGATGCTTACTAAGAACACAATACTCACATAATTTCATCTTCCTAGTCACAGCTCCATCCAACAATCCTTACTTACTCAATATTTCCATACTCACTCATGCGACCCAATCTACAATGTTATAATTTTGTACTATCATCATTCTATCCTAAATATTGATAATCAACTATTGATCATATTATTGCTTTTTTTAGTAAGACATAAATTGTCTATTGTAATTTTTCTTTCATATTATGTCCTTTACCACTTTGAGCCATCACCACTAAAAAACTTGTATGTTTGACTATCAAGAGCACTCATAGAGGTTAAAATTTTTTTGAAGAAAATATACCAAACATTTAATGTTCTAACTATTTTATCTTGCATTTGGATTTGCACTAAACCACTGGTTTTGATAGCATACTCCATATTATCATTCAATATGATGATACCATTCCATTATTTAAAAGAACAAAAGTAATTCTTATTAAAAGTCATATGATATGATGTGCTAATGTCTATCATCCACTTATTTGCTTAATTAGAATTACTAATACTTAAAATATTACTACATTTTCCATTCTCTTCAACATTCCCTGCTTTCATTGTAGATAGTCCTTTCTAAAGTTCTTTTTTTTGTTTATAATAAAAACATCGAGCAATTTTGGGCTTATATTTAGATTGTGACTTAGTCCTATTTCCAATATCTCTTTCATTGTTCCTACCTTTACTAACAACTAGACCCAAATATAATCCATCTTCATATGTGTTAAAGACTTTTTTCTTTAATTCTTTGGATTGCATGTCATATCGCTAATAAAAATAGCCTCTATACCATACATTATAACATCAAAAAAGTTTTCATATGAATTAGGCAAGAAATATAAAAGTATTATTATTTATGAAAGATCAAAAGTATTATTATTTGATCCTCATATTCAATTTTAACCATAACACATTATAAACCTAAGATGATGAAATTAAAATTATTACTATGATCCTTCACTAATGTACTTGCTATCATCCTTAAGATCTATAAAATGTTGCTTTTGATATAAACGATTCGGTAGAAATTTCTATTGATACTTAATTTTAAGTTATTTTTATAACGATGTAACAATTATTTTATCAATGACCTTTCTTGAAACTTGGTCTCCCTAAGTCAACAATATAGTATTATATGCCTTTGGAAAAATATTTTTCTTCTCTAATGCCTCTAAACGACTAGAAATTTTTCTTCTTCTTCTAAAATTACTGTGTATCCCTACTAAACAAGAAGCATCTTCATCTTCATCTTTATCTCTATTGAATTTCTCAATTTCAAATTTGTGGAGAGATCTCTTGACAACAAATCTTAGATTTGCAAAGAAAACCTAGTTTATGATATCAATTATCATGCAAATGAAAAATATAAGAAGAAAAGAATGAAGAACACATAGGCCCTATTTGGCACTCAATGGATTGCATTAGTTGTTAGCTGATAACGGATTATATCAGTTGATTTGACCAACAGTTAACATCAGCTATTTATTAGAGATGTTTGGTAAAATTATTTGTTTAGTATTAACTGTTTGTATGTAAAATGACTTATGATGGTATCACTTTAAAAGATATTATAAACTATTTTTTAGAATATTAAAAAGGTTCATTTTTCATTACTAATAAATGTAAAAAAAATCAAAAGTAGTATTATCTAGTGTTTTTTTGTAATTCTAAAATTGCATGTATCTTTAATTTTTTGGTAGATCAAATTTAGATTAGCATAATATAGAAAAATAGGAGTCAATTTTGTAAATAAATACGACTGAAGGTTTTTAAAAAAAGAGAGAGATGTAACCAAAATTTCAGTAAAGTTTTGAGGACTAATTTAAATAAATTATTTTCTTTAGAGAAAGAAATTATAATAGAAACTAGAAAGAGTAATAGAAAGTTATAAGTGAGCAACTATGTTATTTACAGAACTGAGAATATAGCTGAACAACTATCTTGTTGTCTTCCATAAATGTAAAAGCCCTTCTTACATGAGGTTTCAGGCAAGGTTACAATGGTTATTAATGTACATTTTATTAAGTATATATACTAAGGACAAACGGGATGGACGACCACGCAATCCATCCCGTTCGTCCATTTAATTTGACGGCTTATATCTGTTCAATGTTCTGTCTTTGTTATTACTCTCCCTCTTTCATTCATTCACTCATTCACTTAAAGTTGCAGAAAGCTTTCTCTCTCATTCTTTTTCTCTCCGCCCTCGGCTTCCTCTGCTTCTGTCTCATTCTTTAGCTCTCCGCCTTCGACTTCCTCTGCTTTTCTGCCTCACCTCTACCGCTCGGCAACACATCTCACGGTGGTAAGCTCTCTTATTTTCTTCAATGGTTTGATTTCAGTCATGGTTTTGTATTTTATTTTTCTCTTTGCGTTTTTTCCTTCGACTTTCATTGAGGTTTTATTGTGTGTACAGATGGGTCACGGTTTCATTCAACATTTGGAGTTTCTCTCCAACAAAGCCTTTGAGGTTTACAACTGTGGTAAGCTTTCCTTTTTGCTTCTTTCCTACAATAATGATTGATATTTATCCAGTTTAATTTTTTCCTTCATCCAGTTTAATTTTTTCCTTCGACTTTCATTCAATATTTGGAGTTTCTCTCTAACAAAGCCTGTGAGGTTTACAACTGTGGTAAGCTTTCCTTTTTTCTTCTTTCCTACAATAATGATTGATATTTATCCAGTTTAATTTTTTCCTTCGACTTTTATCAGGCTTTTATTATATGTAGAGATAGGTCAACTGGGTTAAGGAGAGAGACGAGAGTTAGTTTAGCTGGCAAAGATATTTTTTTCCCCTCCAATGGACAGACTGGGCCCTGTTGCTTCTCATCTTTTCTGAAGTTAAGTGTATCTAAACAATAACTTTGACTTCTTATACCTTCCTATGTGATTAAAGATTAACAGTTTTAAGTTTGGTTGTTGTTTGATCAGTTGGTTCTACCCATTTTCTCCTACGCATCAACGTTTGATAATTTCTTGCGGGACCAGCTATCAGATGGTTTAGTTTGCTTCTTCTCCCTCTTGTTTCCATGCAATTTTTTTGAAGCTGCTTTGTTCTGTTGATGTTATGTAAAATGGAGATGGGAAGCTTTTAGAGACTCCTTCCTCAACAACATAGGATTGTTTGTCACAATCTTCACCAGTTGTTTTGTTTTAGCATTATTGTCGTAGATTTTGATGACAATTGTTAATATGATTCTTTCTTCTTCTTTTTTTAACTCCATCGGAGATAAATCAAAAGTTGCTTTCAGGAATTTTTATCTCCTGATGAGTTAAATTCAATTAAATCCACCCGTATGTCAAAGGTCCAAATCCTGTGTCTCTATATACTTAATGACAAAAATTATCAACCCGGATAGCAAAAGATAATCTTTCAAAATTGCACTGTCGATTTAGACATCCATGCAGCATTATAAATGAGATCTTAATGATTTAATATCTGATACAATTAACATTTCACATTTAATGCCTCCGTTGTTTCCTATTTAAAGGACTTAACATTATTTTAAAATGAATTGAGTAATTCTTCTTAGAGGAAACGAAGGGCCATCCCCTTGGTATAACTTCGCATTAAAATTCATTTATGAATTGAGTAATCCTTCTTGGTGTAAACGAAGGGCCATCCCTTTGGTTAAACTTTGGCAGCTCTCAATCACTTTGCGTTAAAAATCATTTATTTGGCCTACTTTTTCTTTTCGGCTATGCACACTTTTCAATCTCTGAAAATTTTTTCTGGAGATTTGTCAGACTTAAAGATTAGGTACAGAGGTGGCGATTTTCAATCCCTCAAAATTTCTTCTCACCATTTTTGGTTACCCCGTAGACTTTCTTAATCTTTTCAGCTATGCACAATTTTCAATCTCTGAAAATTTTTTCTGAAGATTTGTCAGACTTGACGATTAGGTACAGAGGTAGCGATTTTCAATCCCTCGAAATTTCTTCTCACCATTTTTGGTTACCCCGTAGACTTTCTTAACTTTCTTTGTTGTTCCACTTACAAGTTGATGAACCAGTTCGATAAAATATTGTTAACCATAAAAGGTGCAATTAATGGAATAATTAATCTTTAAATTTTTGTAGTATTTTATTTTTATCGACAACAAAAAATATATATTAAATTAAATACTCCATATCATTGTTTTATTGTCTCCTTACAAAATAAATTTATTAAATTGACATTTAATTATTCCCTTAAAATTAACAATAATAGACAAATTATGGTTAAGATTTAAATTGCATATTATAATTAAAATTATTATAAGAATGAACAATTAACCATGTTAAGTTATAAATAACACATAAAATTAATATTAACATTGGGTACTTCATAAAACAGTAATTATTACTATAGTGTATATGATGACAATGAACGATTAAAATAATGCAGAGTTATAAACGACATATTAAATTCTTGATTAAATAGTAATATCAGTGTATTCCATTGATATTGTTAACTTGAGCATGCCCTGAATCAGCAAATTTTTATTTTGCTATTAATGATTATAATATAATAAATTCATTAATTCATTAAACTGTAATTTATTTATAAAATGAAATAATGAATAGATTCATTAATATTTTGGATTGTTTACTGATTCACTCATGTATTTTCTTTCCTTTTTTATAATTTTTTACTTATATATAATTAATTTGCTGATCTAAAATAATTAATTTGCTAATGATTTTCATTATATATATATATATATGTTATTATTTCTTTTTAACATCGGTTACTTTAAAATTTCGTTATATATATTTATGTAACTATACTAATTAGTGATATATATTTGTTATTATATGTGTGTGTGTGTGTTTGTGTGTACCCAGACAGCTAGGCTGAACTCCAAAGAGGGCTAGGCCCTAAGGGGGTAGAGAGTATGAGATCCCACATCGGTTGGAGAGGGAAATAAAGTATGCCTTATAAGGGTACAGATACCTCTCCCTTACAGACGTATTTTCTATGGCCTAATGCACCGGATTCTATCAGAAGTTCGGGGGTAAATGTGCTTAGGTGAGAGTAGTTCTAGGATGGGTGACCTCCTGAGAAGGCCTCGGGAAAAGCAAAACCGTGAGGGCTTGGTTGGGACAAGGCCCAAAGCGAATAATATCTGTAAGCAGGTGATCTGAGCTGTTACAGGTGGTATCAGAGCCAGTACCCGAACCGTTCTGCTAGCTAGGCTGGACCCCAAAGAGGGTTGGGCCTTAAGGGGGTGGAGAGTATGAGATCCCACATCGGTTGGAGAGGGAAACGAAATACGCCTTATAAGGGTATGAATACCTCTCCCTTACAAACGCATTTTTCATGGCCTAATGGACTAGATCCCATTGAAACTCCGAGGTTAAATGTGCTTTGGTGAGAGTAGTTCTAAGATGGGTAACCTCCTGGGAAGGCCTCGGGAAAAGCAAAACCGTGAGAACTTGGCTGAGCCAAGACCCAAAGCGGACAATATCTGTAAGCGGGTGATCTGGGCTGTGTGTGTGTGCGTGCGTGTGCGCTATATACATATATGTAATAGCAATAATAATATTTACATAAATATATTAATTAGTACATATTAGCAATATTTATATGTTATTATATTTATATATTTTATGATAATAATAAGAAATATTCGTACATTGAAGTGTACCAAACTGAGTGATTTTTTAGGATATCGCCATCGTGCAAATGCATGGTAGCGACATTGAGTGTAAACTTGTTAAATTTTTCATTTTTTTCTCTTAATTTTTTATGAATGAGTTAAGTAAAATGAAAAAAAATTAGTTTTTTATTTTGAAAAATGAAAGCGTGGAAATGAAAATTAGCCAATTAGTTAATTAATTAATTAAATGTTATAGAATACAACATCTTTTAATCGGTGTTAAATATATTATAATTAATACTGATTAGTGATATATATATTTCTTATGATATATATATATATATATGTGTGTAACAGCAATAATAATATTTACATAAATATATTAATTAGTACATATTAGTAATATTTATATGTTATTATATTAATATATTTAATAGCAAAGCAAACGTTTGTTTAAGGATGTCGCTAAATAGCCAAACTCGCTACCGTCTAAGTGCACCCTAACGACTTTGAATTCTCCCCAAAACACACTCTTGTTGTGCCTCTTCTTATACTGCCTCTCACCTAAGTTTTCTTTCAAAAACATCTGCCATTTTCTCCTTCATATTGTTCAGAGTTTCCTAAAAATCTTTTAAGTTACCCGATTTTTCCGTCTGAAGTTTGACATTTGCGACCGCCCTAGTCGTCATTGCTTATCTCCTCTCTTCGTTTAATTTTTGCAAATTTGCGTTTTTTTTTCTGGGTTTAAAATTTTGCACTATTTCTTTGTCTGATATTTTCATGTTTTCCAGACGTCATGCCTCCCAAATCGAAGAAAACTCTTGAAGAAATTGAAGCTGTGCTGAGGAGTGAAATGACTATAGACATTGCAGCTGATTATAACGCTCCATTCCCCATTTATTCGACGGAAGAAGGATCAAGGTATTTGGCTCTAAAAAACAAAACGATTCTCAATCCGTGATATTTTGATTTTGCCCTCTTAGAAGAAATCGGTGTGAAAGACAAAGTTATTGAATTCTCTAATAGAGGCGGTTGGGGACATTTTATATAGATCAATTATCCCGTCTCCCCCGAGCTCACATTGGAATTTTTTTCATCATTGAAGTTTGAATCCAAGAAACCTCAAAACTTTTGGTTTAGATTAAGAGGTGAACTTTATAGATTAAATCAGGGGTTGTTGTGGGAGGTTTTCAAGTTTCCTAGAGTAGAGGTTCACGGTTCCCATTAGACCTTCTCACCAACAACATATTGGAACTTTTTGACTGATTTCCCTGAGTTCAATCCTCATAATGCATCGAATTCTTACTTTTTTTTTTCCACTGAACGATTGCTGGTTCATAAATTCATGTGTTATGTTGCCTTTGGAAAAAGCCAAAGCAACAAATGCTCCAGTAAGGAACTGGCACTGTTATATTCCATAGATGAAAAGCTCATTCCTAACATGTTTGTTCATTTTTCCAAATCTCTGATTAAATCTGTGACAAACAAAGGAACATGCATAGGAATGGGCTATTTAGCAACTACTCTGGCTCAACATTTTACGGTTGATGTTAGCGGATTGACATTTATGAACCGTCAGTTTTTTGATCTTACATACTTAAGACGCTCAGAAATATTGTTATAAGATAAGATGCAGCTTAAAGAACATTGGACGCGTGCTGCATATAAGTTAAAGTTCTCTGTCGATGCATCCAGTTCTGCCGCTAATATGCCATTTTTTTATTCGAGTGAAGACGAAGTTGCGCCCAAGGATTGGCAAAGAATCGCTAGCTTTTTGGAAATCAGTTCCAATAACACACATAACCAACTTGATGCGATGAATGATCTGGTTAAAGCTATGAATGAACAGTTGCAAACGGTTGCCCGTCAGCAGCGAACATTGGATAAGAAAATTCATGCAGCTTGGCAAACGCAAGGAATTCACATCGCAACTCCCCCTTCATCACCTGCATCTTCTCCATCAGCGTCAGAAAATTCGTAATTTCTTGTATTTGTTTCATCCATTTCCTTCTTTTATTTTCCAATATTTTTTGTCGTTATCCAACGCTGTTAATTTTGTCGGCCCTTATTGAATTAGACAATTACCTTGCAAGGCTAGAACTGATTACTGTCAATTATATGTAGATGTCGATATTACTTCTGTTTTGCGATTACTGTTAAAGAAAAAAAAGTTTTCCAAAATGCGAAAGATAAAAGAATAGAATGACGTGCCAATTGTATCGTAATAGAAATAGGATTGAGCAATATACTTAAAGATTCAATTAGCTCACTATTTTGTCGACGAAGGAAAAACTAAATTTATTCACTTCATAATTCTCAACTTACTGTAATAACCATTACTGTTATCATATGACTTATTTTTAGTTTATAATTAATTTTGATTTACACTTAATATTTATTTTCATAAAATCAATTTAACTTTCATTTACACTTAATATTCATTAGTGTTACCTTATATTATTTTAATCTTTAACAATTTCCCATTCGTATTTATATCATTAATTTAAATACACAAGATAACCATTTTTATCCCGGTATCAATTTTCCATTCTTAATCAATCAATCACGTTGTTTAGTTGTCTTATTCTAATTATTTATTTTCAGAAACAATTCATTGACTCAGTATCTTTTTACCGTTTAAATTAACTATTGTAACCTAATTCTCACATCATATAAAATCTAAAGAATCAAACCATTTTACCTCTTATTTTCATGTTCATCCCCTAAAATATCAAATTTTAGATTCTTCTAATTATATTGTGTAACAGAATTATGTTATGTTAATATGCCCCATTTTTTCCAACTTTCAGTTCCACTTTTAAGGCTGTAGTTTATGTAACCAATGAAATTTGATCCCGTTTATATTTTTTTTTGTTTTCGGTACATATTAATGAAGATTATTACATTTCTTTATTTCAAATTATTGATCATATATTATAACTATGTTTAATTATATTACCAAAATATACTATATAATATTATGCTGTACTTATTCATCGCATATTCGTTTTTATTGATATGATAATTTTTTTGAAACGTATTGATATGATAATTAGCTTAATATAAGAAACATTTTTCTAAATTCAAGCTCTCATAAGCTTGCAATTGCGGACTAACAATAACTACTTTGCTTGAAGTGTCTAAACTAGAACTAGAATCAGAATCAGAAATAAAAGAAAAAACATAGTAAAAGCTAAAAGACAAGAAGACTGTGTGTTAGTCAACAAGCAAATGAAAGTAAAGATAGGGATTAGGTAAAACCATGAAAAAGCTTAAAGGGAACCGTAGGTTTGAGAACACAATTCTACCTGGGAGAAGAGCATTGAGGACTTTAAAAATGACAAAAATATATGGGCTAATTAGTCAATAATACTAAATATTAATTAATCCATTAATTATATTAATTTTTAAGTATATTATAATTTATTATATTATAATTATCAACAGTTAAATCAAAATTAACTAATTAGTTTTGCTTATTATTAAGCGAACACCCAAGCTTATACAATGTGAAGCGCAGAAAAACACATTTTCGGACTGTTCTTAGTCAAAAACAGTTTACTATGTACAACTTCCATCTAGAAATTGAACACCTTAGAGACTGAATCAAGATTTAGTTTCTTCATATGATTTGTAGCCCTATTTCTCTAGTTTACTTCAAATCAAAGATCATCTCAATTGGAATCCTATAGATCAAAATATCATCAAAATATTGAAACATGTTCAGTTAAATATCCAGTTCATGCTCTACCAACTGATACTCTTACTTTGATTCAATCAATTCTCTTCAATTCAAAACCAAAAGCTATAAATTTTTGTGGAGAGACAGAGAAATGTGTTAGAAATCCAATGCTTCAAAAATCAGATCATTTGGAGGTTGGAAGAAAAAATTATGGCCATAATAGTAAAACATGTTCAGGCTGGAGATTGCGACAAGTCAAGATCGCAACCTGCGCGCGTCTTCGGCGGACTCGCGTCTTTGACGGATTCGCGATCGCGACGCGTCACAATCGCGACTTTCACCCTCTTCTTCCCTTTTCTCTTTTACCTGTTTGGTAAAATAGGCATAACTTTTGCTACAAATATCGGATTAAGGTGATTCAAAAACTATTTTGAAGAAGAATTCTAGACCTAGAACTTTCATGCAGACCTCAAAAACAAATTTTGCCTCTATAAGGGTCAACATTTCAAATCAATGTAACTGTCCCGAATGCCCATCCCATGTAACATTACAGACTTATAAATATCATATCTCTCAACTCCAATATCTAATAATTTCATACTTTATATCAATGGAAAGTTAAAAGAAATATCTACAACTTTTATTAAGACAAATTTGTCAAAATACGCATAAATCAATATAGTAAATTCACGAAAGTTTCAGTTCCAAAACTCAACATTAATTACCGATTGAATTCTTCTTGCACAATTCTCACGATTACACCCTTTTGTTTTTGCACTCTGATCTTCCATAATTTTCCTATATTCATCTTCTCACAAGTATAAATTAACATTGGATGAATTGTAGTTGTTGAAATCATTAAAAAGAAATTAATATCCCAATGTATCTGTTAAATGCCGATTTGGACAGAAAATCTTTCCAACAAATTTTACAACCGATTTAACAGATACGCTGATTCTATCGCCGCAATTTAAAACATATGATGATTCTACCACTAATTTAAGATATACGTTCATTTAAAACCCTGATGAATTTTATTCGGTTGTTAGTGATAAAATTTAAGAAACATTTAATACTTGTCGTTTCAATTTTCTCTCATTTGTCAGCCATATTTATTTTCTTTGTTTCCCTTCATATTTTCTTTATTTCCTTTCTACTACTTAACTTCATCATATTTTCTTTGTTTCCTTCCTATTGCTTAACTTGATATCGATATCAAAACCATCGTTAATACCATGTATACTTATAATTTGGACTAATAAAAAACAATGTGAAACCAATTACACAATTTCATTGACCATTTCAGACTTTCCTCCAATATACATACGGGTCAACTTTGCATGATAAATCTAATAAAGTAAATGGCACAATTAGGCAACACTTCCTTCTACAAAGTTATTTTACAATGTCTTAAGTTTCTATTGACACCAAAATTACTCAATTTAGTTTAGTAATTTGGAAGACATGCCTCAAACATTATGGGGTTGCTCACATTCAAAAACAATGTACTTTGCACAATTTCCATAAAAAATTTTCAACATCGTAGGGACTGAATCACAATTCGACTTTTCCTTATGATTTGTAGCCCTATTTCTCTAGTTTACTTCAATTAAAAAATCATCTCATTTTGAATCCTACAGGTCCAAATATAATGAAAATACTGAAGTATGGTCAGTGAAAGAACACCACTTCATATTATTCAGGAGCTCACTCACTGTACCTGTCCCATTTTTTTCACTCAATCTTTCTCAATTCATTTGAGAATGCTTCCAATTTTTTTGGAGAGGTAGAAAAATGTCTTACGAATTCAATAGTTCAAGAATCAAGTCATTTGAAGGTCTATTAGACTAAATGGGCATTATTACTGCGCATTTGCACAGTATTAATCTGCTAGTATATCAAATGAAAGAGAGGGTGGTTGACCATTCATTCTACTGTTTCTTGGATGGTTATTTAGGCTACAAGTAGATTTTTATCTATCCAGAGGACAAAGAAAAGACCATGTTTACATTTCCTTATGGAAAATTTGCTTATAGATGGATGCCTTTTGGGTTATGCAATGCTCCAGCTACATTTCAAAGGTGCATGATGTCTATCTTTACAGATATGATAGAGGACATTAAGTAAGGTTTTATGGATGATTTTTTTAAATCTTTGGAGAAGCTTTTGAGCAGTGCCTGATAAATTTGGATAGAATACTTCAAAGATGTGAAGAATCACATTTAGTACTGAACTGGGAGAAGTGCCACTTTATAGTGCAGAAAGGCGTAGTATTGGGACATAAAATATCATAACAACTAATTAACGTGGACAGAACAAAGACGAAGGTCATAGAGAAGCTTCCACCACCCATTAATGTCAAAGGTGTGTGAGCATTTTTAGGCTATGTAAGATTCTATCACCGCTTTATCAAGGACTTCTCACTGATTGCTAGGCCTCTTATAAACTTATTTGTGCCTTTTAATTTTGATGACAGTTGTTTATCTGTGTTTAAAAACTAAAGGAGGCACTCATTTTAGTACCAATCTTAACATCGCTGGGTTGGTCATTACCATTCGAATTCATGTGCAACACAAGTGACCATACTATGGGTTACGTGTTAGGCTAATGAAATAATAAAAAGTTGTATGTCGTTTAATACATAAGCAAGACATTAACGAATCCCAACTAAGTTATAACACTTCTAAGAAGGAGTTGCTAGCAGTGGTATTTACATGTGACAATTTTCAATCGTATCTCTTAGGATTTAAGGTGATCATTTTTATAGATCAAATTGTGCTTAAATATCTCTTCTCCAAGAAAGATTCAAAATTGAGGCTTATTCGATGGGTGCTCTTACTACAAAAATTTGACATTGAGATAAGAGATAAGACGGGAGTAAAGGATATGGTGGCTAACCACTTATCATTTCTAGAAGGAGGGGAAGCAAAGCAAAGCGACAATATTGATGAGAAATTCCTTAATGAAACCCTGATGTTACTCTACCACCTTGAGATGTCATGATGTGCAGATATAGTAAATTTTGTTGTAAGCAGTATACTTCCTGAAAATTTATCGTATCAATAAAAAAAGAGATTCTTGTATAAGTGTACCCATTATCTATGAGATGAATTGATCCTTTATTAGATATTTGCTAATGGGCTAATAAGTAAGTATGTTCCAAAGGAGGAGATGTTAGAAATATTAACGCAGTGTCACAAAGCTATGTATGTTGGGCATTACAAAGCAAATAAAATGGTAGCGTACATATTAGAATATGGATTTTACTAGCTGAATCTGTTCAAGGATGCTTGGGAGTTTGTGGCAAAATATGACTAATGCCAAAGAGTGTGGAACATCTAGAAAAGAGATGAGATGCCCTTGTCTAACAACTTAGAAGTCAAAGTGTTTGATGTATGAGGATTAGACTTTAGAGGACCATTCTCGTCCTCCATGGGAACACGTATATCTTAGTCAGAGTGGACTATGTGTCATGATGGGATGAAGCCATGGCAACTCCAACAAGTAATGGAAAAGTAGTGTAGAAATTTATTAAATGACTTTTTGGCCCTGTTTGGCAATCAACTGATTGCATTTAGCTGATAGCTGATTTGACCAGCAGATTGTATTAGCTGTTTGTTAAAGATGTTTGGTAAAATTAGTTGTTTATGTGTAAAATGACTTATGAGGACATGACTTTAAAAAATATAAGAATATGAATATTATATATTTTCGTATTTCAATGAATATTCTTATAAGAATTTAGAATTTAGATATTTAATTATACAAAAATTAAGTTTATAACTTTAATATAAGAATATGAATATTATATATTTTCGTATTTCAATGAATATTCTTATAGAACATATAATAATAACAATAATAACAACAACAACAACAACAACAACAACAACACAAGATATATCAACTCCATATGCTAACACCTAGTTTTTTTTAATAAAAAATTAAAACTATTTTTATTATTATAAAATTGAGTAAAGTTTATATTTATAATTTATCCTAATTTTTAAAACATTTCTATTGTATTGGTTTTAACAATAATTCTATTAATTATTCTATTTTTTAAATGTGTTTTTCTTTTTCAGTAAAAGAACAAATCGCTTATTATACATTTATCCTAGTTTATCTTCTATTTCAGTCTTTTTAATTTAAACCTTTCTATTATTAGAAAAGTCAATTACTTCCTTCCACTGTTTTGGTTGAAATTTTTATTAAAAGATTCATTGGTCCCTTTAATTGTTTTTTAAAATTCTCATAATACTAAAAAATGTTGTAGAGTTTTTTCAACAGTTCATTCAGATGCCAATGCAATGAAGTGAAGGCAAACAAAACACGAAGTTTCCTCCTCTTCATTCCAAGGCAAGAATTAGAAGCTACATGTTAATCTAACTTCGGAATTGGCAAAGTCAAACATCGCACAAGATGAGAAATAATCCTATCTGCCTAGTTAAGTACTGCTTTATTGCTGACAATTAAAAGAGCAAAGTACAAGTCAGGAACCTCATGTACGAGGACTCCAATGGTATTAAATAAGAAACCCCTTTGTACACTAGAACTAGACAGATTCCTAGCAATACACATAGTAGTGATGCCATTGTATTAGGCATTTCGACTAGCAGAAGAATAAGGAAGCTTTTAAATAGTATAATCTGAGGAAGCAAATCCCTTATTTGAGTTACTTCTGCCAAACCGATTCCTAGCAGCATTGTTCTCTAAGCTGTTGCTTTCAAGCCTCTTCCATATTCCATTCAATCTTTCTAGTTCCATCTCTTTCAAATGGATTTCACTGACAAGATCTTCTGCTTGCGCCTAGCAACAGTAAGCCAATT
>JANKOE010000205.1:24510617-24522734 GCA_026284465.1 Erythroxylum citrifolium | reverse complement strand
AATTGAAATTATTTATTTTTTTTATTAATTTTTTTTTATATATTTGTTTATAATTAGTGTTTACAACTGTTCTTAATCTTTTTGTTTTTGTTAGTGTTTGTGTATGGTATTAATGAGATCTCCTCATCAAAAACTTGTAAAATTTGATCCTAAGATTGAAAAGACAGTGCAAAGGTTATGTAGAGAAACTGGAACAACTCCAAGAATACAACAAAGAATTAAACTTAAAGAAGTCATAACCAATATAAGAACTTTAAGAGAGTTAGATGCACCAGACTTGACTTAACCCTTATGAATTATCTTTCCAAATTTTGTTGAAGTTATTACTTTTGAACTTAAGTTTAGCTTAATCTACTTTTGCCTAGCTTTCATTTTGTAGATGAGGATGTTCACAAGCATCTCAAGGAGCTCAGTGAAGTTTGTCTAAGTATGAAACCTCCATGGGTGATGGAAGAGCATGTTATGATGGGAACCTTTCCATTTTCACTAAAGGATGCAACAAAAGATTGACTTTTTTATTTGCCTACAAGGTGTGTGAACACATAGATTGAAATGAAGATGTTATTTTTAGAGAAGTACTTTTCGACATCAAAGAAAACCAACATAAGGAAAGAGATTTGTGAGATAAAGCTACATCATGAAAATCCCTTTACGAGCATCGGAAACACTTTAAAAAGTTGTGTGTCAACTGCCTTATCATAATATCATAGAACAAATCCTTATCCAATACTTTTATAAGGGGTTATTACTTATAGATAGGAGCTTCGTAGATGTAGCAAGTGTTAGAGTACTGTGTGAAAAGACTCCTATACAGACCAGGACTTTAATCGAGCATATGAAAGCAAACACTCAATAATTCAGCATTTGCATCAATGTTTGTAAGGTAAATAAGTTAAACAGTTCATCCATTGAATATGGTTTGGATGAACTAACATCCTTTGCTAGACAAATTACTATAAGGCAGGCATAGGTGAAAGCATGTGGGATATGTACAAATGTGAATCGTCTAACAGATGAGTGTTTAACTCTGAAAGATTGAAACATAGAGTATGACAATGCTACAGGAGAAATTTTTTTTCCATTAATACAATCCATATTCCATACCTATAGCCTAAGTAGGAGAGGTTTTTTTGGCCAAAAAGTTGGAGAGGTTAACTAAAGATAATAAGTAGCAGAACTACTTCTCATACAGGTCACACAGTGAATAATAATTTTAACATAGACAACCCCTCTACCTCAGGTACATCATTTGTAGATATGGTTAAGTCTCTTTCCACTAAGACTTTGCAATTCTAGCAAGATGTAAGACAGATTCAACAGGAGGCAAGATATCAATTCTAAGAGACTAGGACTAGCATCCAAAATTTGGAGAACTAGATGAGCTAGATGGTAGTGATTATCAACTGTTTAGAAGCCTAAAGAGGAGAAAAGTTACCATCACAACCTTAGATAAATATGAAGAATGTTAGTGCAATCACTTTAAGGAGTGGTAGGAAAGTTGAGGATCCTAAGAGGACTACACAAAGGATGGCTAGTGAAGAAGAAATTGAGAAGGAGCTTAAAGGAGAAAGGGATATATCATCTAGCTCAAAGGTAAATGATAAATCCCTAATTACTATTAAGACTAACCCTCCACCTTTCCCTGGCGGGACAGTAAAGTCAAACAAGGAGGATAAGGACAATGAGATCTAAGAGACTTTTCAGAAGGTTGAGATGAATATATCACTATTAGATATGATGAAGCAAGTGCCGAGGTATATGAAATATACCAACAAGCAAAAGCTAGGAGGAAATGAAATGATCATAATGGGTGCAAATGATTCTGCAATCTTTAAAATGAAAATGCCTCCTAAGTGTAAGGACCTAGGTATGCTTACTATTCCTAGTAAAATTGGTATCATTAAGATTAAGCATGCTATATTAGATTTAGGAGCATTAATTAATCTTATGCCTCGTTATATATATGCTTCCTTAAATTTAGGTATGTTAAAAGAAATTAGTGTTATTATACAATTGATTGATTGTATTAACGCTTATCTAAATAAGGTGATTGAGGATGTTTTGGTGCAAGTAAATGAATTAGTGTTTCTAGCATATGTTTATGTAGTAGACATGAATAATGAAACTTTCTATAATGTCATACCTATCTTACTAGGGGGACCATTCCTTAATACGATCTAAACTAAGGTAGAGTTCGTGATGGTACCTTTACAGTGGAATTTGAAAAGGAAGTTACTCATTTAAATATTTTCGATATCATAAAGACACCTAAGATGACCATTTTGTTTTTATGATTAATGTGATTGACCCTTCGGTACAGGAAGATTTTGAGCACAAATGTATAGATAAACTAGAAGTAGTTTCAACTAAGGAGAAGACTAAATCTTTCTATATATCGAGGAAAAGCTTTACTGATAGTGAAAAAATGCTTTTTTATTACTATAGATATAATTTTTTTCCATATAAATTATATCCTTATTAGGTTAAACTTTTTATAATTACTAATGTCTCTCCCTGTGGTGTAGTAGATATTAAGAGTCTAAAAACAAGGAAGATATTAAATGTGAGTAGTCATCGACTCAAGCCTTATTTTGAAGACTTTCAAGTAGAGAATGCATAAGTTGTGATCCTTGGAGTTTAAATTTTTATTATGTTATGAGGAAAATATAGAGTTGAACCAACGAAAGTAAAGAAAGACGCTGCTTGAAACGCAACCTAAGGAGAGTTTGTTCATTTTCCTTTTCTATCATGATTTTAAGTTTTCGTTTTTCTATTAGATAAAAATAAAAACGTATTTGGTTATTAATGTCAATGTAACTATATTTTTATTACTGATGATAACTACAAACTAGAAAATTTTAAAGATAAATTATTTTTAATTCCTTAAATTTATTTTAATCTCTTATATGATATTATTAATACATTATAAATAGAAAGTATATTATTTCATTAAAATAAATAATTTAAAAATTAAATTTTGTTTTGAATATATTTTAATAATCCAAAAATTATTTGAAATTTATATATTTTGAAGAAATTTTAAATTGAATTATATTTACTAATAATTATTAAAATGATTTTATTTTATTTAACTGCAAAATTGAATTATTCATTAATTTAATTAATTTATATTATATTATTCATAATTCTTATTAATAATTAATATATTAATAATTAAATAACGTATATTTAATTGAGATTAAATCAAGTTATAAAAAACAAAAACCATTTTTGTAGTTTTTATAAATTTTGAAAACTGAAAGAAAACAAACTAAAAACAGAAATCAAAAACCTAAATAAACAAGTTTTTTTACTAAATTTGAAAAATAAAAAGAAAACAAAATATAAATAGAAACAAACAAGCCCTTAATAAATTATTAAATCCCCTAGCGGTCTTTTAACGTATGATTCACCGAAAATATTAATTTCTAACATTAAGTGCCTATACCTTTTTTGTAATTGACGATGTGCATTTATGAGGGCATGTTGTTCTTATTTATTTCACTTGATATACCTTTGTAAGCCCATTTATGCACCCATTAAATTAAGCCCCCCAAAAAAGTAATAAAAAACTTGCTTTGGTGATAACAAGCCACTTATTTTGACGATATACAATGCAATTTTATTAACTCGTTTGACAAGAGTTTCGAGATCAGAAACTACAAATGAAAGATGAACTTTAAGAGTATGAAGAATAACCCAAATGATCAAAGTTAGTATTGCAAATAGAGGGGTTCATTTGGTTAGTTTGATTTTGATTAATAATGAATTTAGAATAATTTAGAAGTCGTTGTATTTAAGCTATAATATTTAATTCACAGCAGATCATATGATCTATTAGAAATCATGGTAGTTGAGTGGGTATATTTTCTAGACATATTTTACAAGTTTTCTGGATATGAGTCGAGATTCTTGTCTTTGACTGGTTTAGTGAAAGGTATTATTAACTAAGATGCACGTAATTCAGCTCCTATTTGCTGCTGAAAATTATTTCCAATGCTTTGATATATTAGTGATTTGAGTGATTCGATGCAGTTTATTACTAGTATGTTATATTTACACCTCATGCATGTCTGGTTCCTTTTCAAGTTGCTTTCACATCGTTGTGGAAAATCTGTGCGTATTAGGTTTGGTAATGGAACAAGAGACTTTATTGAAGGGTTGGAAAGGGGGGGACCCAATGCAAAGAAAAAGAATTGCATATAGATCTTCTGTACCCAATTTTGTATACTTGCTCTGTCCCACTTCATTCAAGCCATTTATTTATGTGAGACCCACACAAATTGATGACTTAGATTGAATGAGACAGGATAGGTACACCAAAATAGGGACAGAAAATCTCAAGCCTAATTTTTTAGCAGTTAAAAACTTGACTTTCCTTATTCAATCACGAAACAATCAATCAAAAAAGTTTTATTTTACTATAAATAAACCCGTGATCTGAATCCCAAGTAGAAACAGATCATCTGTTTATATTACCCTATTTTTATCATATGTTATGAGTATCTATTCATTCAATAAATAGAATCCATAAATAAGTAAATAAATTGATACTACTTACAGAATAGAGTAAAAATAGAGTGACAGGTGTTCTGAACCTTCAGAGTTAGATCAAACACGTACCATTGCTTACCACATATACGGGTAACGTTGGAATTGGTAATTTAATATATGCTTTTTCTGATTATTCCTTAGACCTAGTTGTAGTTAAGTGATCTACGAAAAGATAATAGTTATGAGGACTATATAATTATCATTAGCTGCATTATATAAAGCATTTACGTAACCCTAACTATTAACGATAATCATTTAACATTCAGTGAAAGGAACATTAGTAAATAAAAGTATTATGGAGCTTATCGAGCTTCTTTTTGTTTTGTTGTCTACGAGGTGTCTTAGGTAGGTCCCAACTATGGGAAGGCACATTTAAACCATCTATACCTAGACTAATCTCCGCTCGAACAGGGTAGGTCTCATGCGGGAGGCAAAGCTCTAACTCCAAGTTTTAAACGGCTGCATACATGAGGGAGGTTTGAACCCACGACCTCACTTAAACTAAAAGAGCCCCTTACTAACTCACCTACACTTTGGGATTATCTAGCTTCTTTTTACATACGTGATCATTTATTTTCGAGCTACTAGTTACTTCGGGGAAGAAGGGCTGAAGCGACATGGTGCTAATTTTTGTTTCAAATTTGTGAAGCCATTTATTGTTACTTTTATGAATATAATATTATAATAAAATATTGTTTGAAAAAGATGAAAGAACTCGTAATATAATATAGCGAGGTATTATTTATAAAAAAAGTTTATAATAAAATATTAAATTTTTTAATTTAAAAATAACTTATTTTTATTGTTTAAAATAGGAGGAGATATAAAGTAAAATTTTCGCTTTTTATCTGATTCTATTTTATTTTATAAAATAATATTAATTACGAATGAAACATGGCCCGGAGAACCGGGGAAGAGTGAATAAATCGAAGATGCTGTGCACTTATTGAGACTCTTTTGTGTTTCTCAATGATTGAGGTACAAAAAAAGTTAGATTGCACCTTTTATGACCAAATCAAGAAATGCAAATTACAAACGTAGGTTTTTGCTTTGATGGGACACGAAGATGCTATTCCCATCATGTAATGTTTCTTTCTGTTCAAGAGTTACTGGTACCACATGCAGCACATGTTTCCAGGTGGTTCAGAACTTTGCTTGAAATTCAGTCGAACCAGAAACCGGGTAAGTAGCTGCAGCAACTGAAAAGGCGTTGAATGGAATTAAAAGTGGTAAATCAAGAATAACAACTCCATCCATGCACTCGATGCTCATATACTATACCGTTTTTTATTTGCAGAACTTGTTACGCTTCCGCATGCATTTGCTTATTTATCATGTTAATTTCTTAGATATGTATATCTGATTGCTGAAATTTATCATAATCAAGCACTATGACCAAGTATGCACCTCTAATGCGTAAATAAATGAGGATACGTCCGACGTCTCTCTCGTGGGCGCTACCATGATATGGGGCGGCAGACGTATCACTTATGCATGCACTCTATTCACCTGCTCCAGCTAACTGTTTGTTAAGGGTAGAACAAAACCAGAAAACGTTTTGTGCTGAGACAGATTTGAGAGTATTAATTCAATAACATACTTAGATCTACCAGTGGATAAGTAGTAATAAGTTATTATGACAGCATCGCCATACACTATATATAATTATATATTGGAATCGGCAATTGTTTTTTGATACAAAATCTAACTGGTCAAAGAAAATATTCAAGGTTTAAATTTTCAACCGATATTAAATTGCTATAAAATCAGTATATAATAAACAAGAAGTAAAAAATAAAATAATTTATTGAAATAAAAAATACATTAACAATGTCTATTAATATATAATAATTTAAATTATGATTGAATCTAACATAAAATTTAAAATAATAATAATATTTTTATATTATCACTTATTCGAAGACTCATAAAAGTTAAAGTATGTTCAAAGAAAATCGATATAAAGGAGTCTAACTTTATTTAATGTCCTTTAAATATATTTTTTATAGTTTAAATATTATATTTGAATAGATTCTTAAATTATTTTAAGAAAAATTACTTAATATATGCTAATTAATAATTCAATTTATTAAATAAATTCATGATAAAAATAATAATTAATTTTAATAATAATAATTTAAAATTTTCAATTAATATGTAAAGAGATATAAATTTTGATAAAAATAATTTATTTGTAAGATTAAATAAATAAAAATATAATTAATTAATTAATTTATAGGAGAGAATTAAAAAGAATTATCAACTTTGGTTATATTTATGTGCATTCTGAATCAATTAATGTGATTTCTGTGCATTCTGAATCAATTAATGCAATCTACACAAGTTGGGGTGCAAAACTTGCTGCAGCCCCACATTTGGCAGATTCTTTAATTATGTTGTCGGTTTTTTTTTCTCAAGAATCGACTGACTTTTTAAGAAAAATTAACCAGCCGATTTGTTTTATTCCAGATTATAGAAGTAAACTGTTGAAAAGTTATACAGTACTATTTAGGCCTAATCGGTTAGTCTAGTCTGGCCTCGTAAGTAATTCAGATATGTTAAAAAGGAAATCAGATTCTCTTCTTGATTATATTTATGTAAAGGAGTACCGTACCATTGCTATCATACTTTTCCTATTGATTTCCCGAATGTAATTCCAGTTCATATGTTTGAGAATATATATTTTCTTGCTGCTAACAATGAGTTGCATAAAGTTAAAACTTTTAGTCATTCTGTAGAAAACAAAATTACTTATTACTTTTTAGCCTCTTTAATTTTCTTTTGTCGGCACACGGTTTCATTTCAGCCCCTAGAAGTAGAAAGAGGGACCTAACTAGAGAAATTAGCTTTCAGTCTATACCTACGTGCTTCTCAGAAACAAGATGACATCTAATTTTAGCTAGCGGACATGCCTGTATAGGAGTTGCAGTCATGTATAAATTGTGAATTTGACAAATTGCAATCATGTCCATCCCCAGGCTTATCCATATACTGTAGGTGTCTATCAATTATAAGCTCTCAGTTTGAGTTGTGATTTAGAGACTATACTTTAGATTTTGGTAACTTGAAAAATGATGAAACGGAAATGGAAATAGATATATATTTACTACTTAAAAATATTAATTAGATTGACTCATTTACTTAATAATTAATTTGGAGACTGCTTAATTTAATAATTTAAAAATGATATGGCGAAAATAAAAATACCTTTAATTTGTGGCTTATAAGTACAAAAATCCGTCACTTAACAATTTGGAAGCTACTTCTAAATTTGATTGCTTAGGCTATAAGTAAAGATAAGTTAGTGGTGACTTGTCAATAATTGTTACTTAATTTTAAATTATTGATTCATTAACTGTTTTATCTAAAATATATAATTTATAAATAATAATTTACATATTATTTAGTGTATTCAATAATCCAAAAAACTAACAAATTCAAATTCAATCATTATATAAAAATTATTATCGTGCACAAATTTTGCATCAATTAAATATAATAATTCTTTATATAAAATAACTTCATAATTCACTATTTTTTAACTTGACCATTACAGAAATATAAATTTAGTATAATATCTAAATCACTCTTATTTTGAGGCCTTTAGGAGATGTGGATAAACAAATAAAAATCCATAAAGAGGGTCTAAAGTCCAAACAGATTGAATAAGGACGCATGGAAAAAGAACATATGATGGGAAACAATTGATGAAACAAGACCATGTATCTGTATTTTTAGTAAGGACAAAGGTTGAAGCAGGGGATCGCAGTAATAATGACTGATGAATGATGAGCTGACTTGGCATGGGTTTGATGCCACTTTCAGAATCGTGGAGTCATTTTCATCGGGACAACCAACTTTCCAAGTTTCTTTGGCTTATTGCGAATGTTAGTTTAAAAGTTGAATCCAGGTGCTCCTGGAATGGTAGCTTCACATTGGATTTTCCAGGGCCCTCAACTACATGGACATATACACTACTAGTTATACGCCTATATTTATTTTTATGTCATTTAGACCACTTCCAAATGAATCTTTAAGGTTAGATATCAGCATTTTCATAGTTAAGAACCGTTACCTTCTACAATAGTAACTTGTCAAATACGTGTTTGTACTGTGCACTGAAGTGTTCACTTAATATACAAGTCCTAAAGAACAGTAATATATACATACATGTGTTTGAATTCAAATGGCTCCTATCTAGTAGCGATCGGTTGAATTACAGATGAGGCTATAACAAGTCACTCCAAGCTTCAATAACCAAAGTTACTATATGAAGGTGAGAAAAATGATTACATTAATGGGTAGAACTTAGGGTGCAAGCTGAGTTTTTCATATCATAATGCTCTCGTATATGTTGAAAAAAGAGTTTGATGATCTAGTACTTATTATCCGCTCCCACAGATTTTCTTGGTCTCCCGCCGTGCCCTCCATATGCAAGCAAAGTCATGTTGTTAATAAGATTACTGTCCTTTTCTTCTCTCTGTTTTTTTTTTGTTCTTTTCTGTCAGCTGTTCTCTGGAAATGCACTTGCAGTTGTTACCCCACACACGTGGATCTTGATGGATCACAAACCTATCTTTATTGTGAGATGTGCGACCCTGAAATTATCGCAACAGTATTTTTTTTAAAAAAATACAAGCATGATTCCACCCCCAAAAGTTTTGCAACTCTACCAAGTGAACCATTTAAAGGCAGTAGCTCGAGCAGACAGCTACCTTCTGATCCTTGCAGACAGTTGCAGACAACGAGAAAGAAGAGAGATAAGTGCGGCAATGGGAAGAAGAACTTCAAAAGAAGGATTAAACAAAGGGCCCTGGACGGCCATTGAAGACAAAATCCTTACAGATTACATCATGGTTCATGGAGAAGGCAAATGGGGCAATATTCCCAAAAGAGCAGGTGAGTGATGGGAAGCTACACCCCGTTATCTTCAATATTCAGTTTGCTTCTTTGTTATATCAGAAAAGTAAAGGCTGCAAGAGGTTTATATTCTAATTTGAACATGTTACATAGTCGCCGCAAGTTGCACCCTGTAAGGAAACTTAAAATTTAAGCTAGCAGTAGTAGAAGATCTATTTTCACCGATGATACGTTGATGGAGGACATATGATTGGCAACAAGAATAGTGGATGTTTGCTTAATTGATGATCATTTTAGTTTTCCTTTACATGTAATTGTGCTAAAACATCGTTTCTATATATGAGTCTTGTGCAGGTCTGAACAGATGTGGGAAGAGTTGCAGGCTTCGTTGGTTGAATTATTTGAGGCCTGACATCAAACGGGGGAACATATCACCTGACGAAGAAGACCTCATCATTCGGCTCCATAAACTCCTTGGCAATCGGTACCGATCCATACTCATAACCAGTCCTTACATATATGATCGCACGCAGTGTACAAACGTAATTGATTATGACAAACTAATCTGAATCAGTACTAAATTACTCTGCCATAATGAAGTTTCAATGTTTGCCACACACAGATGGTCTCTAATCGCTGGAAGGTTACCTGGGAGGACAGACAATGAAATCAAAAACTATTGGAACACGTATCTGTCTAGGAGATCAGCACAAGGAAGGAAATCAAGCATTCGTAAAACCCAGAAGAAACCAACCTCCAGCAAGGTCACACAAACTGTATATCCAACTGATCATCAACTTTCTTTCACAATCACATCAAACCAGAAAAACCCTGATGATCAACATCATCACACCAGCAATACAGGCTTGGCACCGCTGAGCTGGGTGCAACACTCGACAACAAAACAAGACGAGATTACATCGGTGTTTGCAAAGGATTTGAGCGTAGGGGACATGAGCATTTCAGATTTTCTTGACCTAGATTTCGCTCAGCTCAGGGATTTTGATGCATATGACATGAACAACGTCAGAGAACTAGATGGTGGTAGAAGTACTAGCGGCTACAAAGCTGATGTGCCCATTTGCGCTGATCAAGCATTTGTAGGACATGGCTGGAGCGGGAGTAACTGCGTTCAGGATAATGTACTGGATTCTAACCTGGGATCCTTGACGTCATTCATGGACTCAAACAATGGATGGATTATATAATCAATTAGATGTTATACAGTTCCCGATTTCCCAGTTTCTTAGTCTCCCAATTTTCCTGGTGTGTAGACAGTATCTTACATCTAAACAGTTGTTTGTTAATTGGTTACTTACAGCTAGCATGTTGAGGCCAATAAGAGTAGTCTTGCCATAATCTTTGTCAAATGTCAACTTTCTGTTTGTTCATTGAAATTTAAAGACTGCTTTCTGCATATATAATTCCATTAGCTTCCTTTTTCCTTATCCAGTTTATTTTATAACTTCATATCATCTAGATGGAGAATCCATTTTTGGAAGAGATATACAAAGAAGTAAATACGTTATCGATCGTTTCACTGCTAGGTCTGTGACTTCAAATCTTTAAAAATAAGAATCTGCACTTTGTACTATGTTCTATGACTTCAAATCTTTAAAAATAAGAATCTGCACTTTGTACTATGTCTTTAGTAATAGTATTCTTGCATAATTAAGTTGTTGTCTTATCTCCTATTGCCTCTCGCCTCTTTTTTCCTTCTCTTTTCTTTTCCAACTTCAATGAAATTGGGATGGATGACCTGAACAACAAATTTTTAGAAATAAACTCCTAGTTGTTCCCTAGCCTCTATTGTTTTTCCTACCTTGTTTCTGATAATTCTCAAATGTATTTCTTGAGCACATCAATATTAATCTAGTTTCTTATCTGCAGCTTCAGCCTTTGTAATAATATTGATACCTTTTCTGTTTTTATTTCCTTTGTTTATTTAAGAGATTATTTTTTTTCCTTCTTTAAAATCTTATTGTTAGGCGTAAAAAGCTTAATTAGCATTTACTTCTTAAGAAACTAATAAGTTAAGGTTCATGGCACATTCAATTGGATAAAATCCTAAATAGAGTTTAAAACATTCAGATGTGTCTATACCAATGATTAAAACTTTAACATCGGCAAGTTAAATTTTATTAGCATAGATAATAGAACTATTTTTTAAAAAATGGTAGACAACACTATTATTTGCTTCTTTTTTTTATGATATTTGTACCATTAATTTATTTACAATTCACATTTTGATTTTTCAATATACTTTAACATCCTATGATTTTCTCGTATTTGTGTGTCGTATTATGAATTTAATTCATACCTGCAAGATTGGGCCACAATTAGAAAATATTGTCTTATCTTAGTTAATCAAAGTTTGGCTCTAAGTACAATAATAAAACATCCCCATTACTATTGAATAAATCAACATCAACTCATGGGTTGCCTTTTGACTAAGTATTGCACATCATTAACATATTCTAGTTTATTTGTTATTTAAACTACTGAGTCATTGTCCACTTACTTTTTTGTTACCTAATCCTTAGTTGATCCTAGTCTTTAGAAATTGTAGGTTAGTGAATTTGTTGCTTAATTAATATTAGCAATTGAAGAGAGAAATGTGGGATACTTAAGGGTGCGTTTACTTTCAGAAAACAGTTTTTTGTTTTCTATCTTGATTTTTTGCATATATTTTCAATTTTCATT
>JANKOE010000205.1:24227327-24242193 GCA_026284465.1 Erythroxylum citrifolium | reverse complement strand
TTTCTATGAAGAAGTCAAATTGAAATTAAGATTTTAAGTTTTCCAAATTCTGTTCACAAGTAGGAGAAATGAGTTCAGTATGGGTACACCATTGAACAAATTGTGAGTGAATTTTTGGGATGTTTTGAGAATCAAGATATATTGTTAATGTCTAATAAGGGTTCATTGAAAAAAAAACCTTCAAGGTAATATGCACCCTCATGCTTCATGATTTAAGCAAGAGTTGGATTCCAGAATTAGGCGGGGTCCAACAGATGTATGTTTGAGCAAGAGAGTTAGGTTCCGAGAATGGGTCCCAACAGATCCACGTTAATAAACATTGAAAATAGAACATGAAAAATCTATTTACCTATCAAATTTTTCTGCACTTTGCACTTTTTTCCTACGCCATCTTTAATGATCTTTCTATTTCAAACTCATCTCTACAGCAACTTATGAAAGGTTAATCATCTTATATGTAGAAATAAGACATTTATATACACATTTCATCACTCACTATTCACACATATAATTTCAAGATCAAGTCATCAATCTCAAATTACTCATCATATTAGTTTCATTTAACACTACCTATGATGATTAAATCATAACTTACTTGATTTAGCTTCAAAATATTCAAACTCTGCAAGAACACCAAGAAGCCCTAACTTCTCATACAACCCACGTACAACATCATGGTTGGGAGGTTTAGGTTTTCTCGTGGAAAATGAAGAAGACAACAAGGTGAGAGTAGCAAATGAAAGATGAGAGAGCTAGGTTCAACTTGAATGGAGATTGGTGATAAAATTCATAAAGAAGGTGAAGAAGATAGCCACGAAGAAGAAGAAGAAGAAGAAAGCAAGATTCAAGACAATTTAATGGTCTTCCAAGTAATTAAGAGAATCGTGGGGTAAAGATGTGGCTTGGCAAGTGACACTTGTTGCTTGTCACATGTTCAATCTCTGTAGGTTTAAACTAGGTTCTCTTATTGAGCTAATCCAATCAACTCCAATTTCTACTCCAATTGTTTCCCAATTTTGGATGACACTTGTCAATAAATCCCAAAGTCATTTATCAAAATTTCCACTGCCATTTGACTCTTATTTCTAACTACCATTTATCAATTGTCCTGCCAATTGGCATTTTTCTTAGTCTAAAAATACCCAAAATTTTAGAAGTTTCCTAAATTTCACCAAAAATCTTTATCAACAATCCTTATCACCAAATCAATTTTCAATACGTATAATCCACAATTCTCAATATAATCACATTTATAAATTAATTATACAAAAAATGTCAATGAATGCATGTATAATAATTTTAATGTGTGCAATGATTAATATTCACATGTGTGTATCTGTTATATTATGAAGGAGCATGAAATGCACTTTCTAACTTCTCAATAATCTCTCATGTACGCTATTCTAGGGTTCTAACCCTTGACATGGGATAACAGGATGTTACATTAATAAAGCCATTAGCTCCAATTGGATGCATTGTCATGAGATTTGAACCTTTCAAATTTCATTTTTATCCTACTACTTATCTTGAGAACCATTCTCCTATAAGTATACATTGCAACAAACAATTTGTTCAATAGGTATGTAAGATTACCCAATTTAATTGAAACCTTTTGGATATCTTATAACCTTTTATTATCCAATTTAGTTCTAAACTTAATGGATAATGTATGTTTTAACCAAGCATCGCATCCTTAAATCATTAAATTTGACTCTTTTAAAGACTTAGCATTTCATATATAATATGAAATCTTACTAATTGATTTAATCGGAACTATAGATGGTAAGTCATTGTACTAGGTATAATTATAGAAGAAATAATATTGCATCATACAATATCTCATATTTTATTTTTCTTTTATATAAACTCATACTGCTATGAAATTTTATTGTGAAGGTATTCACCAGAGAATCTCATTTCCTATAGATAACCAAAAATTTAAAATCCAACAAATCTATCTCATCAAAATGTTTCAGCATTTGCAATGTTTAATTTCTAATTAGATTTAAACAATGTGAACTTTTCAAAATTTTAAATTATTATTTCATTTAACACATATGATTATATCACATAAAGTCATCAGTAATCTAATGAAATATAAGTAGTAAACTTTTATGAATTGTCATTCCATCCAATACATCACATGCATAAATTAACAATCAATACCACCATCATCCTTTCATCAAACATTGATTTGATTATTCTTCATTTTGACAAGTTTCATAAATTTCATACTATTCATAATCAAAGGGATATACATATCTTTGTATAGAACTTTATGATTCTCGTTATATTGATTTAACCAACGTGGCATAAAAGGATATTCTCAGTTATCCAACTTTATTTTCTTACCATTTATGTTAAACATAAGTCTCCTTTGATCCAACACATTCAAACTACTTGTATAAAATTGGATCAACTACTTTTACTTAACAATCTATTTCTTATCATGCTTTGAACATTATAATAATGTTAAATCTAAATTCAATATCAAATACTCATAAGTATGAACTGGAACTACATATGATCTCTATCATATCTCATATAGGCAAGAAATTTCATGGAATCATTTTTGATCCTATGAAAACTGTTATCTTACTATATTACATGCCTTTTACTGAACAATTCCAATAAGGTACTATACCTTTCAGCTCTACTTTATTCAACCTCTTGCATCTTACTATCATGGTGTTGATATACACCTTACATGTTGTCATCAAAGTTATTAAACATTAGTCAACTCAAAATGTCAATAAATTTTGCATATATATATATGATTTTTTACATATCTTAAAAATTTATCACTGAATTCTCAATAGGGATTATAGCAAAATAACTTAATTGGAATATAATTTTATTTTCTCACTTTGAGAACTCTTCTTAAACATAACCCTTGTCCAAGAAATTTGGTTCACTAACTTATTATCAACTATACAAAACAAGGTAAATTCCACTTAAAACAAAATATAAATATAAGAAAAATAAGTAATTAATTATATGTCATGACTACCAAATGAGATTAGAACTTTAATCATATGTTTGGTTAGTCCTACTATTTTATTCAAAATAATAGCTATTATTACTATTTGAAAAGATTACTTTAATTTTTCTAGTGGGCTAGGATCCTATTCAATTTTAGTTGATCTTGAATTTGCTCAACAATCCAACTAAAGTTAAATTATATCGATCACAACTTTATCAATTACATCTTATGTATAGATCCGTTAAGTGACAACTTTTGTCAAAATATATCTTATATGTTATTCCTAAGCTTGTCTTTAAATTCATGTGATCATGAGTTTGCTTATCCAAATCACACAAATTTAGTTAAGTCGATTGTCAAGAGACTAAACATATTCTGGTTAATGCATCTTTGAGTTTGCTCAACAAGCCTATCAATAAACAGAACTCTGGTTTATTCTTATAACAATGGAAGGCAAAAATCACATTCTCAATGTGTACTTAATATTTTGATGAGGATTTAATTTCATTCGTCGCATCAAACACAAAATTTCATGTAAAAATACATATAAAACATACAATTTAACATGCATCCAATATATATATCAAACATATAAATAAAGTATACAACTTATGCACTAATAATCAAATTATATCTATAAAACATCAAGCTTCATTTAATCCTACTTATTAATCTTCATAATTTAAAATAATATTTTCAACTCTTTAGAAAAACTAAATTAAATTAACCTTGTTGGTTCTAAATAAATTAAATTCTTTTTCCAAACAGAAATTTAATTTGATTTGAAAACAATTTTCAAATCCAATTATCTTGACTCTTTCAATAAAATTTAATTGAAAATAATTTTCAATAACTTATTCTACTTACTTAGTATAATTTAGAAAAAAAAACTCCTTTTTTAGAATTATATAAGTAACACATTCTAATCAAATTAAAAAACTATTTCTAAGCTAATTAGAAATTATTATTTCTAATCTCATTAGAAATTGCTTTTTCCTTAATTAGAAAATTATTTTTATAATATTAAAAAGAAACTACTTTCAAAATTAAATTAAGTAATTTTAAATTTAATTAAGAAAGTTCTTTACATTATTTATTTAAAGATTGATTTCTTAATTAATTAGAATATCTTTCTTTAAATTAGAAAAGTATTTTTAAAAAATTAAAGAAAACTCTTTCTTAATTAATAAATGAAAATATTTTTCAAAATTTAATCAAGACAACGTGGGGCATGTGTACGCAATTCTATGGTTTCTCTGTCATTTCTCGCCACTGCCTCTCTTTTCTTCTACATTTCTGCCTCCAGTCATACCTGGCCATCAACGCCATTGCAGTCCTCCTCACCTCCCAGGAATGTCACGCATCACCTATCTCTAGCAGCTTCCATGTACGCCTCCAATAGTCGTCAATTCTATTGCACCGCCAATAAAACAATCAAAAACTTGAATTTTTCCTTAATGTCGAAGGGCATCTCCATGCCGCACTATGTGTAACACTCCCTATACGAAACCTACAACCATCCACATAAATAGCAAAAAATTCCTATACACGCATTCAAGGTATACAATTATACTCAATGTTATACATATACACATTACAAAACTCCCCAATGCTTAACATTATCATTTAATAGTAGTAATACATCTTTACATTTACATGGTAAATCAAAGAAAAACATACAATTTCTTTTCTTCATTACACATGCAAACATCTGTAACTAAAAACACATTCCAAAAGTACTTTTTCTTCTATCTATTAGCCTTGGTCCCTGCAGATGTTCCCTATACCTCAATCCTTTGAATTAGACCTACATGGATTAACACCCGTGCTAAGCTTGAAAGCTTAGTGGGAAAAACACTTAGTTTGGATGACCACTCACAGCAGTCATCTACTAAGCACACACATTCAGAAATATCATAACTCATACATCATAAATTCACATTCATGAACCAAACATTGATAGTCAATGCTCATGTAAATAATGATGGCATACTTAAGCAAAGTATATAATGCAAATAAGGTTCAACATATTATCCATATACTGAAAATGCACATTTATAAGCTAAATATTGATATTCAATGCTTATTGATAAAAAATATCAATATAATTGCACATCATTACAACGAATAAAAATGCTCATCAATACCATTTATTAATGTTGTCATGCTATATTTCTTATTTATGATTGTTAAGTTTCCTTTCTGTGTTAAGTCTACACATTTTCTGTGGGTGTGGATAACGGGTGCTGTAGATATCCGAAGATATCAAACTATGGATTCCCGAGGATATCGAACTGTGGATACCCGAAGGTATCAAACTGTGGACACTAGTGGTGTCAAACTGTAGCAGCTGCACTGTAACCCTATAAGCATGCCTATCTATCCACAACCAAGACAATAGAGCAGGCACTATAACATTTCTTTAACCATTTGCAAATTTCACAATTCATATATTAGCAAATCATATGATATACATTTTAAGTCATAAAATATATATTTGCATTCATACATGCAATTCATGGCTTACTACTATTAAAAAGGTACTAAATTCACACTTGTATATTCATATTATACACATAAGAGTAATGAATATGCATAAAAATCATTTATGTACATGTAAATTTTCTTTGGAATGCATTATGCTCAATCTTATATCCCAATGTTCAGTCTCCTAATTCATATGTGGTAATTCCTATTTCATTTACTTCTAGGTGTTCGAAAAGTTTCATACACATTCAAAAAGGTTTAGATAAGATTTAGTAAAAATTGAAAACGAAAACAAACTTAAAACAGTGCAATTTGAGCTACCCCAAAGTGGTCTAAAAATAGGCAAACTATCAGTCCAAGAACAAATCACTTGACGAAGTCTAGTCCTTCCTTAATATTCTTACAGAAAAAAATTCAGAACTAAGTTTTGTGGTCTTCTAGACATTTGTCCATCTGTGTCTCTAGGTTGTAAAACATTAAAGATCTGGCCATTTGGACCTGTAACACATAAGCTATAGGCCAAATATCACACGTTGCTCCAAAATAGGGACAACATCAGGTCACCATTTTCTATCACAATTTCTAATGTCATAAAGCTCGAATTAATTCAGAGTCTCTTCTAGATATTTCTAGTTATATGTCTTATTTTTCATATGCAACTAAAATCACCAAATTTAGAGGACTATAGGACGATTTATGATCCAAACAAAGTGGCTGGTTCAACAAACCCTAGACAGAATTCCACTATATGATAATCTCTTGTCATATTCAATCAATTTTGTACAAGATAACAGAAAAATAGCATCAAATTGTATCATCTCAAAAACCATTCCACAACCAAATGAATCTTTTTAAGCATTCAAATGTATAAAAATACAGAAATTAACTAAGTGAAGTCCAAAACCTTAAAATTGACAAAGTAGTTCTTCTAATGATTTTCCTTCTCTTCCTCTTTAGCTTTGCTTGAATCACCAAGTCAAAAATGATGGGATGAAGAAGGTCAAATGGATAAGAGAAAAACATGAAGTTAAGCCTTCAAAGTGTCGTCCATCTTCCCTCTCCATATGCCTTTTCATGAATTTTCTAGTCTTAGACATATGTTTCAATCTCATTGGACCATATGTCAGAATCCTATTGGACAACGAGTTACAATCCCATCGACCACTTGTTACAATTCTATTAGAGTATGTGTTAAAATTATATTGGACCATATATTACAATTGCATTGGACCATGTGTTACAATTCTATTAGACCATGTGTTACAATTTTATTGACTTTAGGAAAATTGCATATTGGCGCTTTTTCTTCCTTTAATTCCCACATTAAGCTATAATCTTAACAATTTATTTCATTCCCTTATGTCTTAAGTTTCTAATGGCATAAATTTCATGTAATTTGGTTAATTATATCGGGAGTTATACCCCAAAAACTACAAGTTGTTTGAAAATAAGGATAGTAGCCAGAACTCAACTTCAAAACAGAATTCAAAACTCTTAGAGGCAGAATCAGATTTCTATTCCTTTATGAAAGTTTTTGTCCTATGTCTCTAGTTTAATCTCTAATTGGAATTATCCAATTTGGAGGTCTAGAGGCCAAGATATGGCCAAATTACAAAAGTTTGTTTAGTAGAACCTATCCAGTCAACGAGGTTCCCATCCCAGATCAACTAACTTAAGTCTTATCCTGCAAGAGCAACATAAAAATAAATCCAATTTAACCACAAAAGCATCTCATTTACTTATGGAATACTTCTTTTATCAATTCCCCTCACATCACACTCATAATACAAGCAAACATATCAAAATTTTCTATACATATTTCACGTCTAAGTATGTATGTCCATGACGAAGCGAACAAATTATCCATTTACCCCTATCTTGTACATTAAGTACCATTATATCTCTTACTATACTTATATGCATTTAATTCATTATGTTCACTTCTTAATATACCCTAGACATGCTATAATACTTCCAGGGTATATGTTGGGATATTACACTATGCATCTTATTAACTCAAGCATCTCTCTTC
This sequence comes from Erythroxylum citrifolium, assembly GCA_026284465.1. NCBI lineage: Eukaryota > Viridiplantae > Streptophyta > Magnoliopsida > Malpighiales > Erythroxylaceae > Erythroxylum > Erythroxylum citrifolium. Next base: position 24,234,691 of record JANKOE010000205.1, on the reverse strand, counting down.
AAAACAATTACCAACAACTCTAATCGCACAACAACAAAACAATTGCTAATCCACATAAACCAAACCATGTAGAGAAACTTCCGCAATAATCCGTAAGGATTATTGAGACTTTATTTCTTATCTTAATTATAGTTGAACTGGGATTTATTAACCCATAGATAACTAAGAGGTGGCTACGACTTGAAGGCTTAGGCTATAAACTTTTCAATTCTAAATTGAATGTAAGATTACAAACTTTTCATTTTAAAAATCATATCTAAATATGATTTTAAGGTTTATGAAATTATTCATGAAGCACATCCAATCTAATTTTAGAAATTCTGGTTTGTAATTTCAATCCCAAAATTTTGTTAATAACAATTAATTAATTTAATTAAGTTACAAAATTAAAGTTTGCACTGATACCACTGTTGAAAATCGGGACAGGATCTGATCCCGACCGCAGGGACATAATTACGAAACTTTTTGTATTATGATTTTCTGAAAACCAAGATCATATTAATTTTATACAATGATTAACAATTAAATCATAATAAAGCATGAATCTTAATTCGTACCTTATTCCGAAGCTTGATCCTTTTCTAGTCGTATCCTACAAATGGTTTTCGAAATTGGACCATCTCAACCATCATAGTGGTATAAGTGTCCGACCTCTAACAATATCTACAAACCAGATTGAGAGATCTCTACAACTTTTATAGAGAGGATTAAACAAGAAGTGTTAGCTCCATTAGAGATTAAGCCTATTTTTAATAAGTTTTAGATATTTTAGTAATACAATTGAAATTGAAATTGAATTTCAATTTCAATTTCAAATAAAATTTAACTAGAATTACAGATAATTCTAATTAAATATCAATTATACTCAAATAAGATATAATATCTCATATTGATCCTTATTAAATATCTCATATTTTGTCGTAAGGTTTTTCAAACTTTACAATCAAATCTAACTTGATTAAAATATATTTTCTCTCTTCAAGCTGTTACATGAGATTAATTAGGTTCCCAAATATGTTGGCAATGGATATAAATTATATCCCTAAATCATATTTAAGATTAGATAAATTAAACTCCTTTAATTCTTTAATTAAATAATTTATATTCATAGATCAAGATTGGTGTCTATCAATATATCATAAACACCCAAATATTTAAGTGTTAAAATAGTTTTGACTAGCTTTTCTATGCATGATTTTTTTCTTATAATTTAATCCTTTCATTATACAATATTCTAATTAGACATAGAGCATGAAATTAATATCTACTCTAATTTGAGTCCAATCATACTAGTCATTAATGAAATTTGTAAACTATTTACAAAATGTCATTCTACCTTGGCCAAGGATTTTCCAAATCAATACTAATCTTGAACAATAGAACATTGTCCTTAATTACTTTAGGCTTATGAATCCTATCTTGATCACTTAACTACTTTCATATAATTTATTTACATCCAGTACCTATAATTAGAATAAGACATAAGTAGTATCAAAACATATCAATTCCTATACAGGATAACTTTGGATAACTCAAGTCAACGGATCACTTATCCAATCATCACAATGAGAATTTCCATAAACAAACAAGTAATGTTTCAAATGGATTTATGATATCAGGTCAATTCAGTAAACTTGCTCTCTAAAAAGTACTCATACGTTTATTTAAGTATCTTTATAATTTAATCTATAAGATCGAATACTTTCTTTATAAGAAACATGTGCTAGTCTTTTTACGTTATATTAATGACATGTCTTAATAGAACAATGACTAGGAATAATTTAGAGATAATATATAAATGCAATATAAGTCTCAAAATTATAATCTCATTATAATTTTAATTGCAATTTATAATTTATCCCATGAACTTTATCATATATATATCTAAACGTGTACAAGACAAAGAATTTCTTCAAGTAATTGTCACTAAACTACAACCAAGCTGATTAGTTGCAGGACATAAACTAACAATCTTAACTCACAACATTGAACTCTTTTTATATTATGACTGGTCTAAAATAGTACAATAAGTTCTATCTTCGCATGGATCATGTATTTGTTATGAATGGTTTTGTTAAGAAAGATTAACAAGTTCGCAAATGGGAAAATGAACTATTCTTATATTCCGAGTTTTGCTAAGATAATAGTAGCTGTAGCTTTTGAAGATGAAGATACTCTAGACAATTTATCTTTTGTGAAAACTAGAACTCTTATGGAGAAAAATGTTAGGTGTACTAATATTTAGATTATCTTGTGTGATAAGATTAACTGAATATAATTACCTTATCCATGGTTAAAATAGAAAAAATATCTACAAAAATAAAAGATGGTGGTAGGATCTGCTACTTCCATTTAAAGCAGCTGTGGTGTTCTCCCATTCGTCTTAGTGGGTTCGGGGGGGGGGGGGAAGTCAACGAGTTTTACATAGAAAGCAGGTAAAGTAAGAACTTTTATGTCAGCACATGGGTAGATTATTGGAGACAAAACCTTCTTAGCTTCCTCTTTTATGTCACATTCACTATTCTGTTGCTGAAATGATGAATCTGCAGTTCTTCACTTTTCCTCTTTTCCATCGCTAGCACTAGACTCCGTACCAATAAAAATCAAATATGTTCTCTATTTGGCAAGTTAAAAATCTTTGCTTTCGTCTTACTTTAAACTTTCAATTCTTAAGATTTTTCAACCATCAAAAGAAATATGTTTTCTTTCACTCATCAAAGGGAAAAACCATCGTGTTGTATAAGATTATACAGAATGATGAACTTTGATTGGGAACTGAAAGATTGAGAGAGAAGTATATAGGAAGTTGTAACTGCTACTTATCTTGCACGTCCAGATTTTATTGGCAATAATATTATAGAAGGAAAAGATGCACAGCTACAAGTAGTTCATTCATTAAAACAGAATAAAGCTTGAAACACTCATGTAAACTCAAACCAGGTTTCGTCCCACTCGAAGAACTTACTCATCCGCTCTAAGTTCAAAGGTTCCTCTACTGAAAAATCATACAACTGATCGCTGCCTACAAAGCTGCATTGTGGGTCGATCTCTCTTTTGGAGGTTCCTTCATCGATTCCCTTTGTGGCTATCTTGATTTCATGTACCTTTTCTTTTTCTAAATCATTCTTTTTCGATGTTGAGCATATTTTTTGCTTCTCATTCTGTTTTATCTTTTTGCTCAAATGAGAATTCCAATAGTTCTTGATCTCATTATCTGTACGACCAGGCAGTCTTCCCGCGATCAAAGACCACCTAAAGGCATTATGGAATTGATTATCTATGGAACACTAGTTCTATTCCTAGCTATACTGACAGTGAAGAAAGCAGCAAGCAAGGGAATCCTAAGGTATCAGCTGTTACCTGTTTCCAAGGAGCTTATGAAGCCTGAGTATTAAGTCCTCTTCTTGGTCTGAAATGTTTCCTCTTTTTATGTTCGGTCTCAGATAATTCACCCATCTTAATCTGCAACTATTGCCACATCTATTCAGACCTGAAATTTTGACATTGAAATTTATACGCTCAACAGATACGAAATATGTTCAGAATCATTTAACAAGAGTTATGGCAAGTACCTGCTTTGGCTGCAACCATTCTCCACCTCCTTGGACCATGAATTCTAACGACCTCTGCTAGTTTCTGGTCTTCCTCAACTGTCCATATTCGGTTAGTTTCTCTTCTGCATTTACTGCTTACAGGTGCCATAGAGAACTTCTTTTGGGCCTTCAAGTTGTATTTCCAAAGAGGTTTAGAGAGGAAAATGGTTCTTTTCTCTAACTTTGATTGGTTCCTGAACGAAATGAAGAAAAAGAACAACCTAATCTAGGTAGACAATTAGAAAAGGGATAGTTCTCGTTGATGTTTAAGGAAAGAATTCTGATGTAATTCCTTTACATATCCTATGGAGTCCCCGAGTACTTATCCAAATGCTGAATTGAGAATTGAGAGAAAAGGACGAAATAGTCTGTCGTTGACCAGTGTAAGCCCATAATCATGAACGATCACATAATGCTAAGCTTCTCTACTACAAATGCGTGTGGTCTGCTCTTCAGTTGAAAGAGAGTTCCTAGTCATCATGGAGACCCGTTTCAGGGATGATCATTGGAATGAGGACTGAGCCTGAAAAGCAATTTGGGGACAAATAAGAAGGACAAATTCCTGACAAGCGCAGAAGAACCTCAGTTGAAATTCATCAATCCTAAAAACCACTCGCGGCAGCCATCAATTCCTTATCGTATCAGTTCCAGCAGGAGCTGTCAATTCAGGGATTTAAAGCGCACCCAGAAAATTAAAAAAATAACTTGCTAGTCCGAAAAATTGTAGGTCTCACGTTTACATCTATCGATATACACGGACTGCAAATGCTCTATCACAAAAGGAAGAAAGTTGAAAATCTACGCTTCTGAATCTCCACTATCCCTGTTTCTTCCTGCCATTAATTTCTACCAAAATGTTTGTATCTGTAGTATATGTCGTTAAACAACTAGCTAGTTTGGTACGGCAAAACTCAGATTCCCTAACCTGCCAGGTCCCATTATTTTGGAGTTTGGGTCCCAATCTCTGAATCCCGAACGTGCGATGGATTAAGCTTGTTTCTAAATAAGCCTATGGTTTCTTATGGCTGTTAGCTTTCTTTCAGCTAATTGCACTCATCAAAACTATTGGAGGCCTTCAGTGAAATATGTGTTGGAGTTTTAAAAAAATAGAAGATAGATAAGATAAAGATTAAGGAATTAAGGAATATGTAACACTTAAGTTATTTTATTATTAAATTTGATTGCCTTATATAAGCAAAATATAAAAAATTAAAATAGATATTTCAGCTAATAAATCTGACTTATAAAATAAGATTAAAGATAAACTAAGACTTATTATAAAGAAATTTTAACAACTCTAAAATTTTGAATTAAGAAATTTTGAATTAATTCTCAACATTCCCTCTTAATTCAAAATTTCAAGAATGAAGCACGCTTTCCTAGTATAGTGCATTTGTCTTCAAATTTGTTAATGCACATTATCAACTTATAGATATTAGAGCACATTTCTCCATGGTGCACTTCTCTCCAACAAATCTAAAAAAGAGTTTCTTCTTGTGCCACTTGTGTCACGTGTGTTTCTTCTTCATTTTAAAATCTACATTTTTTTTGTAAATGTCCAAACCTCTTGTAGTTGAAGCATTGTTGTTTTTCTTTGTGCCAACAATCCTTCTCTTCATGGTTGGGCTTCTTATGATTTGTACATTGGAGAATTTTACTTTTATCCTTTGAAGAGAAAGTCTTGACCATGTATGCTCCTTCGACCTTATCGCTATTTTCTCCATTTCTCATTATTCTTCTTTGGTCCACAATGTGAAGGGCTTTTAGTAACTCTACAAATGTTATATTTGATAGATCTTTAGTAACTTCAAGTGATGAAATTTTTGACTCGTACCTTTCGGGAAGTGTCACAAGAAGCTTGTCTACAACCCTTTGTGTAACATCCCGTCCCCATATGAAGGGTTAGGACCCGAAATTTTAGTACATAGGAGCTCAAAGAGAGATTAAGGAAATGCATTTTTCTTGCTCATGCATAATGTTAGCATATATGCACATAAATATTGAATGTTTGCACCCCAAAAAATGGTACATGCATACATTGACAACTTCTAGGTATGATCATTTTTAAATGTGATTTTATTGAAAATGAGAAGTAGAGGGAGTCGAAAGAGTGATCTTGGTATGAGTTGTGATAGGATTGGATTTTCTTATATGTTCTTATACATTTTCATGTGCTTTCAATCCTATTTTTATGATAAAGTACTCAATTTATGCTCAATTGTGTTAATTAGTAAGTTGAGTTAATTTACATGTTTTTGAGGTCAAAAAGACAAATTTCAAAGCAAATTGGAGTACAAATTTTTTTATTAAGTTAATTGTGCAGAGAATCATGCGTGAATAAGGCTGACTCATGCATAAGGATTTAATTGTGCAGAGAATCAACAGCATAAGGATTTAATTGACAAAATCACTGCCCAGCAGAGAAATCGTATGTCACGCACAAGAGAAACAAATGAGAATTACGCAATCAACCAATGAAATGAGGCCAGCAATCAAATGAAGGAGAAGCAGGCGTGAACACCAAGGAGCAGGCGTGTGGAGAACGTATAAGGCAGCTGGGATTTAAAGACAAGAAAATTAGCACGCAATAGAGAAGACAGCTAGGAGGGTTCCAGGCGCATGAACTAGCTACAGAGGGAGCATAAAATTAAATCAAGAGAAGTAAATTAGATGAGGAGGAGACGCTATATGTGGACAGGTGTTCATAGTAAGTGGGTCACGCAAGATACAACAAAGATCAACACTTAAATTGTCCCATCACTTAGAAGTCACGCATCACGCACAAGGGAGGAATATATTGCAACAGTGAGTGGGATTGTGACGGCAACTTGAGAGAAAGGAGAGTTGGAGAGAAAAGTCAAAGATTGCAGCAACAATAAAAAGGAAGCTAGGGATTTCTATTTAAACACAAAAAAGAGGAGAACATTATGCTAAGATTGCGACAGCGACAGCAGTGGCTTTGTGGGAGGCATTTAAATTGTCAAAAAAAATCAGCTACAAAGAAGAGCAAGGGATGCCTTTAAACAGCGTGAAACGTGTCTTGGACAAGCACAAAAATGGACCCAGCGCAGAAGCAAATTAAATGGAGGCGTGCTCATGTAACAGCCAAGAGTAGAATAAATCACGTGGGCTGGTCAACAAATCACGCAAAGGAGAGCACAACAAAAGAGAGGAGACAGCAGCAAGGTTGAAAAAACAAGAGGAAGGCACATGCAAAGCGTAAATGACGCAAAAGGAGGCTTGTGATTTGAGGGTACAGCAACAGGTCATGCAACAGCGTTGGAGGCTTATGATTTAACGCAAATAAAATGGGCAGCAACGAAAATCATTGGAGGCGGCCACTCTCCACTAAGTTGCTCCAGCCATTCATGTTAAAACCACTCATGTTACTGGGGGAAGGGAGGACTCACTCACCCACCAAGCATCAACGACAACTCTCCTCTCATTTGAAAAATTAAAGACTCACGCATTTAGTTGGAGACGTGGCTGCTGGGCTTGGTGAGGAGCAATAAACACGTAAATCCTTGTTGGAGAAGTGAGAGCATAAGCTGGAGGCAAATTTGAAGACCAAGCAATCACCATTTGTTCTTCCTTTCTTTCTCCTCATTTCATATTTATAATGCTTGCTTTTATTATTTTTATTGTTGCTATTATTATTATGAGTAACTAATCCTTTCATTCTAGGATTTTAACCGAACCCTTGATGTAATCTCGGTTAATTGGTATTTTCTCCGTTTAATTTCTTATGCCCGTTTTTACTTAAAGGTTTGA
>JANKOE010000205.1:24178677-24191128 GCA_026284465.1 Erythroxylum citrifolium | reverse complement strand
CATCTAGCTTCAACTTGCTTAAGTCCTTGGCTTCTTGTATTGCTGTAACTTTGGGTCTCCATCTTTTAGGAAGACTCCTGAGAATCTTTCTGACATGGTCTTGATTATCGTAGATTCTCCCAAGAGCTTTAAGTCCATTAACAATAGTTTGAAATCGTCCAAACATCTGTTGAATAGACTCATCCTCTTTCATCTTGAACAGCTCATACTGATGTGCAAGAATACTGATCTTGGACTCTTTCACTTGATTTGTGCCTTCATGTGCGATGGATAATGTGTCCCACATTTTCTTTGCAATTTCGCATCCATGAACCTTATCATATTCACTTATGCTTAGAGCACAACTCAAAAAGAACTTGGCCTTTGAGTTTAACTAAAATCGAGCTTTCTGATCGACTGACCATCTGTTACAAGAAATGATATTGCCTTCATCGTCTAATGGTGTGTATGGTCCATTCTCGATGATATCCCAAAGCCGAAATGGTGGAGAGGATGATTGGTTTTGGAGATTTGATAAGAAAGGAATGTTTAAAGTCAAGAGTGCTTACCATCACTTGATTTTTATTTAGCCAAACCAGCAGCAACAAGCACAAGTTCGTATGTGGAGGAAGGTTTGGTCATTGCATGTTCCGCCTAAATGCATTAATTTTGTTTGGAGGGCTTTGAATGCTGCCATTCCTTGTATGAAATTGTTGCAGCGTCGTAATTTGCAGGTTGATGGCCTTTGTCCCTTTTGTCAATATTGTGAGTAAGATGAACTTCATGTGTCGGTGTATTGTGATTTTGCAAAGGATTGTTGGCTATCATCTACAGTCGGGTTCCGTTTCAGCCACTGTGTAAGATTTAGTGATTGGTTCAGAAATATGATTGATGTGCTCCATGGGTATGATTTGCAAGTTTTGATGGTGACTTTTATGGGCGATATGGGAGGCCCAGAATGAGTTAATTTGGAAAGACAAGAGAATGACCCCGTTTTAAGTGGCTAGGCGTGCGATTAAGTTCCTAAATAGTTGGATACAAGCTAATGAATCCACTACTGCTACTGGTGTTTCTTCGGTCCAGGAAAAATGGACTAAGCCAACTCAAGGAGTTCTAAAAATGAATGTTGATGGAGCTCTTTTTGATGATTATTATGTTGGTTTGGGTATTGTTGTTGTGATTTGCTTGGGTCTTTTGTTAGAGCTATGCAGGTAGCTGTTCCTGGAAATTTTGATGCCAGTACCATTGAGGCTATGGCAATTAGAGAAGCCTTAAGTTGGATTAAGGAAATAGGGTGGTCTTCTGTAGTTATGGAGTCAGATGCTCAATCTTGTGTTCAGGCTATTACTGATCCTAGCTATAATGATGGCTTTGCTTTCGGATTGATGGTTGCAAACTGTAAATCCCTTCTCACTGAGTTAAGAGATGTGCGATTAGTTTTTGTTAGACGGTCTGTGAATGGAGTAACTCATAGGCTTGCAAGAATTGTTACCATTTTGACGGGCAAGGTGGTTTGGTCTAACCGGCCGCCTATGTGTATTTTTAATTCTATTTAGCTTAAGAGCCAACAACATTCCTTAACATTTTCTTCGAACAGAAAACTCAGTCGTACATACAGACTCTGTTGAATCTTTTTATGAAATTCATTTTTTCGCTACAAACTCCCAACCTACTGCCCTTTTAACTGATTTCACTCTTCCTGCAAATCTTTCCCTGACCTATACTCACTTGGCCATTTTCAAACTATTTTTGACTTACCAAAAGGCCTTCCACCCAATCATTCTTATGACCATTATATACACTTGCAACCCAACTCAACCCTAATTAACATTAAACCTTACCACTACCCACACTACCAAAAAGAGGCAATGACAAAAATTATCTTTAATATGTTGTTTGAGGGAATTATTCAGCCTAGCACCAGCCCGTTTTCCTCTCCAGTTTTACTGGTTTAAAAAAAACGATACAACAAATCGGTGCAGTGGCATATGAGCTAGAATTTCCACCGGTAGCAAAGATCCACCCAGTTTTTCATTAACCCTCCTAAAGAAATGTAGAGGCACACCACTGACTCAATCAATTCCACTTCCTTAGCTACCGACAACCAACCCCTCCATGAACGAACAGAGATTTTAGGTACAGGAAGGGTAAAAATCAAAGGACGGCCACAAACGCAAATCATAGTCAAGTGGAACTCAAACACAGAGCTAGATACGACTTGGGAACCACTTACCCCAATTTTGAACTTGAGGACAAGTTCAATTTCAATGAGCCAAGCAATGATACAAAGGGAGAAGATAAAATGTCAGCAGATGCAACTGTTGGAGATAAAACGGCAACGAATGACTCTCAGCAAAGGACCAAATATTATTTAAACAAACCCACTTAGATGAAGGATTATATGATGGACTAAATATTCTAGAAGAAAGATATTATAGGCAGATATGTTATGTTAAATAAAAACGATGTATACAGATTTTATCTAATTTTGATAGAGAAAGGTGTCCTACATCTAACAAACTTTGCTCTCTTTTTTTTTTTGTTTACTAAGGAGAATTTCGCTATTAGATTCCTAAAAACGGGGGTAAGGCCCCGATCATATCCTCGAGGATATAAGAGATACAACCCGAAGGTGGAGACGGAAGATAAAGTATGCCGATATTTAACGACCTGGCATCATAGGCTATCCAATCAGCACACCTATTCCTTTCCCTGAAAATATGGCGAGGTTTAGCCTCCCACGATCTTGCCAAGAGTTCTCGAATGGCCATCCCCAAGGAACTCCTATACCAGTTCATGTTACTAGACGCAGACAAAATGTTGATTACTTCCGGCGCATCCACTTCGAGCTCTATACGTCTGTAACCCAGTTCCCAAGCAATTGTGAGACCGGTATGCACTCTCCAAAGTTCAGCAATTAACGGCGAACAAGAACCAATGTTGTGCACAATTATTACTCCTAGCCATTGTCCATTGTCATCTCGTAGTAATCCTCCGGTTGTGGCACATCGAGTAACTGGATTAACCGCCCTATAGGTGTTTAACTTCACCCATCCTTTGGGAGGCTTGGTCCAGCCCCCGTGGCTCCTATTTGCTCCATTATTCACATTATTTGCTCGGACTAGCGTGTGCTCAGCCTGTACTACCCCAGCAACATACTCTAACACAATAGAAGATCCAATATCCGAACTAGGCCACTGGAATGTGTCATCGTTTGCTTTAAATATGAGTATGAATGAAAAGAAAAGCAAGAGAAACATTCTTCTTCTTCAAAGTATCCCTCTCTCAATTCTGAGATGCTTATTTCATTGTCTCATATCAACAATCCAGTTCGTTAAAATTATTTAGGATTAATCATATTATTGTAGCATATCTTTTACTGAAGTCGTAGGGAATCAGTTGACAAGACGTTATCTTCAATCAAGAGGCAAATGATGGCATATGCTCTTTACTTTTGTATGGGAAAGCTACAGCTAATCTTCCTTTGGTGAGTTTCAGAGTCGCTTGTTTTGTGGTTTCACTTGTTATTTTTCTTTCTTGGAATGTTAGGCCTCGTCAAGCCGTTCGGGAGAGTGTGGGCCTTTAATTGTAAACTGTTGTCTACATTAGTCGGTAGTGTACCCCAAAAGGCTCTAAATACTTAATTTTGTCTGCCGTCTTAGTCCTGCAGCATTGAAGAAGAAGCTGTGGCACCTCCCATATCTCAGTGTTCTACACTCTCGACCTACACTTTTGTCCAAAGGTGAGTGAAACCCGTTGCTTGCTCTTTTAGTGGACTTCTGAAAATCTGAAAAGGAAGAAGCAAACACGTACTTGTTACTTGCATCTTTTTGTTCCTTATATTTCTTGTTGTATGTTAAAATAATAAATGTCTGCTAACTGAAGTGTTGTGTTCTACTATGATTTCCTGGATCACATACGTTGCATAAGCATGGGGAAATTACGAACTGCATGCCCGAGCTTAAAACGTGTATTTAGCAGCCCGTCAGCGTCATGATGAACAGAGGCTTGTGTTAAATGTGTATAGTAGTAGTACACGTGGCTGTGGTATGATTTTGTATGTATTGTAAATGCCCATCTCTTCAACTTACTTCATGTTCTGAGGACAACCTTACAACAAATCTTTATTTTCTATGATTGCCGGTATCAGTTTCCATAGGAAAATTTTGAACTTGTAAGCTGCACGTGAAACATTTTAAGCTCATTACAGATGTTTGTGAGATTGGATCACATGAATAGAACAAAGTAGACTTAGATACAAGTTAATGTTTTCGATGATTGCTACAATGGGCAGCCTCGTAACACCAGTCCAGGAGTATCAAAGGATTGACTCCAATTGCTTCAATTCCGGGTCTGTAGATTCGGGCACTTCTTCTTCTATTGGAGCTCTATAGGCATCAGCTACAGCCTTCCCTTTATCTAAAACATCGGAAGGGATAGTTTGCAGGAGGCTGTAGATGACATAAGCTTAGCAGAGAAGTAACCAATAGCCTATAATTGTTTAGCCTTACAGAGAAAAATATACACGCATTACCTGTCCAGTGCGTTGAGAGCCACCCCTATTTTAGCCTTCATCGAATCGATTGAAGCTTCCTGATCTTTCCTCGATGCATGCAGCAGTAAAGAATCAAGATCCTCCAATGCTCTGCAAAATTGCATAAGATATTTGCTGTCAATACTTATTTGGATGGTTATTCCTCATCAGTTGGCTCCTTGATGGGAAATATATATATGCTCTAGCACAAAAATTAAACCTTAAAAGCTCTCAAGCAACGCCATTGCTGGCTTCATTTACAAATACCCACTTAAAAAGGTGCCAAAGTATCAATCATAGCTACTGGTTCAAAGCTTTTGCTGAAAAACAATGGGAAATACCTGAGACATAGGTCGACATAATTGAAGGCAGTATTACCCTTCCCAGCTTCAGAAGCATATTGTGCAACCTGAAGTTCCAAAGAAATTTCCAATGCTCAGGAACTCATCCACACAAAAACTGCCATAAAGCAAATCCAAATGAGATGTGGAATGATGCTCTGGACATCTTATTTCAGATAGAGTCTTTTAGAAGAAACCAAACCAAACAGGAAACTGCCAGACTGATCTTTGATTTCAAGTACTAGAACAAGATCAGTAGAGTATAAGCAAATCACTAAAATGAGAGGCCAAGACTTCAATGGCCAATTTACATCTTGTGCTTTAAGTCCTCCCAGTTTTTATTTTACATTCTGGTACTCCACCCATACATCCCAGTCCACAAACAATGCTTAGCTTAGGCATCTTACTCCATATTGAAAAGTTGGAAAAAACAAGAACTCACAAATGAGACTTTGACAGATCATATGATCTAAAGTTCTAGACATGAACACCCGATCCATTATTCCCATACTATACAGAACTTCATATTGACACAAAAGTACAAAGATTTAACTACAGCTACAATAAATCAAAACTAGGATAAAAGAAAAATTAGGAAACTATAGAAAATAGAACCTGAACAGAGGAATCGGTATTACTCACCTTTCACTTTACATTGTCATATAATATATAGACATTACAGATTTCTATTCTAGGAAATTACAGCTGTACATGAAAAGGTCCTGATTTGATTTAGCTAATTACAGTTGTACATGATCACAATCTGATTTAGCTAACTTATTGGAATCAAATATTCACCAAGAATATCTCTCAACACTCCCCCTCAAGCTGGTCTAAAAATGTCTTGCATGCCCAGCTTACCAACTAGATCATTAAACTGCTTCTTAAGCAACCCTTTTTTGAGAATATCGGCCACCTGTTGAGAATTAAGAACATATGGAATGCAGATGGTGCTATTTTCAATTTTCTCCTTAATAAAGTGTTTGTCAACTTCGATATGTTTTGTCCTATGGTGTAGGACAGGATTATGTGCAATTGAAATTGCAGCTTTACTGTATCACAATATACCTTCATAGGAATAGAACTAGGAACCTTCAGCTCCTCTAGTACCTTTTTTACCCATAAAGCTTCACAAATTCCATGAGCTAGAGACCTAAACTCAGCTTCGGCACTACCTGCTACAACCGTTTGTTTCTTGCTTCGCCAAGTTACCAAATTCCCTCCCAACAAATGTACAGTAACTTGAGATAGACCTCCTATCAACAAAGTTTCCTGCCCAGTCAGCATCAATGTATACTTCTACTTGAAGATTATTCCTTTTTCGAAACATCAGGCCCTGTTCAAGAGTACCTTTTAGGTATCTTAGGATCCTATACACTGCATTGCATCAAAGTGTTATTGACCTGGTGAATGCATAAATTGAATTATCAAACTCACAGCAAATGCTGTGTTAGGACTGGTATGAGACAAATATATCAATCTTCCAACAAGTCTTTGAAATCGGTCTTTATCAACAACTTCTTCAAGTTTAGCAAGATTGAGTTTGACATTAGATTCAACTAGAGTTTCTGCTAATCTACAGCCAAGTAGTCCAGTCTCATTGAAAAGATCTAGAACGTACTTCCTTTGATTCACAAAGATGCCTTCCTTTGATCTAGCAAATTCCATACCTAGGAAGAACTTTAGACAAATTCTTGAGCCAGCTTCATCTTCAACCTCTTAAGTTCTTCAACATCATCTCCAATCAGAATTATATCATCCACATATACAATAAGAATAGAGAGTTTACCTTCCTTAGAACATGGTGTGATCTACTTGACTTTGACAGTAACCATAGCTTTTCACAGCCTTCCCAAATCTGTCAAACCATGACCTTGGTGACAACTTCAGGCCATATAAAGCTTTTCTTAGCTTGCTCACCTTATTCTTCCCATAAGTCTCTTTAAATCCTGGAGGTAGGCTCATGAACACCTTCTCATAAAGGGCTCCATTTAAGAATGCATTCTTGACATCAAGTTGATGCAATGCCTAGTCAAAATTCAGAGCTAAAGATAAGAGAATCCGTATAGTATTTACTTTGGCCACTGGAGCAAACGTTTCTTGATAGTCAATACCATATGTTTGAGTGAAGGCCTTAGCAACCAGCCTCACCTTCAGTCTTTCCACACTTCCATCAGCCAAGAATTTTACTGTGAACAACCACTTGCATCCTACTAGCTTTGTCCTCTTAGGTACTTCAACTAACTCCCAGGTTCCATTCTTTTCAAGTGCCCCTATCTCCTACATAACAGCTGATTTCCAATCCGGATCAGCAAGTGCCTCCTAAATGTTTCTCGGTACAAATAGGTTAGTAATTTTAGAAACATATGAATTGTGGTTTTGTGAGAGTTTGTTGTAGGAAAGGTGGTTTGACAAGGGATGATTAGTGCAAGATCTTTTTCCTTTCCTAAGAGCTATAAGAAGACTAAAATCAGCAGATAAATCAACATGAACATCAATAACAGTCGGGTTAGTAGGAAAAATGGATTGATCAGGTTCAGAGACAACAAAGGGAAGGATGGCAGATGCGTTACCTGTGCTGGATGTGTTTTCAGGTTCCTTCTCCGAGGACTTTGAGTGGCCTTGCATTTGTATTGTTGGAGCTGATGGTTATCTACGACTTTGTTGATTCTTTCTCTTAGTATAAACGCGAAGCTCTTTGGTCTGTTCTTTAGGAACTGACTGTAGCATTTCTCCCCCTATATTAGAATCAGTATTTGCTTGGTATATCATGATCCATAATTACAGTAGGTAAAGGTGTGACATCCCGAAAATTCCCTTCTTCACTCTAACTCTCCCCCTGAAGAAAGAATTTTTTATTTTCTAAGAACGTAGCATCCATTGAGACTACAATTTTCCTAGTCGGTGGATTATAGCAGTTGTATCCTTTTTGGGAAAGAACATAACCAACAAAGACATTTTTCAGCCTTAGGATCAAGTTTTGTTGGACCTTAGATATATGTACAAAAACAATACATCCAAAAACTTTCGGAGGTTGAGCAGAAAACAACCGATTGTCTGGAAATGAATTGTGAAACACATCAAGAGGAGAAACATAGTTTAAAACACTGCTTGGCATTCTGTTGATTAAGTAAGAAGCAGTTAACACAGCCTCACCCCACAAGTATTTAGGAACATTCAAACAAAACATCAAGGCATAGGAAATTTCAAGTAAATGTTTATTTTTTCTCTTAGCAATTTCATTTTGTTGAGGTGTGTCAACACAAGTTGTTTGATGAACAATGCCTTTATCTTTAAAAAAAGTGCCAAGACAAATTTTGAAATATTCAATACCATTATCAAAACGGAGTGTGCTAATTTTTAAGTGAAATTGTGTTTCAATCATAGTATAAAAAGTTTGAAATATTTGGGAAACTTCATATTTTTCTCTTAATAGATGCACCCAACAAAGTCTAGTGTGATCATCTATAAAGGTCACAAACCATCTTTTACCAAAGATTGTTTTAACACGTGAAGGCCCCCAAACATCACTTTGAATCAAATAAAAAGGTTTGGAAGGTTGATATGATTTAGAGGTATAAAAATTTTTATGTTTGATGAACTGCAATGTTCACACTGAAGTTTTGAGCAATCAACACATTTAAACAAATGAGGCATCATTTTATTGAGATATGGGAAGCTAGGATGGCGTAGTCTATTATGCCAAAGCAAAATTAGTTCCTTAACAGAGGTAGAACGGATACTGCTGAGGCATTGAGCTTCTTTATGCTTGAAGTCTTCCTCAACAAAGCAGTAGAGACCATCTATAAGTTTAATACTGCCAATCATCCTCCTCATAATTTGGTCCCGAAAAACGTAATGAGAATCAAGGAAAGTGACAGTACAACTAGTTTCCTGAGTAAGTTTACTAACGGATAGCAGATTGCACCTAAGTTTAGGCACATGAAGGACTGATTTAAGGCAAATATTAGGAGACAAGTGAATCAAACCTTTTCCAGCTGTAGGAGAAAGAGACTCATCTGCTATACGGATTTTTCCATGACCAGAATAGGGATTGTAAGTATGAAATAGATGAGAATGACTAGTCATATGATCAGAAGCTCATGAATCAATGATCCGAGGAGTGGAATAGTATGGGAAAGAACACGATAGAGCTTGAGAAGAATTGGGATTACTACCTGTTTGTACACAAAGGCATTAGGGGCACTTGTGGATTCAAATTTAGGTTTCAGCAACTTTAGGATTTGATTAATCTGCTCTCGGTTTAATGGTCCGCTGTCCATCTCATTAGCAACAGGGGTTTTATTGAATTTACCCGCATGAGACCCCTTCCAATTGGCAGGCTTCCCATGGAGTTTCCAGTAGGCTTCTTGCGTGTGTTTTGCCTTGTTACAATAATCATACCAGACTCGTGCTTTCTCTTCAGGTTTCTTGCCACAACTGCCAACATTGCCTGCAGCTAAGGTTGAAGTTTCAATACTAGGATTAGGAAGTCGTTTTCCAACAATGACTTGACATCTACTTTCTTCACGTCTCACCTCAGCAAAGACTTCTCTAATAGGAGGGAGTGGTTGTCTCCCAATGATCCTACCTCTCACCTCATCATACTCAACATTAAACCGATTAGGAATTTGAAGATCCTGTTATCCTCAACAGTTTTTCGATAATGATTAAAATCATCAGGAGATTTGCACTCATAAACATTAAATATATCTAGATCCTACCATACACGCTTTAGCGAATTGAAGTACTTGGTAACATTATCCTCACCTTTACTGATTTGACCCAATTTCAGAGTCAGCTTATATACTTGTGACTGATTTCTTAAATCAGAGTGGATCTTATGGACATTGTCCCATAACTCCTTGGCCGTATAGTAGCACATATAATTAGAGCTGATATCTTCCTCCATTGAGTTCACCAACCATGTCATCACCATAGAGTTTTCTACATCCCATATTTGCATGTGTAGGATCATCTACAGCAGGTTCCTTCTTGTCTCTAGTTAGGTTGCCAATCTTGCCTCTTCCACGAATATACATTCGTACGGATTGAGACCGACGAAAAAAAATTTCTCCATTCAGCTGTATAGAGTTAACTTGAATGGAGTGGGATTCAGAGGTAGGATTATGAGTAGTAATAGGCTAAGTAGGGTGGCTGGAGGATTCTGTAATGTCAGTCATAGCTGTCTTAGAGGGATGGCAGCTAGGGTTTATTCTTGTTCAGGGTACTCTGATACCATATAGAAAATAGAACCTGAACAGAGAAATCAGTATTACTCCCCTTTCATTTTACATTGTCGCATAATATATAGACATTACAATTTTCTATTCTAGGAAATTACAGTTGTACATGATAAGGTCCTGATTTGATTTAGCTAATTACAGTTGTACATGATCACGATATAATTTAGCTAACTTAATGGAATCGAATATTCACCAAGAATATCTCTCAACAGAAACTATAAAAAGACAAAACAAAAGTTCAGAAAAGAAATAATTCAAGAACATCAACTTACAGCTCGAATATTCACCCGAAGAGAGGCTGCTGGGCCAGAGCGCAATAAAGAACGACAATTAGCAAATTGGGGTTGTTCATCCTCCAGAGTTTTCTCTATGGTGATCAGAATAAATTTGCAATAGCAATATAAAATTAACTTTGGAGCACTATATCACTGACAGTATAGATGTGTGATCTCACAAATGTCGAATAAAACTCTTATTCCAGTGAAAAAGGAAATACTCAAGCACAAAAGCAAAATTACCCAAGTCCTTAATCTGAAATTCTGTCAAGATTACAGCAGGTATATACGCTTCCAAGGGATCAAGTCTTTTCCTATTCAATATGTATGAAACTAACTCATTAGTAGACATGCATGGAAAGAATAAAGCAGTATTCTACAAAATCAACGCCCGTAGCACAAAAGACACTAAAAGTTAGTAACTTGTTGGCTTTAGCAGGTAAAGAATTTCCAATGATTTAACATATATTAACAAAGCTGGAGTCTTGTGAGTTACACATTAACACAGTTTCTAACACAACTAGAATTGCACAACAGAGTCAATTTCATGCATGTTCATTCAGTGACAATGTTCAAAATAATGGCAATTTGAAACCAAAACCCAATTGTCCATTGGTCATTTACCTTTTCACATACTTGTCCAAGAAGCTCCCCGCGAAAGCATCTGCCCAAAAAAAATAGCATGTACAACTTGAAATGCCATATACATTGCACTCCTTGTGTAACTCTCCTCATTTTTTCTTCTTTGTTTTTCAGTTCTTATCCAATGCCAACCTGAAAGCTATATGCGTTATCCTCTGAACTGTTTCCTTTACCCAATTATATGCGATACCAATAAATGTTTGAAACTTTGATATATGTATATATATATAAAATTTCTCTCTTCTTCTTTTTTACAAATGAATACAGAATACCAACAAAAATTCTCATTTTAAACAAGAAAAGGCGTCGTAACTGAGGTTTTAAAAAGATCAATCAAAAGTAGGATTAAGGCTCTCAGTATTACTGTAGCGAAAACATAAAGTTTTTTTGTCATCTATCAATTTTATTTGCATTTTTTTCTATAAACTTTTTTATTTGAAGGACCATTCGATGCTTACGGTGGCTAGGGAGGAGGATGAAAGGAGAGAGAAGGAGAGATATAGAGACCAATCGCCTGCTCTCTCGCCATCTTGGGGTGGATAACGCGCAACTCACTGAGTTTTTGGAGATGTAATAGCGCTTTGGAGCTGCTGGGTTAATAGGGCTGTTGCTAACTAGCGCCGTGGTGCGAAGAGTGGCCATTTCGACGGCAAGTGAATGAGAATCCTCACCGGATAAGCTTTACCTCTACCAGGACAAACGCTCTCCAGCTTTCCTATCCACTCTGTCCCTGCGTTTTACGTCCGTCACCAACAGCATAGTCTTTTGAAAGACGATTTTACCCTTATCATTTATATCGTTTAACTTATTATTTTAATAGGGTATGTGGTTCACCTGCCCGGAACAAATAAAGAATAAAATGATTATTCTTAAGATTTCAAAAAAAAATGATTATTCTTAAGAATACATGAGAAATGGAATAGAAAGGGCATTATTTAGTTTAGTTTATTACTAAAGAATTTCTATGCTAATATTTAGTTTGAAAATATAAATTTGAAATGACAAAGGAATAACAGGGGCGATTAGTTCGTATAGGAGAATAGAAATAGGAATGGGAATGAATATAACGAGAAATGAGAATGAATATTATTATTATAATTATGATGATTAATTAAGAGAAAAAAATGATTACCATTACTATTGATAGTGGTTGGTTTGTAAAAAATACTGAGAAATAAATTTTAATTATATTTTAATTAATTCTATTGTAATTAATTCATTATAATATATTAATTAATTAAAATATTGTAATTAATTATGTAATTAATGAATGAATTATATTTTAATTAATTATACTATAACTAATTAATTATATTGTAATTAATTATAATGTAATTAATTAATTAATTATAATATTTTAATTAATTTTGTTTTAATTAATTAATTAATTATATTGTAATTAATTAATTAATTATATTTTAATTAATTATATTG
>JANKOE010000205.1:24066628-24091991 GCA_026284465.1 Erythroxylum citrifolium | reverse complement strand
CATTATTATTATTATTATTATTATTGTTATCATTATTAATAATATTATTAATTATTAATTATTATTAATTAATATTATTAATTATTATATGTAATAATCTTATTAATGAGAGGGTAAGGTGGTCATTTCCTTTTCTTGTCCTACGGATAAGAATTTCTGTACCATAGTTTTGAGATGGACAAAATTTTCTGTCTTCGTCCTCTAAGGACATAACAAAAATTTCTGTCATCGGTAAGCAAACACTCCTAAGGACAAAAATTTATGTCCTCGTCATCCGTCCTCGCGTCCTCAGACGCTAACCAAACAGTGTGTTAAGGATTCAACTTACGACTCACTCAAAACTTGCAATGCTGGTTGGTTGAATAGTAAATGATATTGAGTCTCTTAGTATTACTTGGTTCGAATTTGTTACTTAACTTTGAATTGTTGATTTGTTAAGTGACTTATCAAACATATGCACTTTATAAACTATTGCGTGTATAATGTAATTTACATAATGTATACTCAAAGGATAGCGACTGTTAGTTCAATCGATATAAAAAAATATGTTATATAAACTATATCTATATATCTAAGATAGATATAAACTTGTTATAAGATGTTGAAGGAATTAAAGAATGTGAAAGATCAAAATGTTGAGGTGAATCCTAATTAAAGATATAATTGCACATCTGTCAAAGTACATATTTTTAAATTCTTTGTTTTTAACATAACAATGAAGAATGGATCTATCGAGTTAACTCCAAATCCTAAGAGATTAGTAATATGGATCACAATCCAACTCGAAGTTAACTGGTTAGATCCTGGTTGATCAGGTCACGGGTCGAATTTCTTGGCCCAACCGATTGCCCAGCTCGACCCGACCCTATTGGGAGAGACAAAATAATGTCGTTTTTATAAAAAACGATGCCATTTTTTAATTTTTTTAAAATTTAAATCAAATTGTCGTTTTGTCAAAAAACGATGTCTTTTTTGAAAAATTTAACAAAAATTAAATCAGACCGACCAGCCTGACCCTTCTTTGACCCATTAAGTCATGAGCCGCCCAGCCCTCAGTCCAACAGGGCCACGGGCTGGACAGTCTCGGCCCGGCTAGTCTATTGCCATCCATAATTAGTAATATAAAATTAATATTTCCGATGAAACAGTCACAATATATTTGTTTACCATATACTTGGAGGGAAAGGGAAATGCCAACCAACCTCCAGTCGCATACACTTATTTGTCATCGTGCCTAATGGAATATGGACTTGTTCGAAGTCAAAACTTTGTTCCTAATTAATTAAAAGAATAAGTAACGAAAATAGATGCCGTGATGAAGTATGCACTCTGTTTAATGCAAACAATTCACGGAATATATAACAAAACTATTCAAGAGACTCCTTTGGCTGTAAGTAATTGATTTCTTTTGTGAATAATTTTAAAAAATAATAATTGTAGACTTATTTATCTTACAAATTGGACATAAGATGTTAACCTCCTATCTGACAAAGTTTCAAATTCTGATAAAATGTCAGAAGTAAAAGATACCATACTATAAATAATGTGTTTTTGAAATTTAAAATCGCAAAATTGAATAGTATAGTAGTTGAACCAAACCACCTTCTCGGAAAGTGTGAAAGTAAAAAGTTAGAAGACCAAAAACAGACGAATCATAGATGGTAACTGTCCAGAACTGACAACTTTGTTTTATGTCCGATCCCAACAAAGGTTTGGTTCATCGATTGATCGATACCTTGTCCAGTATTCGTTCTTACGCTGGAGTAGAGGCCCTATTGTCTTTGCAACCGATTTCATAATAATTACAATCTAACCAAAACATGTTATTTTAAGTCGGATAATGCAAATTTTATCCGATAATCCCAATACAACGCTCATTAATTAATTAACGAATAAATGCAAATGATTTTTACTAATGTCAAATCAATAAGATCATTTCAAAACAAGCCAACCAAAATTGGAAGTCTATAAATTTTCCTTACATTTATTCTATCAAAACAAATATTTGTATTTACCTATTTCAAGTAGTGTGAGGAGATTTGAATTATGCATTATATAAGGTATTTAAGGATTATTTAAATTTAGTTTATTATTTCCTTTAAATTTCACAAATTTATTGAATAATTTATTTAAAATATTCAGTTAATGAGATTTCATATATTTTTAAAATTTATTTAATATTCACTTAAAAATAATAATTGTAGGTCTTTTTTATTAAATATATATTTTTTTTAATTTTTAAAGTAACTAGTAAGATTATTCTTTTGTGACCAGAAGGTTACAAGTTTAAATTACGAAAATAACTTTTTTATAAAATATAAAAAAAATTGCGTACAATTGATGAACCTTTTCTAATTTTTATAAAGCAGAAAATTTTATGCACTAGAACAACCTTTTTTTAATCTAAAGATGTGACGACCGGTGGAACAAAGTTGCACAAACTCAAATTTGAATATATATAATGCTATTAATTTCAACATAAATGACATGTCTAAAAAGTAATGAATTTCAACGGACTGTAATTTAGGAATTGCTGTGGGTCAAAATGAAATAAGAAGCTTCGTGGAAAGCAACAAGAATATAGAAGAAGCAAACAAAAATCTAATAGCGGTGGTGACGTGTCAAGTACGTTACCAAATATACCCTTACGTTTCGCCATTTTTTACTCTCACTCTACACCTGATAGGGCGGGAACCCAAAAATTTCACCCAAACGCAGCATGCCCGTAAGTCTCTCTATACTCTATTTCTCTCTGTCCTTCTCTCTGTCCTTGTCTGTTTGTGTTTTTTTAGGTTTTTTTCACTAAATTTATTTTGAATTCGAACTCGAGTTCGAAATTTGTATTCCCTAGGGATTCAATTTCACTCATTTACCGCAATCGAAGATGAGCCTGCGCAAAGGCTCCAAGGTGTGGGCCGAAGACAAGGATTTGGCTTGGGTGGCCGCCGAAGTCACTGATTTTGTGGGCAAGCAAGTGCAGCTCCTCACTTCTTCTGGAAAGAAGGTGAAGTTTGCTGTATAGTACTGTTTTTGTTTTGTGATGTTCCTGAGTAGTTGGCGGTGTAGGTTTTGGCTTTGCCGGAGAAGCTTTATGAGAGAGATGCTGATGATGAGGAACATGGAGGGGTGGATGATATGACTAAGCTGACGTACTTGAATGAGCCTGGAGTGCTTTACAATCTCGAGAGAAGATATGCTCTAAATGATATTTATGTAAGTTCAGACACGTGGTGTTTTGCTGGTAAAGGTTGCAAAGTGTCAATTAATTGTGTTTGTTTTTTCTCTTTTGCTTATTGGAGATGCTCTTTTTGAGTTCTCGATAAATTGTAAGCTTAGTTCAGGAGTTTAATATCCTGGGAACGTTGGGTACTTGGGTATTAATGTTAAATTTGAATTTCTTGAGTTTGACAGATGACATTCCAAGTTTCGGAGGAGCATTTTATTTTTGGCAAATAAGTATTGGTTTGAATAAAAATGTTCACAGTCTGGCCACAGCGTGGACCCCTGTGTTTGTGGTATTGGCAAGTGGATTAGTCAGATTGCGTTAAAGCTGATATGAACAAGAAATCGTCATGTTCTTAAAAAAAGTTTAACGAGGTTGCTAGATATAAATACTTGTTTCAGATTTATTTAAGTTAAAGCAACAATGAGTTGCATGCTACACTGATATCTCTTTAGGCATCTTAGACTGGACATTTTTTTGGTGGAATTTTGATAGCTAAAATATTTGAAGTGATTTTTCAACGGTGAAGTTGTTATGCCTTAATGGGGTAGCATTGGTATAATACACACTTCCCTTGAAATTTATGTGGCTCTATTATTGGTCCACGACAGACATACACTGGAAGTATTTTGATAGCTGTCAACCCATTCACCAAGCTTCCCCATCTTTATAATGTACATATGATGGAGCAGTATAAGGGAGCTCCATTTGGGGAGCTGAGCCCTCACGTTTTTGCTGTAGCTGATGCATCATACAGGTTTGTAATATCAAGTCTGGTACTGGTGTGCGATGCATGTTGTACCATGTATGGAAATTGAGTAAGCTTCTGGTGTCCTTCAAATCCAGAGCAATGATAAGTGAGCGCAGAAGTCAGTCTATACTTGTCAGTGGAGAAAGTGGAGCAGGAAAAACTGAGACTACTAAACTCATTATGCAGTATCTCACTTATGTAGGTGGCCGTGCTGCTGGTGATGACAGAACGGTGGAGCAGCAAGTACTTGAAGTAAGATTTGGACCTAATTACTCAATCATCTCTGTTTATCCATTACACTGTAACTTGCTGGAAATTAGGAGCTGATGATGGATGAATGTCGATTTTAATTGACACCTCATTGTCCATGTCCAAAATGTTGTTTGACGTCTTTGCCACATTATTATTTATATTTATTGCTAGAGTGTTCATTTTATATTAATTATTTTTTAAGTTTGACCAGCTTACGAGGTGCTAAAACATAATCAATATGCTAATTTGTTTATGTTTTGAGTTCTTATTCTCTACAGTAAAACAGATGATGATTCTATTGCTTCTTCGGAGGATTTGAAATCTTATTTTCCTTATTTGTTTCTGATCTGGGTATTTTTGCGTAATGTAGTCAAATCCGCTATTGGAGGCATTTGGTAATGCAAGAACTGTTAGAAATGACAATTCAAGGTGAGACTGTACTTCCAACTATGCATGGCTTGCATGCTGTCTCATTTTGTATTAGACATATCGTTTCTTTCATACTTTTAGCAACACGTATCTCTGGTCATGTCTACACTGAATTCATTGTCATTTTCTGTTCTTCTCATTTCTTCTGTATTGTCCACAGTTAGACGGATTAGGAAGTTTCTAGAAAAAATTGAAACAGGGCATTTGAATGCATAGATTAAGAGGGTAAGGTAGGAAACTTGGTAGAAGAGAAGATAACTAGTTGGAAACTTGGATTGATGTGGAGATCATTGCCTGTTGTCCCCCATCATAGAGTAGGTGTACTTATTGTTGCATATGATAGGCAGGTTAACTCGTGTTTTCTATATAAGTTATTTCGTGAGCTGGTTCTATATTCCTCTCTCATCTTCAGTTGGTTAGCTTCTTAGTTACTATTTGTTGTTCTGGCAGTCGTTTTGGCAAGTTCGTTGAGATTCAGTTTGATGCAAATGGTAGAATTTCTGGTGCTGCAATTAGAACTTATCTTCTAGAGCGATCTCGTGTAGTTCAGATCAGAGATCCTGAAAGAAATTATCACTGTTTTTATCAACTTTGTGCATCTGGAAGGGTAATCTCCCACTTTCTTGCCCTACACTCAATACTTGCAATATTGTTTCCATTTTTGTTGAGCTGATGAGTATTTGAGCTGGGGTGCATGTGTATGCCTAGTGTGCAGTTGTTTCTCTGTGTGTGCTCGTGTGATTTGCCCTGGCTAATTGAAAATCAAGTGTACTGATGCTGTAATTTGGACTGTCTCAACATGTGTAGGATGCAGAGAAGTACAAGTTGGATCATCCAAGCCACTTTCACTACTTAAATCAAAGTAAGACATATGAATTAGATGGGGTGTGTAATGCTGAGGAATACTCAAAGACAAGGAGGGCAATGGATATTGTTGGTATCAGTGATGAAGATCAGGTTTGCCAATATTAAATCAATTTCACAGAGTTCCCACTTTTCTGAATTATCACTGTTCTTCATTTCTATTTGAATCTTTATGTTTTCTTATGAGTCCATTATCAGGAAGCTATTTTTCGCACATTGGCTGCAATTCTGCATCTTGGGAATGTACAATTCTCTCCCGGAAAGGAGCATGATTCTTCAGTTCTGAAGGATCATAAATCCAGCTCTCATCTTGAGATGGCTGCCAATCTTTTTATGTAGGTTATCCTATTCAGTAATTTGGACTAGTAATTTTGAAGAAATCATTGATAACCACACTGATTTGAGTTTCTCTTTTGCATTTAGTTTTGAGATCAATATTGCTCAACCCTTTATACTTTATATTGACAAAATGTATGACTCAAAGTTTAAACGTAGGGATTGCACTTCTTTCTATCAGTGTAAGAATGGAAAATGTGAATGCCAGGTTGTTATAGTTGAACTTGTTGAAGATGTTTTGTATGACTGTCTTATGATTTGTGGGTATGGTTGGACTGTGGTATAGTCAACTTCCACATTGTATACAGTATGATAAGGAAGAGCTTGTTTTTGTATTGATGAAAATTACTCATCTGACTTCAATATAGTAAATATTAAGCCTGTTATATATATCATGGTGCTGTTCCTATGGCTTCTGATACTACTTGTTACTTTTTAATCAGGTGTGATATGGAGATCTTGCTGGCAACATTGTGTACTCGGACCATTCAAACTCGTGAAGGAAATATTGTGAAAGCTCTCGATTGCAATGCTGCAATTGCTAGTCGGGATACTTTGGCCAAGACTGTTTATTCTAGGCTGTTTGATTGGTAGTTTGGAATACTCATTCTATGGAATTTTGTTTTTAGTGTTTCATGTTTAAGTCTTTATAATCTAATTTAGGCTGTTTCTGATGTTTCTTCTAGGCTTGTTGATAAGATTAACAGATCTGTTGGCCAAGATCCAACTTCTCAGATACAAATTGGACTGCTGGACATTTATGGTTTTGAATGCTTCAAACATAATAGGTAAATTCTTTTACATGCATCACTTCTTAACTATTTTCTTTAAAGGTATAAACTTTTTCAAGACAATTTTACTGTAGCATGTCATGGTTTTTTTTCTTTGATCTTTCGAAGAATTATCTTCAATTTGTGTGCACATGAATGACAATTAAAATAGAAGGCAGCTTTGAACATGTACAGCTTTTCTGTTGATTGGTTTCTTGTATCAAATAATTGTAACATTGCATAATATCCTATATTTTGGCATCTTTATAGGCTATTACTTAATAATATTTGTTTGTCTTGCTGTAAATTTTATGACCTTAGGCATTTTTTTAAGTTTTCATCTCTATATCTTACCTCTGACTTTTACCATTTTTCCTCAAGCATTTCACTTTCATTATTATGCTCTAGCTGTTTGTAGCTTTTATCATTGTCTTGTTATTTTTCTCCTCTTTCTCCAATGGCTAGTGTATCCTTTTTCACAGTTTTGAACAGTTCTGCATCAATTTTGCAAATGAGAAACTTCAACAGCATTTCAATGAGGTATGGACCATTTTAATATAAAAGACTAGATGATATTAATTGAGACTGCTCTTAAATTATTTCTCTATCAAAATTTCAGCATGTCTTCAAGATGGAGCAGGAGGAATATAGAAAAGAAGAAATTAATTGGAGCTACATTGAATTTATAGACAACCAAGATGTTTTAGATTTAATCGAAAAGGTTTTTCATCTGTCCACTCTGATCTGCTTTAGCTTGTTTTTATTATGTACAACTTGTTTGAATTTTAGCTTGTTTTACTATTCCTTAATTTTCAATATGATGAAGTTAAGTTGGTGACGGTGTCACCATAGCAAAGATAGGATATGATTGGATTCTTTTGCTGCAATTTTGACTAACTTCTAGATGAACTGGGGTTGCTAAAAATACCTAAAATTATATAACTAATAGATTTTGGAAGTTGCAGTCAATTTAGATGAAATAGGTATATATATATATAGATCCCAGACCCTGCTCCATTGCGGGATTTCAGACTGGGTGCGATAATGAGGTATATATATATAGATCTTTTTTCCCTTTAGATCTGTTAGTCCAGTTTTGCTTAGTGATGTGCAACTATGATGTTTTAGATGCTTGTTATTTAATTATTCATCCTTGTTAACTCTCTTCTTAGGTGCAGAACTTAAGTGAACCTTCACAAAATAGTGAAATACCAGTGCTTCTTACTTTGGAAGCTTGTCTAATGTTATTGCATAACTTTTTGTAGAAACCTATTGGGATAATTGCTCTCTTGGATGAAGCTTGGTACAGTTTGAGTTCTTCAATATAACTTGGTGGGTTTTGCTTTGAAGAAATCTTTGCATGCAGTATATCCTTATCCTGATTTTTAATTTTATGCAGCATGTTTCCAAAGTCAACACATGAAACATTTTCAACCAAGCTCTTTCAGAATTTCCGGGCACACTCTAGGTTGGGAAGGGCAAAGTTTTCGGAAACAGATTTTACCATTTCTCATTATGCTGGCAAGGCATGTCATATGTATATGTATAATTTCTCTTGACAGATTCTCTCTCTGAATAGATGAATCATGACATGATGTGGCCTTTGTGCTGTAGGTCACTTATCAAACAAACACCTTCTTAGATAAAAACCGGGATTATGTTGTGGTAGAACATTGCAATTTGTTGTCTTCATCTAAATGCCCTTTTGTTGCTGCTCTTTTTCCCTCACCTCCGGAGGAGTCATCAAGATCATCCTACAAATTTTCATCTGTGGCATCTAGGTTTAAGGTACGGGGATCTCATGTATTTAGACATCAATTCGTTAAGCAATTTTTACTACAAAAAGATAACATGAACTTTAATGATGTAAAAGACCATGAGTAATGTATTATTTGTCTTAAGTTGGTACATTTACATTTGATAACCACATGCATTAACTATTGATTGATAACAATATGCGTGACAGCAAAAAGCTCTGGTTTCAACTATGATTTGTCTATGTTGTTTAAGATACCTAGTTGTGTATTACTGGATGAATCTAATTAGTATAGGGTTGTTTTCATTTTTTTCGTCTATATCTTACCGAGAGAAAAGTATGGAAAGTTTGATTAAATAACTGCCTTTTAGTGCTTGTGGGGTTTTGCTTTTGGATGTTGCTCCACATTATGTAGAATTCTTGGATGAGTATCTTCTTGTTTGACATTTTTTGTTGTGTTTTCTAGTCAAAAGCTTCGATGTTATTTTGATGTTTGTCACCATAGTAAAAGGAATGGATTTCTATTTTCCTAAATTTTTTTGCTAATCTCAAAGTATTGTGCATTCACAATAAATCTTTTTGAATTTCTTTTGTAGCAACAACTTCAAGCTCTTATGGAGACGCTAAATACAACCGAGCCTCATTATGTACGCTGTGTGAAACCAAACTCTTTGAACAAACCTCAGAAGTTTGAGAACCTAAGCATATTGCATCAACTACGTTGTGGGGTTTGTAACTCTAGATCTTCATGTTTCTTAGTTGGCTTTGTTTCCTTGTTTACCTCATCACTACAATTCCTTATAGACATTATATGTCTATTAGGGCTTTTGTGTTTGTTATTTTGGTGATAACTATTATTGATGATTGAGCTACAAGAAGCATATAGTGGAAACTCTTAGGGGAGAACTTTTGCAAATGGAATATATGATGGATGGAAAAGTGTGAAGTCATTTGATCATAACTTTATCCAGGATTCTAAGACACATTGCTTAGTTTGAAAGAGTTCAAGGCTGGGAATAAATAGTATATCCTAGTTGACATGAAGTCAGTGGAAGTTAGTAGAGATCTTAATGCCTATGGTTTATGATTGTACACCTATTATTTGGAAGAGTGGTCATACTGATGCATGATACAAGTCTAATGTTTTTAAATGGAATTTAATACATGCAAGACGTGCATGAACTGGTATCTTAGTGTTAGATGTGCCTAGTATAACTTGAGGGTGCTTTTAACTAGCATGTTGAAAATTATAATAAATGGAAAATTTGACCAAGTACCATACAACATGATTATGATTGCATTACGAGATGTGCAATGTTGCTCCTTGCAAGATTTTAAGAACGATGAAAAAATCATTGTGAAACTGGCTATGAATCTGTGATGTACCAATTCATGAAATTTTCATATGTGTGCCCTAGTTCCTGTGTTGATATTACCCAGTTTGCAAAGTCTCCCTTATGGATGGGTATAACTACTGCTAATGAGGGCAGGGAGGATTTGGACAGACTACTTTCATTGCTCAAAATGGCTCAAAAGTACTCCTTAGAAGACAAAATATAGTCATTTCAATTGCTCTAATGCTTCGAATTTGGTGTTTAGCAGTTTCAGAAGTATGTCTATGGAGGAGTGTGTATGGTGTAATGCCACAAGTAGGTGCAGGTTCAAAGTTCTCAAGCAGCTCATGCATGTTATGTAACACTATTTAAGAGTGTGATCATATCTGGACATGATGTATGGCGATTGACATGGCTAGTAAATGGTGACTATATGTTACATGGTCAAAAAGTGGTATCCATCTTGCATATTTATACGATGCCAATGTGCTGTACGCCTACTTGAGTTAATTTTTCTGTTATTGATGTTGATTAAAACTTTTGCCTCTGATTTTCATTGTTGATAATTTTGATGTTGCAAATTTTGTTATGTGTCATTTCTTTATATTATCCCCATATTTCTGTACTTGACTACATCAATGTTAATATACTTCTAGTTTTGTGCAGGGTGTTTTGGAAGCTGTTCGGATCAGTCTGGCAGGTTATCCCACTCGAAGAACTTATACGGAGTTTGTGGATCGCTTTGGAATATTGGCACTTGAGTTTTCAGATGGAATGTTAGTTTTTTTTTTTAATGTCAGTGCTTATTTGTGAAATATCTCTTGATAGTTATGAAGAAATCTGCTCACTATTTTTATCTTTTGTGTACTCATTGTTGTGATCCTTACGTCTTCTATCATATATTATAGTGTAAGATTCTAGACTACATCTTTGAGAGCTTCCAAAATTTGCATGTTTATGTACTCAATTTTTGTGGGCATTTGAACATGGTATATAGTTCTCTAAATAATACTTCATTTCATGTTTTACTTTTTGTTGTTGAATTTCCTTACAGCATGTCATACTTTGTTGTAATCATACTTTTATCACCCATGCAATTCCATTATTGCAGTTATGATGAAAAAACTTGGACACAGAGAATTCTGCAGAAGTTAAAGCTGGAGAATTATCAGGTACATATATAAAGATTCGACATATCAGATTGCATTTGTTTGGGTGGTTTTGTCCTTTATTTTAATTTCTTCCACTATTTCTCTTTTGCAGTTGGGAAGGACGAAAGTGTTTCTCAGGGCTGGCCAGATTGGCATTTTAGATTCTCGACGGGCTGAGGTTCTTGATGTTGCTGCAAAATGCATTCAGCGTCGGTTGCGAACATTTATTGCACATCGCAATTTCATCTTGATAAGAAGTGCTGCATTTTCATTCCAAGCATTTTGCAGAGGTTTGGTATTCCTGTTGAGCTGTTGTCTTTATATGAGTTAGCATCCAGTCATTGAAATGTTCTCTCCCTTGAGATTCCTGATAGTCTGGCAGTTTTCTTGTGGCATTGAAGTGTAAAGTTGTGGCATGCTTTAGAGCTGAATGAAAATGAACTACATATTTATGTTTACTTAATCTTTTTCAGTTATTTCCCTATCTGGGATGCTTTACTCCTTTTATGGTATACTGCATAAATATACACCTCAGCTTTTTTTTTTAAAACTTCTGCCAAACCCTTTCCCCTTATAAGTGTGGGGTTCAATTCTATCATAAAGCATATTATATTGGTGGATATATGTCTAAATATGTCTATGCTTGGTTAGATCTTGTTTGTCCAGATTTATATTGGTTCATTTTAGATCTACAAGTTCTACATATGATTTACCCTTGTTCAGTTATTTTTTTCTTGGCTCTTAGTGAGTGATATTATGTAGGATGCCTTGCTCGGAAGATCTATGCTGTAAAACGAGATACAGCAGCTGCTGTTACAATACAGAGAAATGTTCGCATGTGGCTATTAAGGCATGCATATTTGAAACTGTTCTCTGCTAGCATAATCATACAGTCAAATATTCATGGTTTCTTGGCTCGCCTAAGATTTTTACACACTAAGAGACATAAAGCTGCAACCATGATACAGGTGAGTATTGCTTATTTAGTAGCTGTTTTGGCTGGATATAGTCTTTAATCTTTTTCTGGTATAATCTTAATTGCTTAAAGGTGTATATTTTGGTTTAGTACTTGTACCATTTTGAGTGTATGATTGTTATTAGTAGAAGTGATCTCTTATTGGATAGAACCATAGGTGCATCCAGTCCAAATGGGGAACGTATGCTAGGTCCATCAAAATGGACATTTGAAAAGCTTTTGATATTTTATTGTGTTGCCTCTCACTAAATTTGATGCTTTTTTCTATTTGGATTCCATACGTTAGTTTTTTTGTAATATAATACTATGTCCAGGCTTGTTGGAGGATGTACAAGTTCCGCTTTGCCTTCCGGCATCGTCAGACTTATATCATAGCTCTACAGTGCCGCTGGAGGCAAAAGATGGCAAAAAGAGAGTTGCGGAAGCTGAAACAAGTGCGTAATCTCTTACTTCTTATATAAGTATAAAGCTTTGATATCTGTTATTGTGCTTAAGTTAAATTAGGACAAATATGAGGTACAGGTTACTTAGAGAAGCACTAGTTTTGATGTATTTTCCATAGTGTGATGTGAGGCTTTACTGGGAGAAATTGTAATGTGAACTTCTCAAGGTTAGAAACTGAAGTTTTAATTAAAGATGATAATACATCAGCCAGCCTGCTTGTAATACCTTTTAAAGTAAACTGTTAAGGTGCATTGATATTTTAGTGCATTTGGTGACATCTCCTTCCTCTTGTAACCCTCAAAAGGTTCTTTTCTAGCTATCTGCTTATTGATTATGTTATACAGCCATTTGCTGCAAAAATTTGATGTTACTGGCCTGTAGAATTATTTATGAAATGAGGGCATTGATAGATTTCCTTTTATCAATAAAAAAAAATGTCAAGCATTTAACATGCCTTTATTTGTTTGCTTAATACAGGAGGCTAATGAAGCAGGTGCCTTGCGTTTAGCTAAGAATAAACTTGAGAAGCAGATTGAAGATATCGCACTACGTTTGCATCTGGAGAAAAGATTGCGGGTATCAGTTTTTGTTGTTGCTTGTATATGTTATGTGAGCTATTTAATCTTCTAATACCTTTTAAGTGCAATGCAGATGTCCAATGATGAAGCTAAGTCTGTTGAAATATCCAAGCTTCAAAAACGATTGGAATCCATGACTCTGGAGCTTGATGCAGCTAAGTTGGCTACAATTAATGAATGCAACAAGAATGCAGTTTTACAAAATCAGTTAGATCTGTCAACGAAGGAAAAATTGGCTTTGGAGAGGGAACTTAATGTGATGTCTGAAATGAGAAAAGAAAATGTCTTTCTAAAGGTAACATTGCTTTGTTATGTAAAGGCTCGATTTCTGTAGTCCTTAGATACAGGTACCCTGCTCAGCACTTGATGATCCATAGAAGATTGAAATTTCTTTCTCAAGAACCTGAATACCCTGTCAATTTGGATTTTAATTTTCTTCAAATAGTTTGTTAGGAAATACAATGCTAAGGTTAGCAGTTTGGTTTGAGCTCTCTGCTACTTGATCACATGGTATTTTAAGCAGCAATTAACCTTTGCATCCTTACTGTTTCATGGTGAATGTTTTACGTGCTTGTCTGTCTGCAGAATTCTTTGGACACTTTAGAAAAGAAGAACTCGTCTCTGGAGCTTGAGCTCATCAAAGCTCAAAAGGATAGTAATGATAACATTGGAAAATTGAAGGAAATTGAAGAGAAATGTTCCCAACTTCAACAGAGTGTTAAAAGGTATTGGCTTTGAAAAACTATATAATGAGACATGTTGTTTACTTGATGCACGGAGTTATTTGCTTAATCAGTTACCTTGTATAATGCTCATGTTTTAGTATTGTACATTTCTTGATCTTAAAAGCCACTGTCAAGATGTATTGCCTATTGTTCAGAAGTTACTTGGATGGCGTTCAATTTAAGTGGATATTGTATATCACATATCACCTGTATTAGCTTCAGCAGGTTTTCTTGATTGCTGCTTTTGTGATTTTCATCATCCCTATATGTTTATACTTGTGGTTTTTGACATCATAGTCTTGAGGAAAAGCTCTCGAATCTAGAGGATGAGAATCATGTCCTTCGGCAAAAAGCACTAAGTGCATCTCCAAAAGCCAACCGCACTACTACACTGAGGACATTTTCTGAAGTGAGTTGTCATTTATTATTGAGTTCCTGAAAATACATTTGAACAGTGCTTATGTCTCTGATATGCTGTTTGACTTAGTTGTAATTGATTATCATCACGTCAATGTGGTAATTAGTTTTGCGTTCTCACCTAACCATGGATGTGGTGATAGCTCTTTCCTAACCTTTTGCTTTCTCTTATGTTATTTCTGTTGATGGAACAGAAATACTCTAGCGCACTTGCTCTCGCCAACAGTGAAAGGAAGCCTTCATTTGTAAGATATGACTTTGCAAGTTCTCTTGTTGATCTGGTTGCACATAATTTCACGTTTTACCCCGAATGCGGATTGTCTTGCAGGAATCTCCTACGCCTTCAAAACTTATTGCACCCTTTTCTCATGCTTTATCAGAATCTCGCCGATCAAAGTTAACTGCAGAAAGACACCAGGTTTATCCTTTTGTGAAGCCTGAAAAGTTCCAGAGTTTCCGTGAACTTATGGAGAGCTTGTTTTAGATTTTAATGCTTTAAGAACAATCATTGATGTGATGCATCATATCTTACTGCATATGCTCAGGAGAACTATGAATTCCTTGTAAGATGTATCAAAGAAGATTTTGGATTTGTTGATGGCAAACCAGTGGCAGCTTGCATCATATATAAAAGTCTTCTTCACTGGCATGCTTTTGAGTCAGAGAGGACAGCTATCTTTGATTGTATCATCGAGGGAATTAATGAAGTTCTCAAGGTTAGCTCCTTTGTTCAAATAAATAGTATTACAATGTGAAATTACTAGCTGTTTGCTCACTCTTTGCACGATTCATGATCTTTTTAATGGTTGAAGACAATTTCATGTTGGACATTAATCATGAATTAAAAAATTATGGCAATCCTAACTAGATAAAGTGCATCTTTTTTTATAATTCAGATATTAACAGTGTGAAGAGAAAATGAAAATTTAGGCTTAAATTAAGGCATAATTTGTGTGAATTTAGGATCTATGTTATTAAGACTGCATAATTGAGGATTTGTACTCAATTAATGCTATGGTACAATGTTATTCTATTTATTAACTTATCCGATCTCCTTGAAAACTTCAAATTTTATTTAGACTTGATATTTTACTGTCTTGCTTTCTTGTTCAAATCTAGTTAAAGTTTTTCACTGCCTTTTGTGTAGTTTTATGCTTTAAACTTGATATTTTACTGTCTTGCTTTATCTAGTTAAAGTTTTTCACTGCCTTTTGTAGTTTTATGTTCGTCTCACATTTTTTTCCCTTTGCACAGTGGAATTTTTCTTTGATAGCATCTTGATATTTAAATGTCATTTGTGATTGACTTAGATATTTCATGAAACTGTAACCCTGACATATGGCATATCCAAGTCTTTTTACGTTGTGCATTAAGATTGAATACTGAATTTGCTGGTTTTGATTATGAAGATCAAAGTAAAGATAAATTTTCATGGTCTTAAATCAAGAGGTTGTGCTTTGGAATTTTGGTGTAGGACTGCGCATCTTCTAATCTTTACTGTTTCTTGCTATATCTTCAATGTTTATAGTATGCATACAACGTGAAATAATACTTGAGAATATTTCAGGATGGGGATGAAAACACCAAGTTGCCATATTGGCTGTCCAATACCTCAGCACTTCTGTGCCTTCTGCAGAGAAACTTGCGGTTGAATGGCTTTTTGGCCACAGCTTCTCAGCGTTCTGCATCTTCTGGATTACCTGGGAGGATTATCCATGTAAGTTTGTACCAATATGAGGAATCTGTGATATATATGCTAATTGTATATACATAATAAATTTTGATCTGAGGATTTCCTTAACTATTGGCCAATTTCAATATGTTTGTAATGCTGGGCAGAGACCTAAAATTGTTGTACTGTAAATAAACAAAAGACAGGTTAACTTAAAGCAACAAAATTGATTGTGCGAGTGCTATTTGGTCAATCTTGCTATGGTATACTGTTATTTCTTCAGTTTCTGTCTTGGCTTTTTTCTACTTTGTTGCATCTATGATGTATTTGCATGACCCTATCCACTACCAATCAAACTATGGAAATTTTATTAATTTTATTTTTCTTTTATAGTGGATTGCAGATGATTGTGTTCATTAGAATTTTCTACAGTAATTCATGACCCAAATTGCCATCACTTTGTAGTCTAGTTTTCAGTTTTTTAAAAATTTATACTACTGGTTTCTTACCAAATAGTTACCAAGTCTAGCTGGTTTTTAATTAATATATTGCCAGGGTGTGAAATCTCCTCTCAAATACATTGGATATGAGGATGGTTTATCGCATGTGGAAGCAAGATATCCTGCAATACTGTTTAAACAACAACTAACTGCTTGTGTGGAGAAGATATTTGGCTTGATTCGAGACAATTTGAAGAAAGAACTGTCTCCATTATTGAATTCATGCATTCAGGTAAGTTTGTTCAATCCAGCATATAGGTGCTTACAACTTCGAATCTTTTCTTTATTCCAATGCAAATATTCTGAGAGCAACAAAAAATGAGGGGAAATCCTTTCCTTTCCTTTTTTTCGTGTTTTCCCAATGCACATAGGTTGCAGTTTTGATTAATGGAATTATTACAGAAATCTACTCTGATATTCATGGTGGATATGTGCACTGGAATTTGACCTGCACTTTGATTGACTTTGTTGTTTAAGGCACCAAAATCAACTCGACATGCTGGGAAATCTTCTAGATCACCTGGTGGAATTCCTCAACAAACACTGAACAGTCAGTGGGAGAGTATCATTAGATTTTTGGACTCTCTCATGGAACGTTTACAGAACAATCACGTATGTGTGATACTTTCGTTTTTTTTACTTTTCTAGCTATTTATTTTTATTTGCACTCCACTTTGTAATTACTTTTTGTGAACTTTTGCTTGTACATGTTCTTCATCTGTGCAGAGTGGCAAACTTGCAAAGATAGAACATTTTAGCGGTTTTGGAACTATAAAATTGAAACTCTTAACTAGTCTTTGTTGCTTGCATCCAATTGTTAAACCATCTTGTGAAATTGATACTAAATTGATGGGATTTATGCTGTCCTGTTGCTTAGGAGAAAATCAGAATTGATTCTTTTAGCTGACCTTTAATTCTTGTCTTCTTTTTGTGCCATATGTACTGTCTTGTGGGATTTATACTGATCTATTGAACACACATTTAGGTGCCATCATTTTTCATTCGGAAACTCGTTACCCAGGTTTTCTCTTTTGTTAATATATCACTTTTCAACAGGTGAGTGATTTAAAAGAATTCGTTTGAATTGTATTTTCATCATTTGAGTATCTTATGAAAACTTTAATTGTTCTTCTTAGCCTTCTACTGCGAAGAGAGTGTTGCACATTTTCCAATGGGGAATATATCAAATCTGGTCTGGCAGAATTGGAGAAATGGATAGTCTGTGCAACTGATGAGGTAATTATTTTTAACAGAGGTCTAGTTCAAATTATTTTGAAGGCTGAGATATTGATCTAGTGAAGCTGCAGTATGCAGGAACCTCTTGGCATGAGCTCAAATATATTAGGCAAGCTGTTGGGTTTCTGGTAGAAGGCCTTACTTTTCTTATTTTACCCATGGATAATGAGTTGCCCATAGCTAATTCATTTTGCAATGTCTTTAGGTGATTCACCAGAAGAGGAAAAAATCCCTGGAAGAAATCATGCAAGATCTTTGTCCAGTATGATCTAGTCTTCTCATGTTTCACCTCCCTCACAGAATGGAAAATTGTTTTGTTAATAGAATC
The DNA here is from genome assembly GCA_026284465.1 of Erythroxylum citrifolium. Classification (NCBI taxonomy): domain Eukaryota; kingdom Viridiplantae; phylum Streptophyta; class Magnoliopsida; order Malpighiales; family Erythroxylaceae; genus Erythroxylum; species Erythroxylum citrifolium. The sequence continues at coordinate 24,074,249 of JANKOE010000205.1, read as the reverse complement.
TCACCACCCCGGTCTTATTTCTTGGACAGGCATTGACAGTTCGACAAATATACAGAATAAGCACCATGTATTGGGATGATAAATATGGCACGCAGAGTGTATCAAATGAGGCAAGTACCTTGAATGATTAAAAGTACATGATTAGTTTGGTCAAAACCATCTCCGTTTCTCAAGATTTCTGACTGCAGGTGGTTGGGCAAATGAGAGAGATGCTTAACAAAGACAATCAGAATTTAACTTCTAATTCTTTCTTGCTGGATGACGATTTAAGGTACTTTTCATTGATCCAAATTATATGCGATGAATATAACTGAATAAGATGGACCTGTTAGGCTGAAGCCTTCAGGATTTGTGCTAAGTCCATTATATCGTCTTTCTTCTGAGTAGGGTTTGTAATTTTTAAAAGAAAGTAGGACATAGTGGAGTAGACTGGGAAGACACTAATGTCCCCAGTGTTTTCTTACTAAGTTAAAATTATACCAAGTTTGCATATAACTGATGTTGAACCAGTCAGTTGATATTGAAAGTAAATAGATTAAGCTTTAGAAGCATGAAAATGATACCGGTAAACAAAAGGATTATAAATGTTTCTCAATATTTGATTCTGATCATTCCATCTAAGGCTTCGAGACTTATATATGCTGGGTTTGTGGAAAATAATTGCATCTCCTCATATGATCCATACTTGATCACCATCTTTTTCAGCATTCCATTCTCAACTGAAGATATAGATATGGCGATCCCTGCAATAGATCCTTCTAGTATTAAACTTCCCGAGTGTCTGAAGGAATATCCTTGTGCTCAGTTTCTCGCCCAGCATCAAAAGTAGATTAATGGATCCACGCGCAAAGAACCCCCCAAGTTCAACCCCAGCTTATTATGCAGATGCTACCACGCAGGTGAGGTGGCCATTATTCCGCCGTCGCTGAAGCCTACACGATAACCCCATGTAAAAGATCCACATAAGCAGCTTATCTGAAACCAGTTCGTTGGGGACTGGTACTTGTGTTCCCCATAGATTAAAGCTAGGATTTAGTGATTGACTAGCCTCTATTTATATGACGTTCATTCTTTCCTTGTACGTCCATTGTGAGGACTTGTATATATGTTAAAATTCCCAGGAAGAGACCTTTTCTTTGTAAAGACAGTTTGTATTGAGATTCTTTTGAAGAAATGGTACTTTAACATAGAACTACATGCCTTCAGGAGACAGATCTCCAGGGTTTTGTTTTATGACATTTTCCCAGTGCTTAAGGGGGCAACATGGAAAGATAGGAACCATTTCCTTTCAAGCTCAACAAGCTATACATGGATGATGAAGTGGGGCTGCTGTGAATTCCAAAGGGTTTCATTTTATCATGGTTTAGCGAAGTTGAATTTATAGCAGCTTTGCATTGCTGGATTATTGGAGGATGCCTGGTAGAAGACGTGAAGGAGACCTTGAGTTGGAATCCGAGCTGCTAATGGCAACTGCCCGTGCCAGGGTGCTACTGCTACGACTTGAGGTGATCGGTTTCTTTGATATTCCACTTCGATAAGTTAAACTTCGGTTCTTCTCCCACAAATAATTGTAAGCAAGCAGGTTTCTCCGTCTCTTCGCATAAGCATTTTCTGGTTTCACGATTCCCTTAATGGAGGGGCATGAGGTGGCATCTGTCAGACTTGTGAAGGATTTTGACTTGCCATTAATGAATTTTGATATGCCTCTCCTGCAGCAAATCCTATCTCATTAAGTACGAAGATGAATACTCATACCTATTCATTTAAATATCATCTTATGGTACATTCATGCAAAAATAATACCATTTTTCTTTAAAAAAAAAGAAATATCAGTTCAAAGTTCCAAATTATGATCACAGCAAGTGCTTCAAACTCGGGCCATGTGTGTGTTTCCGAAGAGCTGAAACCATTCTCCAGAACCAAAATCAACACTACTACTCATTACCACATCAAACTGAAACAACCTTTCTCCCCATCAACCATTGCCAGATTCAAATCCAAATATATCACAAATTGAAACTTTCAAATTCATCCTCATAACTTGAAAATGAAAATATACGAATTGAAACTTTTGCTTGAAAATGAAATGAATAAATAGAGAGGAAAAACCGAATCACACACACACACACATATATACAGACGCACACCTGATCGGTAAGGCTTCTTCTAGTGAATCCATAGAATTAAGTGTTCCAGCAAACGCGCTTTGAACCTCATTATCCTCGCCTTCATCGCCATCTGACGAGCCCCTGTCGGTTAGATCGCTGTTCTTCCCGATCGACGACGTTGCCGTCGAGGACGTGCTACACTCACCCTCAACTCCGATCACCTCATCCGCCTCCGGAGACGACTCAAACATCGACGCCGCTGCTGCCACACAGAACGCCGGCAGCTGAATCATCGACCCTCTGCTAGTATCCAACGCTACAGACATCTCGAAGCTTAGACTCGTTAGAAATCAAAAACGCTAAGGTGATCAATGAGTTGTGTCTAAAAGAGAAACGACATAAAAAGAAACGTTCAGTTCGATAACTCGAAGTCTTATTTATTTTTTGTGAGTGGCATCCTTATCCTAGTTGCTGCAAAAGTGGATAATGACGAAAGTCTGAATCTTTATTATTTATATATGAAATGTTATAACAAAACTTGTTCTTTTGTTTTGTTATTTATGTAAGTAAAATTAGATAAGGAAAAAGGGCAAAGGCAAAAAAAAGGAGGCGGAGCGGAAGTTATGAAGCAGAAATAGGCGACTGTCGGGGAGAGAGGAGATAAATAATAAATTAAAAGTAGAAGTCAAAATGCAAAGTATGGGGTCCACTCAATAAATAAACCCACCCACGTCTCCCATGTCGGAAGATTCTATCTATTCTAACGTGACGTGGAAGATAATGCTTATCCTCGCATTTAGCATTTACAACAAATAACCTTGCTGATTAATTAGCAAAATCAAAGCAATAACCTAATTTTGATCCACTTTCCACAATAAGATGGTGATTCACCTCTCAAATCTCCTGTTCATTTTCTCCTGTTCTATCCTGTCCATTTTGCATCTGAGCCTCATGTGGTTGGCTCAGATGCAAAGTGGACAGGATCCATGAGTGAATGACTCAGATGCAAAGTAGACAGGATAGGACAGGAGAAAATGGACAGGGGATCAGACCTTGGTGATTCAACATACTTGGATTTGAGTCTTTTAATTTTTGTAAATTGTTTTATTAATTCTTTATACACATGGAAATTGTTTAATGCAAAATGAAGTCAGAATTTGAAGTGCGGTAAAATCAGTTATAAGGTTCAAGTTACAGATTTTTGTTCTATACAAGAGGGTCAGGGTGATCCATTCCGCGTATCAAAATCCAAAAACCCATACTTTTTTTTGTAATTATTTTCATATTTTGTAAAAGAAAGAACCCTAATGAGCTGCAAGCTTAGCGAGAACACCGACTGCGAGGGAGTTCACGTAGGTGCATGGCTCGGTTTTGGGGGAGTCCCAACGTTTGTCGACGAAGTTGTCGTGTTTGTCAGGTCCGCCAAGAATTGCTCCAGTTAGTTCATTGGCGTTTGGTGTGTCCTTGTTGAACCAATACACAAAGCTCATGGGGCAACTCACTGCGTTGTGAGGTGCTGACATTGGAACTGAAGCGCCTCTGTGATGTGCCTGTGTTGGTGGATTGTTTCCAAAGCCTACCATCATTGATCTTTGGGCAGGGTTGTTCCCTAGCAAGTAATCCATCTTCACATAGACATATTTAAAAGTGAGAATCTTGGAGTTGTAGTTGAAGTCGTCAGCTTTTTGAACTCATATTTATATATGTATATACCTGTTGCCTGGCAAAATCCATGAGACAGGTTCCATCGAATTGTTTGTCCCCACAACACACCTTCTGATTATATTTGGTAAGGGTGTCACTGTAGACACTGAACAAGAGGGCTGTGCCTGTCACGTACTGAGTGTTGGCTCCATCTCTTAAGTGAAGTAAACCGCCTGAAACAAAATGTTTCTAGATATTTATCATTTATGGCGTTTTATTATGAGCCGTCAAGTGGTAGCTGAAAGAGGTGGTGAACCTGGAGTGCGATAAATTTGATGGTATGGGCTATCAGGTAGAACTGAACATATAAAGCTGTCAGCTTGATTTTTGAAATTGACTAGACCCTTCTCTCCCTGGAAGAAAAACTGCAACACAATTCACAAGAAACACATATTGTCAGGTTTCTCAATAGCTACAAACAATATCGCATCAGAGATGGAGGCTATGTAACCTTAGAGAGAAGAATTTGGGCACCGGCATATTTAAGATCCCAACTGAACTCAGAAACACCAGCACTAATAGATTCCTCCATAATGTATTTTAAGTACACTTGTTTCTTGGTGGCAATGTACAGCCATGTTGCTGCCCACAAAAGTTCGTCCTGCATCCATTTTCACCACAAACATTTGCTTTAAATATCCAACATGCACATATATTGTATTTCCATATTCATTTTCACAAGGCATATGTACATTAGTATATATGTAGATAGAGGGGAGAATAATTACGTTATAGCCCGAGTAAGAGCAATAGAAGGGACATTCGCCATCATAGGTACCCTTGTGCGATTTGGCAAAGTCAAATAGCTGAAGGTTACAAAAACCGGAAGATTGATTAAGTTCAACCATGTGCCTGTTTGCGTGTGTTGTAAAAATATAAACAAATGAACCGAAGAAAGGAGACATGTACCAATTTGGCTTTGTTGAGCAGGCTACGGGCATAGGTACGATTACAGTGTCTAAAAACAATAGAAGAAGAAGCCATTGCAGCTGATGTTTCAGCTGCAATCTCAGTTCCAGGCTGTTTCTCGTCAATCATCAACACAGTTCTTGGTGTCTGCATGTCTTCTGGTCTAACCCAGCATTTGTGGTCCGCCACTGGGTCTCCCACCTTCACAACCATTAAAGATCATATCTTGACCTAAGTGCTAGGACCCTTTTGAAAAAGAAACAAACTGTAGGTCATTAGATAACTTCGTATCATCATGGCTTACCTGTACGTACAATCGACGTTTTTTACAACTGGCTTTTAGTAGATAATCAGTGCCCCATTTGATGGCGGCTCGGGTGTTTTCAAGCTCGCCGGTGGCACGCAACTCTTTGCCGTAGAAGAGGGCGCCCCACGATAATGTGGTAACCGTAAAGGCCAGTGGTAGCCCATATTTCACATTATCTCCGGCATCATAGTATCCTCCAACAAGGTCAACCTGTACGTGCACAAAGTTTCAGGAAAAGCCCACATCATTAACAGAACTCAGAATACATGTATATGTACATTGTGCGTTTATATACAATTCCTTATTAATCCTAGCATTTATTTTCAAGCAGAAAGGAAAAAGAGAGAAAACGTACATTTGCAAGTTTACCATCATCAAGGGCAGAGTCTCCTCTCCAAGGTACCCTATTGTTTGGAGGAAGCTTTCCTGATCTTTGAGCCTCTAGGAAAATAAGGGACTTGGTAAGGGCGTCCTTGTAATTGAAATGACCGCTAACACTCACCAAAAGTCCCTGAAAAAGTGAAAACCATGCCACTATAATGGCCAGAGACGATCTCGTTAGGTTGGCCATGAAGGCAAGTAACTGAAGTTTTTACAAGCAAGGCAACAGAAGACCTAATCCTTTTCTACGCAGACCACAATCAAGAAGAAGGGGAAAAGAAAAGAAGAGCACTAGAAAGGCCTGCGTAGAAGGGAAGGAATGAGAGGCCTAGATGGTTATTTTTATATAATGATGGAGGAGTTCAATATATAGCAAGAGATGATATCAAAATAGTTGCAGGGTTGTTATTTATTTTCGGTTATGGTTTTTGATGGTGAGGCAAGGTCCATTAAGTGGTTGGTGATGGACGGTGTGCAGGGAGTGACTCTCTATATTCAGGCATTTGGTACGTTTGGCTGCGTCCTTAATTAGGTACTAAGTAGTAGAAGGAGAAAAGTTGGAAGTTTGGAACATGAGACACCCTCCATCCAAGAACGGACTTGGAATATACAAACAAATCTAAGTACCACACCATTACGATTATTAATAATCAAACCCAACATCATGGTAGAAGAAAACTTTTATATTGTATTGTAGTCAACACAAGGTTTTCAATCGTTCTATTACCTTAGTTTGTTATAATTGCCTCCATGCATTACTTATGAACTCAAAATCCATAATTTAAAATTTGAAAAGAGTGATGGTCCAATTTACCCAAACTCCAAGGCATCACTTTTAAATAGGAATGTCAATTTTGGGTCCGTTTGGTTCGATTTTGGCATAGGTGACCGAATCACGGGCCAAGGTCGGGCCGAGCATAGTTTGGCCCATGGCTCGACCAAAATGACAAAACGACTTCGTTTTGTAAATTTTTTTTAAAAAAAGTAAGGTTGGGTCATGTCGGCCTGCTGACCATCCAACCTCTTAGCCCAGCCCGGCCTGACCAGTTGACATCCCTATTTTTAAGAGACGTGATCCTCTTTCTAACCTTATTTTATCTAACTCTGTCCAATCGAAAAACATCGTCATTTCTGCTTAAATTTTGCAAATTCTGTTAATTTTCCAAAGTTCATAGCTTATGAGCCAAGCCGATACTAGTTGACATCCTCCTTGTCTTCATCTTCATTTTCATAAAATAAAAAATTTGTGGAGATTCCCTTTCTTTTCAACACTAATATTCCTCATATTCCTTCACTCTCACTGATCGTCAAATCCCTAGAAGATCATCGCCACTTAGAACCCCTCTCACCGTTATCTCTCTTCTCCCCCTTCCTACACCTTATAGTACCCAGATTCTCGAATCTCAAGCACATCAGAGTGTGTGACTTTTACGAGACCTTGACGCGGTTCTCAACCTAATCTCTCAATGTGAATTACATATTGAATTCCTCAATATTTCCAGCCAATCTCACTTTTCTTTGATTGGTGTGCGAAGGTTAGGTTCGAAAGTGAGGAATTCGTAACAACTTAACTGTTTAAAGATTGGCTCTTTTTCAAGATAGTAATTTTTTGGAAATTGGGTCGTTGTTTCTACTGCTTGGTTTGTCTACGAAGATCAAGAGGTTGGGTAAGATAGATGTTTTTGATAATCATTTTATCACAGATAGGTCGCTATTTGCATTGTCTTTGAACTACATGTTACTTATTGAAGTAATGATTATCTCATAATAGGATTGGTATGACTATGCAAAGTATTTTTAGGTTGAGTTCAATTTCGTTGGATGGAATTGGAATCCCTTATATTGATTCGTGTTTTCTTTTGCAAAATGTTTGAGTGAACTTGATCTCTCAAATTCGATTATCTCTGATGAAATACTTAGTGTAATTGCAGCATCTTGTCTTATAATCAACAAGCTGACTATCTCCCAATGTTATGAATTCTTGTTTGTCGGAGTCTCTTGTTTGCTGCACAAGTTTCAATCACTTGGATAATTGGTAGGGGTGTTCATGGTAGGGTAACTTGACCCGTTCATAAATAACATGAACCTAAACCTGAATGTCAGGTTCGGCAATTTCACGAACTTGAACCTAAACTTGAACCTAAAGAACCTATAGGATCGGTTAACCTATTTTCAGGTTCGGTTCTCAGGGTAACCAGAACCTATTCATATC
>JANKOE010000205.1:24034530-24051730 GCA_026284465.1 Erythroxylum citrifolium | reverse complement strand
CGGGAAGGTCCCGGTAACAAAAATTTTTGTTTTCCGCACCTGGTACATATGATGTACCTCCCGGGATTTTCCTACACATGAGACCCACTTTCCATTTATTACTTTGTTGTGACTGAGTGCCTAAACTGTCCCGTATCTATTAGATATCGGACTCATTGAATACTGTCCCATATAGGGCTCATTAAACGTTGAGCCTGAAGCTCTAAATCACTATCTGAGCTTGAAGCTCATTTTCACTCGTTGAGCTTTAAGCTCTGATCGTTGGCTACTCTAGTCACAACTGCCATTATATTTTATGCATTCATGATATGAAATGCATCACTCACATTTGCATAACCATCACTCAATCATTTTCCCATGTCATCGGACTTTAGTCCGGCATTCGACAATAAGGTTGAGAAATCACATTTTCACTTATAAGCAAATGTGCATTCAAAACAATTTAACAATCATATTATGTACATTCCTATTCGGTCTATCGGACCATAGTCCGACATGCGTCACATCAGTGCAATTTCAAGTGCTATTTCACATTTAACACATTTATCATTCAATATGTGCATTTATTCCATCCAATTCACATTCAAGTAGCATTACCATGCCCAAATCCAATAACACAATCATCGGACCGTAGTCCGGAACCTATCATAGCAAACACATTCATAGTATCAATTCATAATTAAGCAATGCCAGAATTTAAACCAAAAACAATCAATGAAAGGAGACCATCTAGGTCAACTCACAATACGCTCCAAATTAGCATTAGCTTCCCTGATCCGGAAACGCCTGGATGCGGATGTTCAATCCTGCATCATCCATATGCAACACAGTTTGCACACACATTACTAAAAGCACAATCCCATAAACATTCAATTTTGACACAAGTATATGTGTAATGTCTAATGCATGCTCAATGACAAATTCTCGGGTACAATAACTCAATATCCCATTTCACATATTTTACTCATCCTCAATTCATGATTCATAATGTCTAACTGACCTTAGACTTATATTTCATTTGCTTAAGAGCACTTTAAATCATCCATTCAATCTTTACCCTTTTAAACGCGACTAGCTTATCTAATACTCTCACTCGATATCATAATTCAATTTCTCGTCATTTCTTTTCTAACCTCATAAGTTCTCATAATTTCCCATTCTCATGCATAATGAATCACTTAACATATATCACTTAACTTCCTTGAATATTCTTTCAATCATATAACCATTGTCGTTTTCATTCTACTCATACATTTGACACTTTGATTTCGTCCAATCGTTCACTAAGTTTTAACCTTCAATTTCACTTCAAACCTTTCATAGATTGGTCCCATAAACCAAGGATCATTCTAGGTTCACTTTAAGACCCATTTGAGGCTTAATTCATATTATTTGTCCAGTGAATGTCCGTTTAACGGACTGATTCGGGCCACCTATACCACTTTGAAAATTCGACCCTCAAAACGTCCGAATTTCGAAATGGTTCCTGAAATATAAGTTGTAGATCTTGAAATTCCCTTTAAAACGGTACTTGGCTCATCTCAATCCGAGATCTACACAAAGAGTTATGCATCTTATACTAAAGTATGTACAATTGAAAGTTTAGAAATTCCAGATTTCTAACTCTCCACTATGAACACTCAATTTCTCAAGCCGAGTCACCCATTTCTAGTTCAATACCCATCAATTATCCATCATTCTAACTTCCTTTCCAATTAACATCATCCATAACCAAATCATGGTCCATTTTTTTGCAATAAACACTAATAACCAAAACATACACATACATATGCATTCATCATCAACTTTCATCACTACATACTCAAGTCAAGTCACCATTAGAAACCCTTAATGACATAATTTGCATTCCATGTCTCATGGGAAATGTAGCCTTATACCTCAATGTTAACCCAACCCAAAAACCCTCTCAATTGGATCACTACATAACACCTTATGACTTGATTACTAAGACACATTCAGTGGAGTTGTTACAACTTACATTTTCCAGATTTTCCACTTCCCATAGTTTACATCAATTTCATCTCATAACTAGCTTATCTCTTTCATTAACCAACTCAATATATCAATCACAACAATCATGATATTTATTAGATCATTTACCAAACAAGACATGGTCAAGCACCTATTCCTCAACCATAAACTATATCTCATCAATCACCAATTTTTAATCTCATAACATTTCTATAACCCATTAATCATCAATCATCATCTTTGAATCATCATCCATTTTCATCATATAAAAAGCATCATTTAGTGATCAATAGCCCATCATCAAACAATTTATTCAACAAATCATTAAGAAAAGCATGCTACTTACTTGAATTAGCTTCAAGATCTTCCAATCACCAAGAACCCAAGCTCTCTCTCATCTCCAAAATCATCACACCATGAAACCCTAGCTCTCTCTCTCATCTCCATAATAATCCAATTTCATGGAGGAAAATAGACTAGGTCTTTAAGTAGAAAGATGGGAAAAGACCAAGAAAATGAAGTAGCAATTAAGAAGAGAGAGCAAGATGAAGCCTTGGTGAGGGAGAGAGAGGTGTCGTAAGGATGAGAGAAGAACAATAAAAGAGGAGAAACAATGAAGCACGAAAATGAAGATGAAAGACCATTAAATGGTCTTTCAATTTAGTCAATAAACGTGGGTGAGGTGTGTGGCTAGGCAAGTGACACTTGTCACTTGCCACATGTCACCTCCTAATGGCTCCAAATGTCCACTTTAATAACCAGTCTAATTTTGACTCCAATTTCTACTTCAATTGACTCCCAATTTTCAATGACACTTGTCATTAAATCCCAATATTATATATAAAAATTTCCATTGCCATTTGACTATAAATTCTACTACAATTTACCGATTGATCTGTCACTTGGTATTTTTCCGGGTCCAAAATACCCTAAATTTCAGAAAATTCCCAACTTTTCTCCAAACATTCTAATTCTCTATTTAATCATTCCCACTCGATTTCCAAGACATAAAACCATAATTTACATCATAATCGCATTAAACCAATATTCTCCATATATCATAATTCACATCATATTCACATTAGAACAATTAATGATACCCGAAAAATGTCAATTGAGTGCATGACCATAAGTTTGAATGTGTGCAATAACCAATTTACAATTAGATATACCACTATGATGCATCTTGTCTTAATCTCACTTATGCCCACATGAACCGAATTCAAAAGGTTGAAAAAATGCAATTTACCAAATCTGTCCCGAGGCTGTCCGTTAAACGGACACACATGTCCGTTAAACGGACACAGACTAGCAAAGCAATCCAATTTCATCCGAGAGTGTCCGTTAAACGGACATGAACCCATCAAGTGCTCCAATTTCTCCTAAAAAGGTCCGTTAAACGGACCTGCATGTTCGCTTGACGGATATGAGCCTTCCAAAACACCTCAATCCAACAGAACCTGTCCGTTAAATGGACTCACGTGTCCGTCTAGTGGACACACTCTGTCCTTAGGGTATTTTGATAGTCGAGACTGTCTGTTCAGCGGACCCTCGTGTCTGTTTAACGGACACACACTATACCCACATAATCATAAGAATTTGCAACCCTTTTCCTATAGTTTCATTTTGGCCAAGCCTCTTAGCTCACATGCACCAATTCTTAAGGTTCTACCCCTTAGTAGAGGGGCGGGATGTTACATTAACGGACCTTCTCGGGTGAGTTTGGCAGTTTGGCGATGTCCGTTTAACGGACATCCTCGGGCTAGCTTCAGTACTTTACGTTTTGTCTATTTTCGAAGCCGTTTCTCGCTGTCTTGTTCGAGTTAGGGTTCGTTGGGGTAACCCTATAGGAACCCGCTAGTGCTTTCCGGTTTTGGTTTCGGATGGTTGGGCTTCGGGAACGGGGCCCAACACTCAAGGATTCCAATATTGGATTTCAATTCCTGATTATGGCTGGAAAGCCTCCAGAGAATATGCTTGAGCTTCCGGATGATTGTATTGATGAGAGTCTACACCAGTGGACTCGTTGTCTGGTTGGATTTTTTCGGGGCATAGTATGCCCTTCCCTGCCATGTGGACTCTCGCTACGCGTACTTGGAAGACCCTAGGCCTTGAGGATGTCCTCTCCACAGGCATGGGGTTCTTTTTATTCCGTTTCCAGTATGAGAAAGCTTCACAGGCTATCCTTGAGCAGGGCCCGTGGCTTTTCGGCGGAAAAGCCATTGTGCTTCAACAGTGGCACTCGCATTTTGGTATGACAAATCTCGAGTATCCCGCATACCTGTTTGGGTCTGCTTATATGGGCTGCCATTCCCTTTATGGAATGAGCGTAGTCTCGGCCTCATAGGCCAACGGATTGGACAGCCCCTTCTCTATGCCCGGCATACTTTTTCCCGCACTCGTCTCTCTTTTGCTAGGCTTTGTGTGGAGCTTTCTGCCAATTCCGAGCCAGTCTGCGAGATTGCTTTTCAATGCAAGTTAAGTCCTGAGCCGATTCGCATTCGATTGGAGTACGAGTGGACACCTCATCGATGCTCCACGTGTCATGTATTTGGACACTCCTGCGCCCCTCCACAAGCTGCTGCACCTCCAATCTCCCACCCTACCCCTGAGCTACCAGTTGCACCACCTGCTGCTTCACCAGTGCCTCAGGAGGTGATACCGATCCCTACGGCTCCCTAGCCCGTAGCTGTGCCCCTTTCGGTCGCACCTCAGGTGGTTGACCCGGTTCAGCTTTCAGCTTCACCTATAGCTTCCCCAGTGGCCAGGGCTGTGCTACAGACACCTATTCAGGATGGTTCGGGATCCTCAAATGCTCCTGACACTGTGACTACAGTTCGGCCTACTCCACCTCCACGTCGACCTGAGCCTGCACAGATGAGCGCTAGCCCGAGTCGGATGCCTAGCCCAGCGGTTTCTACAGAGATGAGATCCACCCCTAGCAGGATGCCTTGTCTCCTCAATACTGAGGCCTCCATTCCCAGTAGTAGCTATGACTCTCGATTTGCCTGCCTATTTGGAGATTTTTCGCTTGGTGACTCGCCTATTCCTATTCGGGGGTTGACAGGTGATGGCGTGAGTGAGGGGACTCACCCCTCTCTTTGATCTCTGCTGAGTTGGTTTTATATTCCATTTCCTATGATAGGAAGTTGGAATATTAGGGGCCTTAATGGCCCTCATACTCAGCTAGCAGTAAGAGGTTGGATTCGGCATCACAATCTTGGATTGGTTGGTCTCTTGGAGACCAAGGTAGTTTCTCCCTCCTTAGCGGGTGTAATTTCAGCTACTTGTCCTGCATAGGATTATTTGAGTAATGTGACGGATCAGGTAGCATGTTGCATTCTAATATGTTGGGACCCTAGTCTGTTTGAGGTATGACATTTGGTGTCCACCCTTCAGGGCATTAGTTGTGAGGTGATTCATCGACGAGAGGGTTCTGTTTTTTGCCTTACAATAGTCTATGGCTCCACTGATCCGGGTACTAGGCGAGAGCTTTGGGATTTTCTTCGCGGTCAGGCCGACCGATTTATTTCTATGCCTTGGTTGGTGTTATGTGATTTTAATGCCTTTCAGAGCCATCCAGACAGAGTCGGCGGAGATATCAGGTGGTATCGGCATATAGATAAGTTTGGGGAGTGTTTACTTGATGCTGAGTTGATCCGACTACCTTACCGGGGTCTACGTTATACTTGGCATAATGGTCGGGAGGGACAAGATTCTATCCTTAGGCGTTTGGATTGGAGCTTTGGCAACTCTACATGGTTCACCTTATGGCCTAGTACCTTTACCTAGGTCCTGCCGCGTGATATCTCAGACCACAGCTCTTTAGTGGTTCAGTTTGGTTCCCCGCGACATCGGTCTCCCACTCCTTTCAAGTTTCTGAAATGTTGGGCTGATCATCCCCACTTTTTAGAACTTGTTAGAAGGGTTTGGGCTACACCAGTGTGAGGCGACCCGATGTTCTGCTTGACTCACCAATTAGGTCTGCTCAAGAGAGAGCTGAAGTCCTTCCATTTTCAGGACTACAGCCATATTTCCAGTAGGTTTAGGGAGGCACGGACCCAGTGGGCCTCTGCTCAGGCAACCCTTGATGCTTCACCGCACTCGCCAGATCTCAATCTTGTAGAGCGTCACCTCGCTCGATAGTACTATCGACTGCTACAGGATGAGGAATCTTTCTATCGACAGCGATCCAGGATTCAGTGGCTTGCTCTGGGGGACCAGAACACTAGTTTTTTTCACAGATCCTTGATCCATCACTAGGTCTGAGGTCGAGTACATGGATTGGATGATGGGACTGGCACGTTTATCACAGATCAGGGAGCCTTGGGGCAGATGGAGGTGGATTATTTTCAGGGTATTGTTCGCTCTCCCCCCTCGCCTCCTCCAACAGATGCTGCCCATTTTTTCACTCGGTGTATCCCAAAGGATATGATTCAGTCATTGGTGGGTCCAGTTTCGGATGAGGAGATCCGTCATGCCTTATTCTCCATCCTGGAGGATAAGGCTCCAGGACCTGATGGTTATACCTCTTTCTTCTTTAGGAGGTGTTGGGATATTATAGGAGTAGACTTCAGAGCAGCGGTGCGGTATTTCTTCTCTACCTCGACTATACCTCGCTAGGTGAATTCTACTAGGATTACCTTGCTTCCCAAGGTGGAGAGTCCGCAGATTTTGAGTGACTTTAGGCCAATCTCTTGTTGCAATGTCCTTTACAAGTGTATCTCAAAGGTCATTGCAAATCGGTTTAAAGTTGTGTTACCAGAGGTGATTGGGAGAGCTCAGATGGCGTTTGTCCTGGGCAGGCAGATTGCAGATGCAATTTTTCTTACCTAAGAGTTTATGCACGATTACCACCTCGATCGCTCACCACCACGGTGTGCTATCAAGGTTGATATTCATAAGGCTTTCGATATAGTCAGCTAGGAGTTCATTTTACTGGGATTGAGGACCATCGGAGTTCCTGATAGCATGATCAGATGGATTGAGGTATATCTCCGTTCTGCACATTTCTCGGTAGCTCTTAATGGATCACTTCATGGTTATTTTGCTGCCACATGGGGGGTGCGATAGGGGGATCCCCTCTCTCCTTATATGTTTGTACTGGCGATGGAGGGGCTAGATGGGATACTGCGAGAGGTGATAGCATCTCTGGGTTATGGCCATCATTGGAGGTGTCGGCAGCTTTCCCTCACCCATCTCTATTTTGCGGATGATTTGTTGATTTTCAGTCATGCAGATTCCGATTCTCTTGAGATCATCCAGCGGGCTTTGACGATTTTTGAGAGGGTCTTCGGGTTGGCCATGAACTCGGATAAGAGCTGAGTCTTTTTTTCAGGGATCCCCGAGGCTGAGGTTTCCTCTTTACAGAGTATTCTCGGGATTTAGATTGGTGCCCTCCCGATTCGTTACTTAGGTGTCCCACTTATCATTACATGGCTGAGGTATGCAGATTGTCTTCCTTTGGTAGAGAGGATACTTTCTCGGATTCGACTGTGGACTTAGCCTCTCTTACCTATGCAGGTCGGCTGCAGCTTATTCAATCTGTACTCTTCTCTATACAGGTCTATTGGTCAAGTATGTTTCTACTGCCTGCTAGTATCACTCACCGCATTGAGAGTATTCTGTCAGCTTTTCTCTGGATGGGTACTTCATTATCCCACACTAGGGCTAAGGTGGCATGGGAGTCAGCCTGTTTTTCGAGACAGGAGGGTGGACTTGGAGTTAAGAGGATCAGGGATTGGAATAGGGCGGCTACGCTTAAGTATATGTGGCAACTATTCACAGATAGATCTTCTACATGGACTATGTGGGTACATGCAGTGTTGCTACGCGGTAGATCCTTTTGGCATATACGGGTTCCGTCGAGCTCTTCCTGGGTTTGGCAGAAGATTCTGCTGAGCCGAGAGTGGTGTAGAGGCCTTATTGTAGCTTGTATTAGTGATGGGAGAGATACTTCTCTTTGGCAGGATTATTGGTTACCAGAACAGGGTCCCCTATGTGATCGATTCTCCTTCCGTAATCTATCTTCTACTAGGCTCTCTTGGGATGCTCGAGTTTCGGAGATCATTCGTGATGGGGAGTGGGTTTTTTCGGAGAGGAGTCATGAGCTTCAGCAAATTTGGGACTCAGTTCGCTTTCGACCGCAGCTTTAGTCCGATAGTTAGGTTTGGAGAGGTCACTCATCAGGAGTCTTCTCTGACAACTCTGCCTGGCACCTTCTTCAAGCCCGACGTCCAGTCGACCCAATTCACCATTTATTGTGGTTCCCAGGGCACATTCCACAACACTCTTTCATCCTCTGGTTGGCTTCACAGGAGCAGCTCCGGATCAAGGACAGGCTCCAGTTTTTCGGTGTCTTGACCTCTTCGACTTGTGTACTTTGTGGTATTTCTACAGAGACACATGATCACCTTTTCTTTCAGTACCAATTCTCTGCCGCCGTTTAGGGTTCCCTCTCGACGAAGACCCACACTGCTTGGCCTTCGACCTCCTGGGCTCCCCTTCTTCAGTGGGATTGCACTCATCTCCGCCGGCGTAAGGATTACCGACACCTCGTCTCACGATTAGCCCTCTTAGCCACTGTCTACTTTCTTTGGTATGAGAGGAATAACCGCATCTTCAGTAGACGACACCGATCTACCCACTACATCATTGAGGACATCACTAAGCTCATCCATTCCCGGCTTCTCGGCCTCGAGACTCGACTTCAGATACCTGTTCTTCAGCGGCATATCTGGAGGCTTTCTACCTAGTTATTTTGCTTTGTTTCGTGAGCCGTCTGTGGCTTTTGTTTTGTTTTGAGAGCCGCCTGTGGCTTATTTTCTTTTAAGAGCCGTCTGTGGCTTATTTGTTCTTTCTACTTTGAGAGCCGCCTGTGGCTATTTGTTTACTTTGTACATAGCATCTCTTGTATGAACCCTCCTTTTAATTAATATATATGTTACCTTCTTCAAAAAAAAAGAAGTTCTCTAGTTAATATCTCCATAACTAAATTTCATAAGAGTATACATTTGTTTAAGGATAAAAATAAAATATGAGATATTGTATGATATTTTATTTATTTATTTTATAGCTATGCCTAGTATAATGAGTTACCTTCAATAGTTCCAGTTAAATCAATTAGCAAGATTTCATATTAGAAATGAATTGCCAAGTCTTTGAAAAAGTTAAAGTTAATAATTTAAAGATATGTTGCTTAGTTGAAACATATATTGTCTACTAAGTTTAAAACTAAATTAGATAATAAAAGTTATGAGATATCTAAAAAGGTTGGACATAATCTTATAGACCCATTGAACAAATTATTTATTTTAATTTATACTTATAAGAGAATGGTTCTCAAGATAAGAAGTAGGAGTAAGATGAAATTTAAAAAGTTCAAAACTCATAACAATACATCTAATTGGAACTAATAACTTTGATCAACATTTGAAGTATAGTTGAAAGGCTACGAGACATTGAAAGATTCACTTTTATGATGAATTCAAAGGGTGATTGTGAATTTATCATGTCTTCAAGAAGGTTAGTGTGTGTATAGTTGTACTCTTTAGTGGAATTATGTAAAGACATTCCTTCTAAAGAACAACATGTGTATTTTTCAATTGATGAAAATATAATTATCCAAGAACAAATCTTGTTGGATATGAAAAGATAACAATTTAATTCTGGGAATTATATCTATAGAGATAGATTAGAAGTTGTTTACCTATTACACTCAGATGGATTAGAAGTTGTTGACCTATTACACTCCAAAGTATGTAGATAATGCAGTAAAAGTGTTCAATGTTTGAAATTTCTTATACTTATGAAGTATTAAAGACATCCATTATTCTATATACAAGTTGATATTTGAGTTTAAGGTGTAGCACCCCACTTTCGCAAAACACGTTCCCGACATCTTGATTGATATCCAAGTCCATACCTCGTGAGGGTGGCATGCTAACACACTCGATCAGTTAAAACTCAGTACAAATTTTTTTAATAACAAGCATACACACCTTTTTGCGAAAATCAACCACAAACATAATATGCAGAAATCGATAATCAATTCGGGCCCACTTGATTCATAACTGTTTCAATCATAACAATACAACCAACATAAATGGCTATTGGAAATCAATATTCAAATTTAGGCCTATACTTTATTTCATAAATATTTCCATTTACAAAAGTTACCAACATTTTTCAAATCATCAGAATTTCACTAACCATTTGGGCCCATATTCAAAAACAAAACATTTTTAGTCATAATGTCTTTACATTACAACATAAATACAATTGTATACATATTGTGCAAAATTTTCTAAATACATTATTCGATACAAAAATTTTGGAATATATATAATTCAATACGAAAATAAAGAAGTACAATGCAGACGCAAACTGATCCCGACCTCTATCCCTTATTTGTATGCTGTAGGGATACTCTCGTTTGCCTAACGGGGCATTCTTCTGATCTTGAAAAATATTTGCAAATTTTGGATGTCATATAACACATAATTCACATTCACATTATTTCACATTTCACATTCAATACAATTTAATCATTCATATTATGCATATGCAGTTCACTTGAGACCCACTTTTCATTTGTTACTTTATTGTGACTGAGTGCCTAAAATGTCCCGTATCCATTGGATACCGTGCTCATTACTAACTGTCCATTATCCGATGAGGATACAGAGCTCATTTTATATAGCGAGCCTTAGGCCCTTAATCACTTTCTGAGCTCGAGACTCTTTTCACACTTAGAGCTTTAAGCTCTGATCGGTGGCTACTCAGGTCACAACTGTCATTATGTTTCATGCATTCATGAAATGGAATGCCTCACATATATTCAATCAATTGAAAGTACTCAATATCACACAATCGTATCCACTATCACATTCCCATTCACATTGTCATCGGACCTTAGTCCAACATTCAACACTTAAGTCGAGAAAACACTTATTCCGTCCAATTAACATTCAATGAGCACTTCAATATTTCATTCATACATCACATTCATTGGACCTCCTGTCCAGAAACTAACACAATCAATAGGTCTCTCAATGGCACTTGTTTGGCAAGTGATATTTGTCACTTGCCACATGTCCCATTTCTAAAGCAATTTTTTTGGTTCTTTCATTTAACTAGTCTTATCAACTTCAATTTCTACTCCAATTGTTCCCCAATTTTCAATGATCCTAAATTCATTTATCAAAATTTCCATTACCATTGGATAGTAATTTCTACTACCATTTAACAATTGTTTTGCTACTTGGCAATTTTCCTAGTTTAAAAATATCCAACAATTTCCAGAAATTTCTCCAAAAATTTCAGAAATTCTAAATCAACAAATGCACTTTCCAAATCAATTTTTCAACACATAAAACCACATTTCTCAATATACTCACACATATAAACAATTATACTCGGAAATTGTCAATGAATGCATGTATAATTATTTTGATGTGTGTACAAAATTCAAATTCAAGTGCATATATGCTAACATTATGCATGAGCATGAAATGTATTTTCTTAATCTCTTTTTGAGCTCACAGGTACCAAATTTTAGGGTTCTAACCTTTAGTATAGGAACAAGATGTTACATTTCTCTCCTTCTTAATAAATTTCGTCCTCAAAATTAATATAAGGCATGGGTTATTATTTCCTCATATGCTCCTCCGTTTCCCATATAACTTCACCTATCGAATACTTTCTTCCAAATGACCACCGTTGATAGACTCAATAGGTCTCTCAATCACTTGTTTAGATATCACACTTTCTTACTTATTTCCTTGATGAGTTTTAGATTACTCAAGATTTTCACTTCCAATTTCAATAACACATATATCGGATCATAACGATACTTCCTAACATATCCATGTAACACTGTGTGAATCTGAAACATCTTTTATGGGTAATACTAACTCATAAATCCATAGTTCTATTCTCACCATAGTTTCATATGGACCAATTTATGTCAAATTTAGTTTCCCCCTTTTTTCCAATCCTGTTCACACCTTTATCTCTATCTATGTGCACCTTGACAAGGTGATACTCATAGAAGTATTTCATCTTTTGCTTGACATTTCACATCTATTACACTCAAGTCTAATGTCTATATCATGATATTCCATAACCTCGATGTTGATCCACTTAACTCATTCATCATTATCTTGGATCACTTAACTCCTATTACAGATTCATTTCACTCTTCAATAGTATCTCGAATCAATTCTGGCCTTCAACCATTTTAGGCCCTTTTCATTTCAATGTAGGGGCAAATGACTCCTTTTTGTCGTATAACGCCTCATACAGTATTCTAATGATATCACTATGCTAATAATTGTGATGCTTAAAGTTAAATAGAACTATACATTGATCTTATGTTCCTATGAACTCCGAAATATAAGCTTTAAGCATATCCCCAACAGTTAGAACCGTTGGTAATTCTAACATTCAGCCACTTTTTTTTTACATCCTTAGCAGCTAAATACTATTTCGGCGTATTCCTATTAGGATGTTTAGCTAAGGTTGTTGCTTACGCTCTCTCTAACCACATCTTTTCTCAGTCATCTTTATCGGGTACACATCCTTTTCATTCCAATTACAAAGTAACATTTTTCCTATTCGGACTCAAAATTCATATTCATTTTCAAATCCTCAATAAGATTCACAATTCTGGATCCTCAATTTTTGGGCTTTGTTAATTCTTTCATGTGAAACTGATCTTAAATTTCAATAGCTAATAGTACTTTGATTTACCCAAAATTCAACTCGACATTTTATGCTTTAAATGGCACTAGATCGGTAACCTCAATATCTAGATTTTTGATACAATGCTATTGAATTTTCTATTCAATACATCAAATTACAAAATTGGCTTTATTGGGAAATACTCAGTTGTACATCATAATCTTCCAGTAATTCTATCCATTGTCACAGTCTCATTTTCATTTCTTTGAAACTCAATAATTACCTCAAACTTAAATGATCTATACATTCCCCAAATGTCTCTGCATATCTAATGTCTCTAAGTTCTCCATGCAATTTCTATTGCAGCAAATTCCAAATCATGTATCAAAATTCAGCTCATGAGGCTTTAATTGTCCCTTTATACATAAAATCGCTCTGCAATATTGCAACAGCTTGCATCTTGGTCTCTGATGTGAAACTTCACGGGTGTGCACCTATGCGGCGTGGCAGGGTGTGAGGACGTGCGGTGCAGCAGGTGCAAAGGCGTGCATAGTGGTGGTCAGGGTGAAGATGGCATACGGGTGTGCGTTGGGCTCGCACGGGCATGCTTTGGCAAGCGGTGCACTGGCAAGGGGTGCATCCGTGGTCAGGGTGAAGAGAGGAGAGTCAGGTGAGAAGGGCGGCGGCGGCTGCGTGCGAGCGCGGTGTGGTGTTGCTAGCTGGATGTGAGGGCGTGCGGGTGCGTGGCGACTATGAATGGGGTGAGGAGCAGTGGTGACGTGGCAGCTGCAGGTGTAGAAGATGGAGAACACCCAAATGAGATCTAGAAATAACAAACAGGTGAGTATTATAGGGAGGGGTTATTTAAAAGGTTATAAGTTATATCCGTGATTAGGGGGTCATGGGTGTGACTGAGGAATGACGTCAGTCACACCTGTCACTAGCAATCACACAACTTTTTTTTCAAATTCGATTGCTAACAATTGGTAGATTGCAGGTATCAGTAGTTCTTAATTTGTCACGACTCGGTATCACATCAGGCCCATAACAACCTCCACATACTCGGGCTAAGGATACTCGCAGTATCCTTAATCCGACTATGCAAGGCTTACTAAATATCTCTTTCTTTCTTTTTTTATTTTTTCTGATACCAATTTAATTGTCACGACCTGATACCACATCGGGTCGTGACACAATATCAATCTTCATGTGTGTTGACGAGCCTTAAAGCTTTTGTTGTTTTATCTATGTATAGTAATAGTTTTATTACAAGGTGCTATTTATTATTCCCAATTTGGAAAGATGTTGATGGATTTTAATGAAAAAACTTCAATTTATAAATGACGTGCTTCACATTTAATAAGTGAACATTGGCTATTTGAGTTATAAACCAAATTAAGGGGAATATTTAGAAAGATGTTAAGTTACAGCTGTGACCTTGCATGATCGTGCATGCAAGTCACTGTCGTGACTTAGCTTGCACAACCTTGCACATGCAAGTCACGGTCGTGACTTAACTTGCACGACCGTGCAAGTGCAAGTTAAAGTCACAGATTTAAAGGGTATCTGAAAAGCTTCCAATTGAAGCATCAAGATGGTAATTTTGTATTGGTTTTGGATCAAGAGTGGTGACTACATAGAGAGGCAATATTTGGGAACTCCATAAAGACTCCATGGACTTGATCAAACAAACTTAGGAAGAATGAAAGTTGTTCATGAAAGTTAATACACGTTTATATAAAGCGAGTTTGTTGAGACAACAAATGATATTGAAAAACAAAAGGGAAAAGCTACAGGAAATTATCTATTCAAGAGAGCACAATTAAACTTCATGAAGAATTTAATGCAAGAAAAAAATAACTTTATACAGTTCAACCAAATACACTCTGAAGCTCTAGAAGCTACCTTTGGCAAAGTAAACATCCATGTCGCAAGAAGAATGTTACTTGGTTATGAGATGGAGATAACCTACATGGCGGGACTATTTTTCTCAGTGACGGCGTTGAGAACACCAAGAAATTTATAATATCAACTTTCACATTATCACACCATTTCAAACTTATATCCGTTAATCTCCTACAGTTTATAGCTTTGCACCGCTTGAGTCACCCCTTTTGTTGTCACATTTAGGCAACCCTTCAGGTCCAGTTGCATCAATCAAGGGAATTTTTTTAAAATCATTGCTAATGCTTCATCTTCCATTCCTGGTCCCTTTCCTTGATCTCCAATTTAGGAAGTTCAAATTTTAACCAATATTCTTTATCCCCAGATATCTGTTCATCTCCAAATGCATTATTTCCCTGCAGTTTCTTAGAAATTCTCTGATCCCTTCTTTTGTGATAGAAGGACAATAATTGATCATTAGCACTTCTAATCTAAGGCAAGACAAGGCAATATCTTTTATGTATTTATGCATGTTTGGAAGCACAAGAGAACATTCTTTTGCTGATATTATCACCGGTATTCGATATTGGGTCATTCGTAGCATTACTATACCCTCCTTATTCATTGCAGGTTGGTTATTCATCAGCACGGGTTTAGCTTACAATATTTTCAACCACTTACGAATCTTTTTTCGGATTACACCCATTATCTCAAGTTTTAGATCGCAAGAATCCATTGACACAAATAGTTCATGGGAGAAAATCAAGTTATTTCGCACGTGAGGGGTTATTTCTTGGTTTTGTCCAGTCATTAATAACTTGATTATTTTTAGATAATAGTAGATAGAAACAACGCTCGTAAGGAGTCTTCATTCAATTTATTATTCCCTATCAAGGTTAAGAGAATTGAGTCGACGAATGATCAAATATTTCACTATATGTTCAACATCAAGATTAGTCCTCTCCATTCTAAGATCTTCTAGTGAAGTATAGTTTCTTATAAGTGTAAAGAAGGTTAAGCTTGTTCGTCTAGAGCACAAACTGAGGTTTATAAAGCTTAAGTTATGAATTCCTCATTTTCGATCCTAACCTTCACACATCGATCAAAGGAAAGTGGAATTGGCCAAAAATATCGAGGGATTGAATATGTAATCCACATTGAGAGATTAGGTTAAGAACCGAATCAAGGTCTTAGTAAAAGTTGCACACTTTGATGTGGTTGAGATTCGGGAATCTGGGTATTATAAGTAGGGATGGATCCCAAAAAAAATTGAGTAAGAGCAAAATATTTAAAGTACTCTTATATTACTGAAAAAATACAAATATTTGTACATTTGATAAACAAAAAATTACATCATTGTCTTGAGCTTCTTACATATAAGTATATAACCTATTACAAGCATTCCCTACGAGTCCTCATATTTTGATAACGTTGTAAAATTTTCTCGTTGTCAAATATCTTTCTCAATATATGTGATCAAATAGTCATTCATCCAAAAATCTCTAATCCGATTGCGCAAGTGATTTTTCACTATCTTCATTGCAGAAAATATTCTTTCCACCGATGCAGTCACAATAGGCAAAATCAAAGCTAATCTCACAAGTAAAAACACCAAAAGGTACACAACATCCTTTTTTGTTTCGACTAGCTTCTTGGCAAGATCACTAATCCCATTTAATATCGAAAATTGATCATCATATTGCATATCAACAATATAATTGTCAAGTTGATCACCAAGAGTAATAAGCTCTACTTTAGATAAATTAGAAGGATAAGATTCAACAAGTTGAATTAATTTTTGCTTATCAAAAGCATAAAAAGTCACTTGGATTCAAGCATGCCACACAGATAAGCAACTTGGTATTTACCTCATTGAAGCTATTTTTGAGTTCTTGAAATTGCATATCAATCACAGTGTAAAATAATTCCACTAGATAATGATGCAAATTCGTCATTTTTTGTGTATTTCGCCTTAACCTTCCCCGATGTACAAAATTTTCATCCATATTTGGAATGGAAATATCATGGTTCTCATAAAATGAAGATGCTTCATCAAATAAGGACTGCCACCCATCATCCCTCATCATTTATAGTCATTGTTTGGAAACTTTAATCAAAGAAATTGCATTGATAATGCCTTGATCATTCCTTTGCAATCCTTGAGATAATTCATTTGTGACGCCCAAGATTTTTTTCATCAAATGCCAGCTAAACACAAATTCATAAGATTGGATAGAATCAAGCAAAACATATGCTTCACCTTTTTGCTTTGAAGTTGTGCCTTCTTCCATAATGATTTCTAGAACATCAACTATGGATTCAAACATCCCGATTAAGCTTGATAATGATCAATAATGTGTGCCCCAATGTGTGTCACCTAGTCTTTGAAGAGAAGTTTCTTGATGTAAACATTTACCACTTGAAAGTTCACCATTTTCAGCCCTTCAACAATCTTACTAAGTTGTTTCTCACGAAGAAGATCTTTTCTTTTACAAGAACCTCCAACTACATCTGATAAGCTTGAGACTGTGTTAAACAACAAAGCAACATGTACATGATTCTTCGCCACCGCTACAAGTGCTAATTGCAATTGGTGAGAGAAACAATGAACATAGTGAGCTGAATTATTTTCTTTTAAAAT
>JANKOE010000205.1:24019119-24034088 GCA_026284465.1 Erythroxylum citrifolium | reverse complement strand
GATATCACGAGACTCATCAATAAGGATAGAAAATAACCCACCTTGAAGATCATTAATAATGGCATTGGAGGTTTCAACTGCAATAGCTTTGACAATATCCTTTTGTATGTCAGGAGCAATGACTTTGAGATTTCCATGGACATTGTTTAAAACAATATTGTTGATAACTTCATTATAGTCAGCCAAGAATTGTAAAAGTTGAAGAAAATTGCCATTCTTACTAGAAGTATCTAATTCATCATGACCATGAAAAGCCAATTCTTGACGTAAAAGGAATCGAACACAATCCACTGATGCAGCGAGTTGGGTACGATAGTCCTTTCGAGCTTGGTTGGATTGATTAGCATAAGCAACTTGAATATGTTGTTTTTGATTCATCAAATCTTTACATTTCTGCCAAGCTATATTGTGAGAGCTATTAGGACCTCCTACATGAATATGAAATCTATCTTTTTTCTTCCAATTGTTAAATCCATCAGCAACAAAAGTATCAGCACTTGCTTGACTTCTATTATCCGACCTAAGAAGATAGCAATATAAGCAAAAAGCTGCATCTTTTGTAACACTATACTCCAAACAATTGGCGTATTCTTTAAACCAAGATAAAACAAATCTGCGATAAATATTTCTGAGTTTTCTTTGTGAAAAATCATGGTCAAAAGGTTGACATGGACCCTTTTGCAAATAAGCTCTTCGTATTCTATCACGGTCATTAAGATGATAATCTGAAGTTTTTTTTCCGCAATCCTTGATCAGATTGAAGATCATTTAAATTGACTTTTAAATGAGGATGCTTTAAAGGGTTAAGGCTAGAATCCTTATTTGTAAAAGGCCTTCGGAGAAATTTGTCCATGATTGAAATCAAAGTTAAGTAATTAGAGAAGATATCATGATATACAAATAAAATATGTAAATAAAACATGAAGAAAGAATAATGTTGTAAGAAAATTGTTTAAGAACAAATAGATGCATTATTATCAAAAAGAAAAAAAAAGCTACATTTGCTAATTCATCATTGTTTTCAATTAATTATAAATTTCATATTTGATATTTCTATAGCTCCCATTTTATTTATTTCCTTAAGCACTCATTGTCTCATTGCCTATTCATTAGTTCACAAAAATTGTTATTTGATCTCTTTCCCTTTTGTCTCTAAATTGGTGAGAATCATTGAATTTCTCCCTGTGTGTTTTGAATTACTAATTTTCTTCTTTTCTTTCTTTTGATTATTTTACTAATTAGTAAAAGAAAATCTACAAATGCTACAATGACTCAATGAGTTTCACATATCCACACAAAAAGATATTATAAAAGTATCATATAGGGACAAATTGAATACAAAATAAACAAAAAAATTAACTAATTAAAACTATCTGAATAACACTTTACACAGATGCAAAATATGAAATACACAAACAAAAAGTGTGTGTGTATATATATATATCAAACCACTTTGTCAAAGAAGCATAATTTTGCACGATATTATCTAAGCTAAGCTAGCATCAAAGGTCTGTACCCAGTTCAGAACAAAATTGGACATATAACTTATAAGGGAATGCACAGATAATAACAATATGCAAAGACAATCCTTAGCACCAAAGCAGATTTTGCTAATACCAATAAATCCAATTATCCAATCACCAAGATGAAGTGAGAATTTACCTATCAAATATCAAAGCCCTCTTCGGCATATCATAGAAGGGGTGTGGCCTATAGGGGAATCCTTTCTACAATTGCGTTCAATATTTCAATTATACCTATTCCCTCCTGGATAACAATAGCAACACTAAATTATTGTGTTTTCGCTCTGGGTGTGCCCTCGTGGACAAATAGAGAAGAATAGGTGAAGAAGAAGCCAAAAAGACAAAAAATAGTATGCTGAAGAAGTCAAAAGGTTATTAAAAAATCTGAATAAAAAAAGTCCATTAAACATGTGGTTTTTATCTCTCTATTTGTAAGCTTTCGTTTAAAAAAGTCATAGGCCCAAATAATAGTAACCTTAATAAAAATGGATGGGCTCAGATTTTATTTTTATTTGATATCTTAATATATCTATAATTTTTATTATTAATTTTTTTGTCACCAATTAAATTAATTGGGGCAAATTTTTAATTTTTTTATGAGATCAAAACTTATAATAATAATATTTTTATATGAAAGTTTTTGGAGGCAGTGGGGGCAAGTGGGGCATCCGTCCCTGATTATAAGGTGTAGGAAGGGGGCAAAGAGAAATGAGACGGTGAGAGAAGTTCTAAGTGGCGATGATCTTCTAAGGATTTGAAGATTAGTGAAAGCAAAGGAATTTGAGGAACGTTAATGTTGAAAAGAAGGATAATGTCTGAAACTTTTTGATTTTGTGATAATAAAGATGATGACAAGAAGGATGTCGACTGAGGTCGGCTTAACTCATAAGCCATGAAATTTGGAAGATTAGCAGAGTTTGTAAAATTTAAGCAAAAACGACCACGTTTTTCAATCGGATAGAGATAGAGAGAGGATCCCATCTCCACAAGTACTTGTTGATGGCCTCGTTCCATTATAAACCGAGAAGATAAAAATCATCAAACGTCTCTTGCCTTTTTATCTCTCTCCTTTATGTTTCTTAGAGCTACTTGTATATAGACTATGCATTCATTTTTGAGCTACTTGTAATGTGCTGTCATATAACATTATAGCGTCCATCAATAACCCCACTTCGGGTTCGGGTGTTTGGCCTATTTTTTCATCGTACATATTGGCACAAGGACAACCATGTAACTTTGATAACCGGTTAAGATCTCTAGCAATGGCATTTGTCATAATGCGGCTGTTAATCTTGGACTGTTGGAAGCTTGACACAGAAGGCAAGAACAATACTTGCTCAACTGGTTCTGCAATTCTATATCTCTAATCTCGATTGCTTAAAAATGAGGCTGAAAGTACATGCATGATAGGAACAATATACGACTTTTGTTGAATGGAACAGCAGCTTTAGCTGTTGTACTAGTCAACAACCTATAATCTATTCCTCGTTCAATTACTTAAGTTCTCGATTTAGATGGTTACTTGGCAAGAGCTGCAAGGAAAGCCTATCACTGATAGAGCTCCAATGGTTTGATACTTAGCGCCACTAAGAACCATATTTTCCTTCCAGTACTTGTACCAATGACATTTTGCAATGAAGTCTTTCTTCCAAATCAAGAGAGCTAGAATAAATATGAAAATGACCTGGTGGTATTCATAAGAAAAAGAATACAAAAGGATACTTTGATAGGTTCAACCAATACCGATTCTGGTCAATAAAGCATGAAAAGAAAAAGAAAAGAAAAAAAGAACAAATCCTGACAAATCACCAGGTAATGAAATCATATGAGGTGAAAAAAATCATCTCCTTCAACTGCAGGTGGGAGTGGATTCAAAACCGCAAAAACTTTCAGCGTGTGAATATATGATACTGAGGTATTTGTGCCAACTGCCAAGAATGCTCAAAATTCTTCTCTTCAGTGTCCAAGTAAAATTTATTTCAATCACAATAGACCAGCTTCATACAGATTTCTGCGTCTCAAAGTTTCATCAACTAGCTTAAAAGTTTTCTTTACAAGCTTCTGATCAAGAGCAGTTGTTCTGTAAATTTTGAACACCCTATCTACACGATCAGGGGCCGTGCTCTGGAAATACAATTCCTCAAACTTTTTCTTCACAAACCTGAAGAACAAGAGTAAGGGCAACGCGCTTATTAAGTCTCTTCCGTGGAACCAAGAAAAACACTCAATGAAGGACTAAAAATAAAAATGGTCAGTCTGCCACTGGACATATAACTAATTGTTCTGCAAAACAAGCATTCAACAATTAGCAAACTGTCATAGGCAATGACCCTATATTGGCCATTACTATACTGCATGCAGTCCCCCTATATTGGCCATTACTATACTGCATGCAGTCCCCATTTTGCAGGAAAGAAAGTAAACAGCCAATTGACTAATATACAGTTGGAGAAAACATACTGCAGAAAATTTTGAGGCATAAGCTAATATAACAACTTGGTCCAACTGTTTTAGATGTTAGTACTGATCATTTTTTGCAGAGAAGATAAAGCAGTAAGATACAAATTCTTACTCGTATGCATGCTCTATTTCTTGTTTTCCTGTTGAAACTGGCTGATAATCCTTGTACCAATCGCAGACATTCAGTGGCACCTATAGAAGTTAGATCATCAAAGACCTAAACTAGTGACAATTTTCATTCATAATATGATTAGACTATCAGCACATACCTTTAGAACCTTTTTTTCAAATATATCAAACTTGTTTAGAAATAGCATGAAGGATGTTTTCTGTATACAGAAATACAGTAGAACACTAATAAGACCATCTGAATAAGGAAGCTCATCTCATAACAACTGTCATGAAAAGGAAAAATGAGAACTGGAAGAGAAGGAATAACAAATAAAGTGGCTGGGAGCAGAGAGCAGAAGCCCCATGAAAAACCTCAAAACACGGTTGCTTCAAGATCCACTCGAAAAGTTCCTTTGTCTCTGTCATACGGTTCTTGTTTTCATCCTCAAAGAGTGTTTGATCATACCTGAAGCACCATAATCAAATCAGTGCTTTTTCAGACTGATATTACCTCTGATTGTTAACAAATAGATTAGTTGTGTCGACTCAGCTAGCATCAATGGCTCCAAATTTATAGAATAATGGAAACAGAGCAACCAGAAATAAGAAGTTACGCGCTTTTGACACATACGATGAGAAGCTTATTAGTTCATAACATTTGTCTGAAAATATTTGATGCTATTTAACCAGTCAATTCACGGTGATAATGGTGAGGCACCCTACTAGGTTGTCGGAAACTTGCCATGCAGAAAGTTCTGAAACAACAGATTTTCTTTCAAGTGGGTAAACAATGGCAATTTTAGGAAATTAATGATTCAAACACCAATAAATAAAAGGAGAACACATGAGATCCAGAGAACGGGAAAAAGCACCAATGGCCAAAGCCTGATAACCATATGATGCCATACCAGTTGTGAAACAAGAAATCTTACTCGCTAATTGCAGCACAGAAAATTACAGCAGTAACACCTTCAAATAGATGGATCCATTTACGTCTCTCATTTTGTTGACCACCAACATCAAAAAGTCTATATACCTCACCGCTTTTCTTGTTCTCTCCAACAGGGCTGCCAAATCAACTCAACATGAGATGCAAGCTAAAAAGCTCAGATTTACTATGCACAAATGATAGCTTATGGGGCTGTTCGTTCACAGTTCTGGACACATAGATATCATGGAGCAGATTATAGCTCACATTCAAGCAAAACTGATAAAATCCAGAAAGCTATTGGATCATATTAGACTTTGAAGAAGCTCATGCTCAAGGCTTACATGAACATCTTCATCATATCATAATGGCATTTGGGAACAATGGAGAGACTATCTATATTTATCCCTAAACATTGCCTGTTGCACAATTGTGACATAAGGTCAAACAAAATTACACTGAAAGGAAAAATATCATGTTGCAAATGTCTTGGTTGAACTATGAGCTTGTTCTATAAAAAGCCACAGGAGTAAAACAAAGCAAGTCAAGACACACAGACATAATAAATATCAAACAACAATATCTTAGTAACTTCACCTGAATTGAATCTCTACTACACCAGTTGTTCGAACTCTTGCATATAGAACATCCTCCTACAACACCAAATACATGAAGTGTCAGAAAGATCTATATTTAAGAGCTAAAAAAGAAAAGTCCACTGTATAAACATTTAAAGTCTGAGGAGAAATAAACTCTAACATGGCAAGACTAAGGCTTAAAAACACTCTTAGACTACTGTTCAACACCATGAACGAAACGAAAAAAGGACATCAAGACCAGCTGATGGAGGTAGCTCAATAGATTCTTCAAAGCATAAAAAGGCATCAATCAATTACAGGATTTGCTATCAGCAATCTGGTGGGAGTAATGGCCTCTTCCACACTGTACGAAAAGTCTATGGAAACCAAGCTGGGTAGCAATCAATGTAGTGATATTACAAAACATGGGGTGCCTTGAGAACGTGTTCTTATTTCACATCTCTATAGTTTGCAAAATGATCAGATTTTTTTCAAGTTTGCAGAGGATTAAAGCAGTTCATAACACGATAGATTATGAGGACACTGAAAGAATATACCTTTGTTGGAATATAAGTTGCGGCAGACAATCTTCGCAAATTTTCCATGAAATAGTAGGCACAATCTGGAATTTGGAGCTCGTTGGCCCGGGCATATGTTTCCTACAAGCACGAAGAGATATTAAATAGATTAAGTAGAAAACAAGGCTAAAAGGAACAAAACAATTAGACGTTTATAAGTATGAACCATTATATAATCTATCAGCTACCTGAATTGCAGCATCTTTCCACAGAGTTTCAATTTCCTGTGCAAGTTCTTCAGTGAGACTTGGGTAATCAAACCTGCCTCCAATCTTTGAGAGTTTCTCCCCTATATCCTGATATCAAAGAAACATTCTTCATTGACAACAATAAACAGAAATCAATCAAATAACATGATAGTCTAAAAAAGTAACAAAGGCTAAAGCAGCTGCCAGCCCCACATTCCAAACTTTAACAAAATTTTGACGTGCATATAGATAAATAGCTGTGCACAAATATATTGCGCATCTGTTCTTCGTTTTCTTTTATATGTATGTGTATGTGAATCCACGGAATTAGGTTGTGGGGTTTTGGGATGAAATTAAATAAATTAAAAGAGACAACATCACTTGAAAGCAACACTATGGATACAAAATGAATTCAAACCTTATTTTCACTGGATATTACATACTTCGACGAATTTGCTTCATTCTGAGCCAATTCCTTACATCCATCATACAATACCTGCAGAAAGAAATTGAATAACACATTTAAAAAATAATTCAAACGTGCACTAGCCAAAGTTTTCTCTATCAGTAGTTCACTTTACTTATTTTTCGTGTTAGCCAAAAAGGGAAATAACCAACACACCCTTTGAAGTATAGCATACTTTTATTGTCTGATAGACATTGGCATGGATGACAGGAATATAACTTTTTAGCTCTCCCTCGTCAAACCCACTTTGAAATAAAAGTTTAATCTGCAAAAGGAACCATGCATCAGAGACACATATGCACTAGAATTACATGGAAAGAAAGTTCATGTTAACAAGGAGGGTCTATTCTTTCTGACCTGTTTAAATATAGTAGATTTCCCAGAGTCCCCAGCACCTTGAGCAAGGAAGGTTGGCCACATCAGTAAATAAGAAAATGAGAAAATAAACGGAAATTTTAAATGTGTATGAAGCATGAAAGGGAAAACTCAACTTCAAAACTCATGCTGAGAAAAAATGTGTGCAAAATGACTAATAGTAGGTATGCTTTTTAAGCTTGACTAATGTATGAACTCATGATTCATCCAAGAGAGCAGAAAGCTAGTGCAACATCTAAAAATAAGTTCACAGGAAATTAACGGGACGGGAGAAATTGAGCACATATAGTGCTGACAATCTAAGGCTAATTTTCCAAAGAGGACATTTGCTGCAAAAGAATGTAGAAAGCAAACATCAAATGGTTTATCCTTATACAACCTATGAACATGGCACTTCTTAAGTCAGCTTATGTAGAACTTGTAGATTCATAATTGTTGTTTAATTATATGTAAGAGGGCTCCACTCCATGGAAACCATGAAAGGTGCCCCATATTGTGTGCATCAATTTCAAGAACTAACTCTCTAAAATCTATTGTTAACTTAGATTACTAAGCAAGACTTCAAAGATAGATATCATTTACAAGTAAAAACGTGGTGGATACCACAGAATATGTACCAAGCAGTAGAAGTTTTTGAATGTGCTTTTCAGCTTTTGTCTCCTGTTCAATTCGTCTTTCAATCTCTGCAGCCTATAGATGCAATTACGCAATTAGATGAAGCCCCAATACAAGAATAATTGATGCAAAAGAACTTAAAAGTTTATTAGAATAGGATTTAAATTTGTTCGGAAACCTTTCTACTAGAATACGGGTTCTAAAAACTTCTTTATAAATATGTATATTCAGACCATAAATGACAAGCAATCTGAAATTTTTCTACAAACTTGAGCTTTTAATTAGAAGGTGTGATGCTTTCTTCTAAGAGTAATTCTTAGACTCTAAGAGTGATTCCTAATTTTCTACTCTCTATTGTTTGTTTCCTTACTAAATTCCAGCAAACCTAACCTAAACTCCAACCATCTTAAATCTAAATTCCAGTCATATTAAACCTTGAAATTCTAAGCCTAAATTTCTAGCAATCAAGCCCTAAAAACCCAACTATACCCAATATGAAATTTCAGTATTCTTAGCCGAAATTCAAACCTGAAACTTGATATGTCAGCAGCCTAATATTAGTTATATTTCTTAATTTTGTGAGTTTTAGCTATTAGTTAGTACTTCTATTTGTCCCATATCAATTTGGTATTAGAGCTTTGGTTCACAATGATGACATGTAGTAAAAGGGCATAGAGAAGAATATTCAGCGAGCTAGAGTAAGTGAAATACTTCTGAATATTGTAAAAAATTGGGTATCGATGATCCTCATTCACAAGATGTCCCAAAAATTCACTTACATGTAACAACTCCAATAAGAAAACATGTTCAACAAATTTAGGAGAGGCTAGACAACGTTGACATATATTCCCGGTCAAAACTCCAACAAGAAAAAATTATATCAACGAACAACCTATACTTTATGCTGAAAATGGAGAACGTAGTGATAAGCAAGAAGAAAGGACTAATATTGATCAACAGCACGCAGTGTATGAGAAAATCTTTGCTGAAAAATCATGTACTGATTTTGATTCCTCAAATTAGTAGATCAATTCAAGGATTCAAGCCTACTCGTAGAAGGTGCTCAAATACTTGATGATATGAAGAGTTTAGCAATGGAAGATGATAATGACATGGAGAGTTTGACAGTAAGGGATGATCAAAGCGTTAAAGATAAAGAAAAATAGAATAGAGTCGATTCTTTGGCAAACCCTAAAGTTGAAACAATTGAACAAGTTCAAAAACTTAAACCAGAAGAGGAAACAACAGTGTAACAGGTTGAAAGAATAGGACAATAAGCTAAAATAACAAAACATGAAGCTAAAAAGATTAACTAGTAACTACTTGAAGGTTTCGGAGTTTGATGGTTCAAAACTTAATGATATTGTTGATGTTGTTGATAAAGATTGTCTTCTAGTGCTGATGAAGGAGAAGTAGACTTGAATGACAATGCACAATTAATACAACATATGAATAAAGAAGTTGTGAGCGCACTACAAAGTCAAAATTCAGCAATAATGGCAAGTTCGTGCTTCTAACTACAAGAAGTAACGATACGTATATTCTTGATGCCTATGATGTAGAGAAGCCATGTGATTTTGCTATGAAACCATTTGCAAATATATGGGTCAAAACTTATAATGTTGTCCACACTGCTAAACTATTCTTCAAAGATGTACGTCTCCATGGATTACCTTTAACAATCATATCTAATCATGACGTGAAGTTTATAAGTTATTTCGGAGAACTCTATGGAAAACATTGAACACTAAGGTTTAATTTTCAAGTTCTTTCTATTCCCAAATCGATGGCCAAACAAAGGTTGTGAATAGAAACTTGAGAGACTTGTTAAGTTGTTTAATTGGAGACAATGTGAAAAACTGGGAGCTAATTCTTCCTGTGGCAAAATTTGCATACAACAGTTCTATAAATAAATCAATTGGTAAGAGTCCTTTTGAGATAGTCTTGGAGTTTAACCAACTAAGCTTATTGATTTGGTTCCTTTACCATTCATGAGACACATCTTTGATGAGGTACGACAAAAGATAACAACCAACAATTTGTCTTACAAAGAATATGCTAATCAACATCGTCGATTGGTGGAATTCAATGAAGGAGATATGGTGATGGTTAGAATTTGTCCAGAGCGTTTCTCGAATGAAAAATATAAGAAGCTCCACTCACAGAGTACTAGACCTTTATAAGATCATCAATGAAATAAGTGCTAATGTTTATATTTTGGAATTATCAAGCAATATGGGAATTAGTCCTATTTTTAATGTTGCAGACTTAACTATTTATCATGGATATGATGATACACAATCTCCTACGGTAGTTGTGAGAATTTCAACCATTCCCCATCGTAAAAAGGAGAAAGAGGATATTCTTTATAAACAAATTATAGCCACAAGAGACAGAAAATATCAACAATTTCTTGTCAAGGGAAAAGGAAAACTAATTTCTAACAGTACTTGGATTTTAGAATCTGAATTTCAAAAGTTGAATCCAAACTTATATGATCAATATTTGTCACATTCTACATCCGAGTATTTGTCACATTCTACGTCGACGACGACTTCAGACAAGTCGGAGAGAATTGATACAAAAGAACTTAAAGTCTATAAAAGAAATAAAAGAGGAAAGATTAGTCAACCACAAGCTTTAATTTGACAGGATAAGGGTTGAGAATTGAGTTAACATCAATGATAAGGGTTGAACTTTAGATTATGTTATGATTTCTTATTAGATAAGAGGAAGTAGTAAGCTAAATATGTTATTCTATTTTACATACGTTATCCTAGTTATTTAGGACTTTCAGAATTTTTATTAGAATAGGTTTTAAATTTGTTATGAACACTATCCTACTAAAATAAAGGCCCTAAAAACTTCTTTATAAATATGCATATATTCAGCCCTTCAATGACAAGCAATATGAAATTTTTCTACAAACTTGAGCTTTCAACTAAAAAGTGTGATGCCAGTTGATTTTGTGAATTTTAGCTACTAGTTGATACTTCTTCTGTTTACCCTACATCAAAAACAACCACTTAATGAGATGGATTCCTAAAGTTTCTCCAATGGAAATGGACATAACGGTGCTGAAACTAGAATCTCATAAGCCACAATTCACCTGTGCGTTCTCTTCAGTATCTGCATCATTGTAGTGACGCCGTTTACTGCAGAGTAAACCCATGTTCTCTATTACAATAGGCAGCATACACGGGGATAATCAAGAATAAACAGGCAGCAGACAGTTTCTAGACTGCCTTCCACAAAGAAGTCTCATGGTTAGTCAGCTTCACCAGATCAGGTTGCCACAACTTGGCAACAAGGGCATGACAGATATTCCTGGTAGAATAGCTTAAGCTCAATAATCAATCCACCATAGTCAAACATAACAAATGTGATATTATCAAACACAACAAAAGATTATTATTGGTAAACCCAACTATAAAGGAAAGAGTTCAAGTTTCGGCTATGTCGCACAATCACAAAAAAATAATTGACTTGTAGAGAGAAGGATAAACCTTTACTATAAAGTAACTTGAGGGTGAGAAAGCAAGTTTTACTTGAAACGCCAAAAACAGGCCATACAAACTATAATGATTTTTTGATAGGTGTATGGCACTGGGATATAAGCACTAAATGAACTCCCAAGTACGGGCAAACAACAATGAATGACCAAAGATATGAAACAGAGAGCTCATCCAGGACGAGCAAATATACAATATCACACGTCAATCTCGTGAACCCAACTTAAGAAACCTGGAAACAACACATTAATATGCCTGTATTAAATTCTAGAACAGTATACTTACAATTACTACCGTGTTTGATCATCTCTCTTCGACCACTTAACAGAACCGATTAGGTCACCTCCATGTACTAGTTCATTTTCTTTCAAATTATACATGCTATGGAAAAAAGTAAAATTTAGCTTGGAACGATCATCACAAAAAAGCACCATTTTGAAAACGAAAAATAATTAGTTAGATCGATCTCATTTCATCACATCCAAATGAAAATATATTTAATTAAAACCGTGCCCCGACAAAGATCATGGGAGACAAGGAAAACGTGAAACAGAACCAAACCCAGGAAAGAACGCACAATATGCAAAAGAAGAAACTGCTGATCTACCCAAGTTAGAATAAACAAAACAGATCGCCAAGAACAACCAAACCCAACAAAACTCAAAGATCTAGAACCAGAAAAAAAAAATTTAAGCATATCCAAGGCAGACAAAATTACCCCACGTAAAGTCACCTAGTCAGAAGATGGATTTTGGTCGATTTGTTTCAGCTGGTAGATGAATTGGCTGCCTCCTCCTTACTTTCGTGAGACCAGTATTAGGTAGACTATAGCATAAGCTATGAAAATAAACTCTTTATGAATTGATGCAAGCAAATGCTTACTGTAGTTTTTTCTGGGCAGTAATAAACCTACAAAAAAACTACGGAAAAGAAGAAGAAAGGAGTCAAGGATAAGATAGGAATCAACAGTTAGCCAAATCCGGAACAGGGATAACAGAGTCACAGAGAAAGTGAGAGAAAGAACGCCGAAAAGCTGCAAGAAACGCCCCTACCACAATGTTAGTTCGTTCTCTCTCTAACTGTGCATATGCTTGGTCTCCCAGTCTCGGTCTCTTCTGTGAAAAATTGAGTCAAAGCTGAAAGATGTTTAGGACTTGGGATTATAAAAAGAAAACGATGGATAGTATCGGTAGCCCTTAAATGTTTGATTACAAAAGATTGTACTGTGCAAGTCTTGTCTTGGAAAAATCATACAGAGACATGCACACCGTGGCAATTGGCAAGCTTCTTTGTCCAAGTGTAACCTGCCAATGCCATTGCTTTGGTCCGGTCTTTCTTGTCGAGTCCAGATCTTCTGTCTAATATTATGATGTTTTATTGTGTCCAATAAATCTTAGCCATTTATTTATATGAGGCCCATATGAGATTCACGTAGGTCCCACAAAATAAATGGTTGAGATTTCATGAGACAGAATAAGATAGAGTAAAACTGGACAAAGAATCTGGTTCCTTCTTGCCTGCTGTCTGTGATGGGCGTGTCTTTAGCATGGATATGATTAAAACGCTTTCAACTTTGACTCAGACACGTGTAATAAATTGAATGTGACCTTTTTCCTAATCTAATTTGAATAATGACTGACCCATTGATTAAAGTGTTTTTATAACGCTTTCAACTTTGATGGTCTCAATTCAATTTATGGCGGTCACAAAGTCCAATTTCAACATTCCTTTTTCTATCAGCAAGCACCAATTACGATGGAGAAGCCAAACCCATGTCCAAATAGAGCTCAATAAACGAGTCTAGATTTTTTGTCCAATTTTTATAGCATTTTATTGTGTCTAGTGAATCTCAGCCATTCATTTATACGGGCTCTATGTTTATTTATGTTAAGCCCACGCGAGACCCACATAAATAAATGGTTGAGATTCACTGGACACAATAAGACACCATAAAACTGGACAGAGAATCTTATTCTCCAATAAACCCCTACACACACCGACCACCAACTTGTTGCAAGTTGGTTCATTAAAGAAAAGGATTCCTTTTTGGGTTTCACAATCCCCTAAACATTCTCACAAAAATGCAAGCAGAGACTAGGGTGTGTTTGTTTTCATTTTTTTTTTCTGTTTTTAGTTGTGGTTTTTGTTAAAAATAAAACTAAATGCCAAAACATGTTTGTGTCTCATTGTTGCGTTGCCGTGATTTTTTTTTTTAAAAACCACAACCAAATTAAAGAAACAAGAAAATTACGTTTCCCTAATATTTGAAAACGGGATTTCGTTTCTTCTTAAACATATTTTCTCGCCGCTCATCAGCAGAAACTCGCCAACGCTATCGCCTTGCCTAAGAAAGCTTCTTCTCAGCCTTAGTCGAAGTCGGCGGCTCAGTCTCAACCTTCGGCTTCCGTCTACGTCACGCCAACACCAGAATCGTGGAATCTTTCACCATAGAAAGCCAGAAGGTGGAAGGAAGAGAAAGAAACAACGAGCAGAGCCCGATTCCCAGTATGAATCTGGTGGTGGGGAATATGGGTCTGGGTATGGCCGGAAACCCGATTCCCAGTATGAATATGGTGGTGGGGAATATGAATCTGAGTATGGCCGGAGACCCGAATCCGGATATGGTGGGGGACCAGGGTTTGAGAAACCCGCTGAGGAGTATGGATCTGGGTACGGACGAAGACCCGGACCAGAATATGGTTCGGGCTATGGAGGGAGGACCGAACAGGAATATGGATCTGTGTATGGGGGAAGGACTGAGTCCGAATATGGAGGTGGTTATGGAAAGAAGAGTGAAACTGAATATGGAGGTGGTGGATCGGAGTATGGAAATGGCGGGTATGGTAAGAAGCCGAGTTATGGAGGAGGAGGAGGCTATGGAGGGAGGAGTGAGTATGAGAAGCCTAGCTATTGCAGGCAAGAGAGTGGTGAGTATGAGAGGTCTGATTATGGCAGACGCCGTGATGATGATGATGACTCTCGGAATAAGTATGGAGGCTATGGCCGCAAGAAATACGTAATCTCTGTTCCAAGAGTAATTTATTTTTCTTTGGGTACAAAAGAGCTCGGGTTTTGCAAGCCACTTAGAACCACAAGAAGTTTGGGACAAGAAGTAGGAGTGTCTGTGCCCGTACAGGTATCTCAGTTGGTCGTTGGAAAAGAAGTTGAGATCAAGGTTTTATATCCGAGTCTTGTCAGCGACGGTGTGAAAGTTTATTCACTGTAGCAACTTTTTGTGTGCATTGGACTACTCTTTTGAGAATTTAGCTAAGATTAGACCGTAATTTATCCCCTTACAACTTTGTCGAGGTAGAGTGTGGAGGCGCCTAGAGTGGACGATTCCTCCTTTTTGAAATCAAGAAGTAGGAGTGTCTTCAATGGTTTAAGCTTTTTAATCAAGGCTCTCGTTTTTTAAGAAGATTTTGAGTTCAAGTCATTTGGCAAATCACATAAAAGAGCCCCTGTGATATACTTGATTATTTATCTTAGTCCTTGTGTTTTTAATTTGTTCACCTTAGCCCCTGTGTTTTTTATTCTCATTCAAAATACCCCAATTGAGTATTTTCAGACAAATTTGCCCTTGAAATCAAGAGATTAAAAAAAATGTATTTCAATAATCTAAGGGCAAATTTGTC
>JANKOE010000205.1:23890443-23901724 GCA_026284465.1 Erythroxylum citrifolium | reverse complement strand
TTCCTCAAGAATCAACTCAATCGGAGCTCCACAGCTCCCGAATTTCTCAAAATACTGAACCATGTTCAGAAAATTATATAACTCATAACCTTTAACCAATCGTATGACTTTGATTCAATCAATCTCTTTCTATTTAATCTCCTAAAATTCATAATTTCCCATGAAAATGTAGCTAAATGTATTAAGAATCCAATGCTTTAAAAATCGAATCAATCGGATGTCGGACGAAGGAATTTTAAACAAAAGATATATACAAATAGTTCACCGTCTAAAATTACAATGTTAACGTAGATACTGTCGTCAGGTTAAAATTAAAAAAATTGAAAGTTTGAGTATTTAATTACTACTTTTTAAAGTTCAAGTTATAATTACAAGATTTAGTAAAGTTAGAGAATTTTTATAGTTAGCGTATTTTAGGTGAAGATACAGAAGCAATTATCACTAAGAAATTAATGCTCTGATACTATAAAGAAAATGTAGAAAATTCTAAATTCTTATCATGCTCTTATTCTCAAGATGATACATGCACTTTTGAATTTATAATAAAACTTAATATTAGCCTCGAAGTTGCTAAAATATTTGTGAATCTTTATATACATATTGTTAAATATGTGTAAAGGTGAGATTTTAATTTGAGAACTTTTAGTTATATGAAATGAATATGTAATGAATAACTTGCTTAATATTTAATTGAAGTTTTCATAATAAATTATAATCCTTGTAAATTAAGTTGTTTTCTTAATATGCAAACTCATTTTAAACTTTAATAATAATAAATTATTTTAATTTTCTTTGTGAAATATAAATATTTAAATGAAATTAAAGAAGTAATAATTACTCCGCAATTTGGTTAACCCACCATTATTAAATCAACACTTTAAATCCGACAGCACAGATCCAATTTCATGAATTTTCAACTGGGTTAACCAATTTCCCAAAACTGGTTCCAGTTCTAGCATCACGGTGGCAGTGCCGTTAATTGGAAAAAATAGCTTGACATGACACCGTCTTATTTATTAATCAATATAAAGTCAAAATGAAATTAAAGTAGAGTATCAAAAGCAACACCTCATCGCATTATTCACTGCCGTCTTTCTGAGGAAGTCACTGAATAATTATTTTTAATTAATAAAATGTTAAGATAAACAATGGAAGAATCATAGCTCCATCGGACGGTTGAGATTTAGAGAGAGAAACTGTGAGGTCAAATCGAGTGTCCAGGAGTTGGGTTCGGTCAGTCTTTATATAAATGTATATATTTTTTATTTTTATTTAAAAATATATAATCTTGTGGTCGTGGTTATTTGGTAATAAGACAAAAAAGAGTTTCTAACAAAACCAACAGCCGGAGAGAGACGACATTTTTATAATTAAGAAACAGCGAGACCTCAAAAATCGAAAGCTGATAGATAGATACATAGAGACGGATAGAGAGAGAGAAAGAGCGCATTAGATAGAGATAGAGAGAAGCGAAGCTCCAATCCCGAGAATAACAATTGAAGTTTAAGCTTTAGTGTTCTACTTAGATTCCACTGTTTCAATCTCTCTTTTTTCTTATCCGATCTCTCTATTCCTTCATCTGCTTCAGCAAATGGATCCATTTTATTTGTTTCGTAAAGGTATAGTATGTGTTCTTGATGATTAGATCTTTAACCTTTTCTCCCCTTTGAATTTTCGACTTGTTTCTGCGATTTTTCGTTGTGTGTTTTTGGTGATTGTATTATGGGGTATGGTAATTTTATGTAAAGTTCTAATTTTTGAGGTTGAAATTTCGAGATCTGTTTAAATCATTTCTGGGGATAACGTGAGCTTGTGGTTTAGGTTCTTCTTTGCTTTTCCAGTTGTTTTTTGTTCGAAATTCGGGGTCTTTGATGGAACTGTTTAGGGTTTCAGTAAAGAAGCTCTCTCTCTCTCTCTTTCTTCGTTTACCCTTTTATTATATATTTAAGGTTTTACTGTTTCTGTAGAAAATGAAGTTAATTTTCACCTGTGTTTAGCTAATATGTCAGAAGTATGGAGCTGGATATATGCAATTTTGTGTGACTTGTTGCAATTTTCACTGGTCTAGTTTATTGAAGAATTGCCCAACCTTTTCTTTTTTTTTTCTGGTGGTAGACGTAATTCTTCAGTTGTTTTGTTTGGATATGCACAGGCAGTTGGCTCTCTTGCCTCTATTGTATTTATGTTTGAATATTGCACTGACTTCAGTAGTGGAATTTCAGCCCTTGACTAATCTCTTTGTCTTTTTGTTTATCCTTTACACTTTGCTGTCTATGATGCATCTTGGGAGAGTTGTATCAGTTAATTCCTGATAAGGTTGTTAGAGATCCTTTGT
Organism: Erythroxylum citrifolium; assembly: GCA_026284465.1. Classification (NCBI taxonomy): domain Eukaryota; kingdom Viridiplantae; phylum Streptophyta; class Magnoliopsida; order Malpighiales; family Erythroxylaceae; genus Erythroxylum; species Erythroxylum citrifolium. The sequence goes on along the minus strand of JANKOE010000205.1, from coordinate 23,899,389 downwards.
GACAAGGGCCAAGTTTGTACAAGTAAAAATGTCATGGAATATGATTCCTTTTGGCTGTTTGCTGATTAGTGGCTGTTCAATGAAACATTTTTGCAGGTTTTGGATAAATCATACCTCAGAACGAGGCTATTCTCTGTGTCACTGTCTATTTTGTGAATGTAGAATCTTATTTTGTGTCCATTTGAGTAAAGAAATGAGCTTGTCAAAGAAAGGTTCTGAAACAAACGATTCCAAGCTAAGCAGTTTGAACAAGGCAACAGCTTTGAATCCAAATGCAGCAGAGTTCATTCCCTTTTCACTCAGATCACCAAGGTTGCCTTCTGGAAGTGCTTCGAATGTTTCTGATGCAGCATCAAGGTTTACTCCTTCAGGAACCATCGGTAAAGCAGTGCTTGATCGATCAGAGTCATCTGTCTCAAATGCGTCTGATGATGAGGCTCATCAATACTGGCGCCACCAGCTCCCTGATGATATCACACCGGATTTTGAGGTTGTGGGTGAAGATGAGCCTCGAGGACTTGGTGGGCTTTCTTTAGGGGGCTTGTCTTTACATGATGGTACTGAAGTTTCAAGTTTTACTGCTTCTTCAGGCAGTGGATATGTATTGACAGAGCAGCAGCAACCCTCTCCTCAACATATAAATGGCAGCAGCTATGGTGAAAAGATGAGATATGCTACTTCTTTTGCGGAAGACCCAGCTTCAACCAATTTTTTGACATTGCCAGCTAAGCCTTGGGACAAACAAATTATTAACACCGATCAGCTTCTTGGCAATGCTGAGGAGTTACATGCATATGCTGGGTATCCTGTTACACAAGGGATGATGAATGATCTTTTAGGTGATAGTGCAGCGTTGGATGATACAGATATGAATCCTATGGAGTTTTTGACATCACAATTTCCAGGATTTGCTGCTGAAAGCCTTGCTGAAGTTTATTTTGCAAATGGATGTGACTTAAATCTTACCATTGAAATGCTCACTCAGCTCGAGGTAAACATCCTTGGTTCTGTTCAATTTTGTATTTACTCTTTAGACTCCCTTAATATGCTTCCTTTTACTTTACAGTCTTGAGGCAGTTAAAGTGTATTTGTGATCTCTGAATTCCATTTGCTATTTACATGTTAAAAACTTACCTGAAATTTTTTAGCTAATTACTATTATTGGTAATTCCTTGAGACTCGTGAAGATGCATAAACTATTTTTTTTCTGTAGCAATTTTAGTCTGCGTGTTCTTTTTAGGATTTCAAGCTTCAAAACTCTGTACTGTGTCCTTCAAATTGGGAGGCAGCCATTTTACTGCATATTCTATAGTTATGTAGAGATTAGTAGTGATGCTATTTGGTTTGTGTTTTCCCTAAACTGCTGTGCATAATGTGTCTTTTGCATTTCTTTTTTACAGGGAAGTGTTGAGTCCTTAAGAGTTTGAGGTCATTCAGTATAGCTTCCATTTTTATAAGCTAGATGGCTCCTTGGGATGCTGTTGATGATTATCTTCTTTTTCTTTTCTTTTCTTTTTGCAAAAATTTTGCACAAGTTTGCTGTCCACTATGTTTTGGTGTAGGGAGAGGGCTGGGTGTGTGATTAGTTTCGGAACTGTGTAATTACCATGTCTCCTGAAGTAACTAAATTTGTCCCCAAAAATGCTTGTTTTGGCCTTCCTATGTAGACATTCATGCAACGATTTTCCTTAATTGTAGCTTCAGGTTGATGGTGGTTTCAATCAGAGTATAAACCCAAAGACCTTGTCAACTCCTAATCTTAGTGCACTGGACTTTCCTGCCCTTACTCTGCCAAACAACCAGAATGGTCCTTTAAAATACACTGGAGATGATATTCAGCAAACTGGGAATCCTTATCGATCTTCAGACAAAGATAGCATACTTTTGTTCAAGTCCAGTGCTTCACTTCCCTCGAGGGGCTCTGGAGATTTTGCTTCAGCTGTCAGGAAATTGGCATCTCAGGATTCTGGAGTGTGGAAGTATGAAAGAAATGGCTCTTCTGATTCCACCATTGGCTCCAGCAGAAGTGCCCATGTTTTGGCCAGTGCATATAACAGTGGCCATGGGAGAGGTGTTTATGCTGATAGAACGCAAAATCGGGGTTCATCTCAAGCACCTCCTATCTGGCTTGAAACAGGAGAAGCAGTGGGTAATATTCCTCAGTCAACAAAGTTACTTGCATTTATACTCCTTTTAATTGTGGGACAGATGCCTTCTGGACATATATCTGCTTTAACTTTTTTGAGATGGCAGCAAATATGTATTCTGAGCTGCGGGAAGAAGCTCGTGATCATGCACGCTTGCGCAATGCATGCTTTGAACAGGTGAAACCTCTAATAGGTTGTGATTGTTATACTTTGTTTTTAAACCTTTGACCTTCAAACTTGGAACCTCGAATGGGCTTTCACATTGTGAAGTTGTGGTGGAGCTGCATGGCACTCAAGTACAATGACTGGGCCAGTGCCTTTTAGTTTTGTTGTCTGTTGTGGCTTGATTTGCATAAATCTCTATCTTACTTATGCTAGATTACTATTAACATTCTTAAGCTGGATTAGCATATAAAACTCTACTTATCTTTGAATGGGGACACAAGCTGGTATCTTGTAATTAAGATAACAAAATCTAGAACAAACTGTGTAACAGCATACCCATCAGTCTAGGAACATACTCAAGCTGGATTAACGTATAAAACTTCACTGATCTCTGAATGGAGACACAAGCAATTTTCTTGTAATAAAAATAGGACTATCTAGAACAGTGTGACAGCGTGTACCTATTCAGTCTAGATCCCCAACAGACAAGTCATTAATCATGGTGATACTTTCCTGGGAAGATACTACTATGATATTGTTCATTACCTTTTAAGGGCATTATGCAGCAATTTAGTTGAAGTATACATGCTGATAGTCAAGCTCCTCATGTGAGTCAATTCCAATCATCCATTATTTAATGCTTATATGATGCCTAACATAATTGATCTTGTTGACGGAACATGCATGACGTATATTTGTCGAAATAGGCACGGCAAGCATACCTTATTGGCAATAAAGCCTTGGCCAAGGAGTTGAGCTTGAAAGGGCAGCTGCATAATATGCATATGAAAGCAGCTCATGGAAAAGCCCAGGAGGCTATTTATCGCCAGAGGTTTGTTATTTCTTGTTATCAGCTCAAACTTGAAAATTAATTTCTTCATTGCAGTTTGAAGATTCTGCTTTGTGGGCAAAATAACTAGTGAATTTGTGGTTGGATTATTTATATTATATTTATATTTATATTTTTGCACGGGATTGTGAGCTGCTAATGGTATCTAGATGAACAAAAATCAGCTTTCTTGCAAGTTTGAGCTGTTAATGGTATCTAGATGAACAAAAACCAGCTTTCTTGCAAGTTTGAGCTGCTAATGGTATCTAGATGAACAAAACGACTGCAGTGAAATTGCAAAACTTTGTTCAACGTCACTGAAATTATGGCAGTGCTTATATGTTGTAGGGAGTAGAAATTTGGATTCTATTGTGTGATTTCTTGTGTGACATCTAGAATTTTTTATATTGTTTGGATCTCTTTAAGCTAATTATGCTGTTGGGGGCAAAATTAAAATTTTCTCCAGGAACCCAGTAGGTCTAGAGGTTCAAGGAAATGGGAGAGGACATGAACGGATGATAGACCTTCATGGCTTGCATGTAAGTGAAGCCATTCATTTTCTAAAGCACGAGCTGAGTGTTCTAAGGAGCACAGCTCGGGCAGCAGAGCAGCGCCTGCAGGTTTATATATGTGTGGGAACAGGGCATCACACTAGAGGTTCCCGTACACCAGCAAGAATTCCGGTGGCTGTGCAGCGATATCTACTTGAAGAAGAGGGCCTTGACTACACTGAACCACAGCCAGGCTTACTCAGAGTAGTGATATATTGAATCACAAACCACCACAACGAGAGGTATAGGACTTGTCTGTCAACCTAAAGTGAAAAATTCCGTCAGAAGTTTTTAGTTACCAAAGTCATTCTTGTATCTGTATATGGGAAGAAATGGAAGTAGTAGTCTGAAGCAACGAGTGGGGGGGAAATGGAAAAGGACAACAGGAAAAAAAAAGAGGTTAGAGAATGGAAAGCTGAAAGAAATTGTACCAGTAAGGTTTAACAAGTCGATAGCACCACTACATTTTGGTAGGCCTTCAGGCCAGGGGAGACTACATTAGGCAATCATTTGCAACTGTTGTTCATTGTGAATTTTTGTAACTTTTCTTTTTGTTCATTTCTAGCTACATTCCCTTTTACCTTTTCTTTTTCTTAATCAGAATGTAACTGATAGAATTTGATTACATGATAATACAATTCGTCAAGCACAACTCTATTGGGCAATTACTGATGTACACCCCTGCGGTAAACCTATCCCAAACAGGTGTTGACTAATGTTTTCTTATAACAATTTTAATTGATCACAAAGTCACTGATTAAAATTTTGTTAGTTTGGTCCTTTTTAACGGAAAGTTTTTCTGATGTCCCTAGCTAAATGGGTTATTAAATTCATCTTTTTGAAAAATAAAGAATTCATTAATAGCTTGAAAGGCAAAAAAGAGATTACAAGGTTGTGTCTAACAGTTTGGTTATTAATCGGTGAAATCAACAAAGTCTAACTATTATCCAAGGGAAACACTAGATACAAGATAAGGATTGCATCTCTCTGTAGCAAGTGGACTTCACTTTTTAGTGAATTGATGATCTTAATGGATTTTTCTACTCCATTTTATTATGTGAATTGATGATCTCAATGGATTTTTCTACTCCATTTTATTATGTGAATTGATGATCTCAATGGATTTTTCTACTCCATCATTGTATTCTGTGTAGTAAGGTATACTTCCCAGTATTTCTTTTACGAAATAGCCTTTGGTTCCTTTCTATGCAAATCACATATGCTAAACAATTTAGGCTGAGATTAAGGCACATTTGATCCTTTCCCAACTTTTGAAATTGTTTGTTAGCCAAAACCAGAATGTTGTCCCAATCATTCTCTAAACAAGTTAGATTCATAGTGTGTTGCATTCTAGCCCAAATGGATGCAGTGTAATTACATTTAAAGAAAAGATGAGCAATTGATTTAGCTTCTAGCCAACATAACTCACATAGCAAATCATTTGAACTAATGATTATGTCTTAAGTTTTCAGCCCTCTTTCCTAATAACCAAGTGGTGAATGAAGCCTTAGGAATCAAAGTTCTTTTTTATACAATATTTTGCCATGGTATGGGGGAATTATGAGGTATGATAGCTTTAATACAGGAGGAGTTGGTGAATGAACCATCTGCTGAGGGTTTAGATATGTTTATCCATATAAGAACAGTTTGGCTATTATTTAGGATAGTAATTCAGGAGTCTTTCAACACTTCTTTCAAACAAATGCCAAGTGTTGTGAGAAATAACCTTTTGAACCTGAGCATGAATTGGAATTCTAGCAGAAAGAGTTGATAAATCAGCTAAAGAGGGCTTTAGCTAGACCAATGATCAAACCAAAAGTAGGTATTCTCCCTATTTCCCACTTGTATTCTGATGAATGGATGCAACAATTGTCTCATTCTAAGGATATAAATGAGAGGCCAAGAGTACACTTGTTTTTCTAGAATCTGCCACAAATTGGAATTCATTGATCCATTTACTTTATAGAGATTCTTTGTCATTAAAGTCTCTCCAAATTCCCTTGTCAACCTGGGCTATTTGGAGTACATGAATTGAGATCAAACTAAGTCCACCTTCTTGCTTTCTCAAGCAGAGTTGTTCCCATTTAAAAAAATTTGAGATGATAAATGTGTTACCAACTCGGGAAGTAAAGATTGCAAATAAACTGAAGTATGTGGAGACAGTAGTGAAATGAATAGACGTTAGAACACGTCAATGTGAAATCAGGGGAAATAGAATGAATTGAGAAAATCAATCAGGAAGAAGAAGCCAATTGGGAGAATCGAAAATACCATGAGATAATATTACCTCATTGAGGAATTAGATTCTTAACGAATTAAAGAGAACAAATCATGGACACAAGGAAATTTAGGTTATATCATAATGCCCTTGACAGTATTAGGGTATTAAAGATTAAAGTGGTCCAAACAAAATTGTATCAATTAGCGACTATAAATATAGATGGTATTTTGAGTGTATTCGAAAGGTAAGAGAACAATTTGAATGCTCGAAGAAATCTTACCTATCAAGAAGGTATAAACAACTTTATGCCAAGTTTTATAAATGTAAATCTTAGCTTGATCAATTCAATTGTAGGTTGTATCATATTTGAACATGGCATATTAGGAGACCCAAAGAAAAGTAAAGGCAATGATAAAGTGAGAAATTTCAAGGAATATATACGAGATTCAGAGTTCTTTAGAATTAGCTATATGTTGGATACTACCAGAGACTGTTAAGGGGTGGTTTTTACTAGTCTTAGCTCTTTGAAAAAAATGGCTGAGGAAAATATGTAAATTGTATGATGAATGAATGTAAGGAGAATTTTGAGGAAGTATAACATCAGTGTAAATTTTGCCATTGGGATTAGGAACTTTCGCAGTATATAATGAAGTTAGGTGCAAATTGTTGTACTTTCATAAAGTGATTTTTGTTTACATAGAGAAAACATGATTTAGAATTGGCTATAATGGTGATTGCCTTGAGAGCTTGGAGATATTATATGTACAGTGAAACATTTTTGATCTATATATATAAATATACAGATTATTAAAGTTGAGGTAATTGTGGAGTTTGAAAGAATTGAATGACAATGAATAGAGTTACAAAAAAATGTTGAGTAAGCAAATGGGTATTTCCCTCCAATACTAGTCATTAAAGAGCATAAAATGTCGAGTAGAATTTTAGGCAAATCAAAGTACTATTAGAAGTTGAATTTAAGACCAGCTTCACCTGAAAAGATTAGCAAAGCCCAAGTTAAGGATACAAAATTTGTGAATTTTACTGAGAAATTGAAATTAAATCTGAATTTGAGTTGATTGAAAAATGCTACTGTGTGACTGAAATAAGAAGGATGTGTACTAAAAAAAAGGGATTAAGCAAAGAGACTACTGGAGAAAGCAAGTACCAACCTAAGCTAGACATCCTAGCAAGAATACACTCAAATAGTATTTAACTGCTAGGGATGTAGAAACAAGTGACTGAATGCTTGACTTACCAATAGTCCTAACTGTTGGGGATATGCTTAAGGCTTATATTTTGGAGTTCATAGGAACATGGGGTCAATGTATGTCTAAATGACTTTAAGAATACTGTTTGAGGCATAAAACGACAAAAAGAGTCGTTCACCCTTTCATTGAAATAAAGAGGGCCTAAAAATGATTAAAGGCCAAAGATGCGGTTGATGAGTGAAATGAATCTGTGATAGAAGTAAATGATTCAAGTAAGATAAAGGAACTTGGTGGATTAACATCGAGGTTATGGAACATAATACGATAGACATCAGAGTTGAGTGTATTAGCACTAAAGAGATGGGAAGTATCAAGTGAAAGATGGAATGTCTCTGAGACTATCACCTTACCAAGGTGTGTTCAAGTTAGAGAAAAGGATAAGCTAAGTCTGATATAAAAAGGGTCTGTATGGAATCATTATCAGTTAGTCTTACTAATGAAAGATGTTCAGGTCCAAATAGTGTTACACGGATATGTTTAGGAAATATCATTCTGATCCGATATATGTGTTATTGATGCCAAAAGTGAAGAATTGCGAGTAATCATGAGGAAACAGTTAAGACAGTGTGATTTGTGAAGAAAGTAAAGGGGTGATTGATTTCATTGACTATAGTCAATTGGAAGAAATTATTCGAGTAGTGACATTAAATGGGAACAAAGAAGTAAAGGAGGAAACAATTCCCCCACCTTCCTGATAAATCATATAAGAATTTTGAGGACGAAATTTTTGTTAGGAGGAGAGAGTTGTAACATCCCATCACCGGTGGGAAGGGTAGAATTGTAATTTGGAAGGATTCTGAGTGCTTAGAATTATTTTGATACGTTCATGCATACCCATACATGTGAATAGTGAATTTGCACATGAAAACGATTGTACATGCATTCATAACACTTACCGGTATATGTGTCTAAATGTGATTTTTGTGGAAAATGTGATTTTTTGTGCTTAAAAATTTAATTAGAGTGGATTGTTGCGTGTTTTACATTTTGGGAAAATTTAGGAATTTTTCTGAAAATTTTCGGGGAAAATTTTTGGACCGGAAAAAATTCGCCAAGTGACGGACTGATTAGTTTTCGGTACTGGAAATGACTGTCCAATGGCACTGGAATATTGGGTACATAATTTTAGGAATTATTGATTTGAGACATTGGAATTTTGGGGAAAAATTGGAGTAGAATTTGACTTTTTTCCAAAAAAAAATCAATTCAATGCCTTTAAAATGAGACATGTGGCAAGTGACACTTGTCACTTGCCTAACCATGTCTTAATTTATTCTTTTATTAATCAAACCCTCCCCTTTTGCTAGTCTTCCAAGACACCTTGCAAATTAGAAGGCAAAATGAATTTTGTTTTCATGCTTTTCTCCACCATCTTCGTTGGTTTGCTTCCTTATCCCTTTTGATAATTTTTGCTCATCTTTTCCACCTCTTCCTTCATTGCTTGCTCTTCTTTTGTTCTTAAAAACACAAAACAAAAATCCAAACCTAAGCCCTCCTTGAAGTGATGATCGTATGGTGTTGGGAGGAAGGAAGTAAATTTGTAATCCTTTGAAGAATTGAAGAATGAGAAGCTTGATAGGTAATAGTTGTGTGTTATGTTCTCAATTGGTAGTTAAATGCCTTAATTGTAGTGTTATGTGAACTAATTGCATGAAATTGTGGTTTGCTTATATGGGTATGTTAATTCGTTGGTTGATTGATGATTGATGAGGTAGAAGTGAATGAATGATATGTCATGTAGTATAGGTGAATTGAGTTGTTTTGG
>JANKOE010000205.1:23775925-23790292 GCA_026284465.1 Erythroxylum citrifolium | reverse complement strand
AACTCACCCAAAATTTGCAATTATTTTTCAGGCTTTGAAGAGTACCCCGTTAGACAAACGGGAGTATACCTACTGCATACAAGTGAAAGATAGAGGTCGAGATCAGTTCGCGTCTGCATTGTGTCTCTTTATTTTTGTACTAAATTGTATTTTCCGTAAATTATTGTAATTTTGTATATTTGTTGTGTATAACTTTCCGATTGGAAAAGGTTTTGCAAAAGAAATTGATCAAAGTGTAATATGTTTTGTTTCTGAAATGGGCTAATCGAAATTCTGATATTTGAAAAATGTTGGCAACTCTTGTAAGTGGAAATGTTTCTGAATAAAAGTGGGCCTAAATTTTCGATTATTGATTTTCGCGTAAGTTTGAAAAAAAATTATACTGAGTTTTTGACTGACTAAGTGATCTAGCACGCCACCCTCGCAGGGCACAGACTCGGATATCACCCATCGATGTCGGGTCCGGGTCTTGCGGGAGTGGGGTGTTACATTAAGACCTTGTTAGAAACAATATAACAAATTTAACTCATTTGGTTCATTTCTATGCCAACCTCTAAAGTTGCAGTAAAACTCTAAAAAAAGATTGCAAAACTAGTTTCTAAGTTGTAACTTTGGTGTCTGCTATTATGAATACAGGTGCCTAGGGTGGCAAACTTTTTATTCACACAAAAAGAGAAACACTTAAATCTAATATTCTTTTATTACAATAAGGGAACAGAGGATTGTAATTTGATAATCATATAAAAAAGCATAAACTTTGCCAAAACTGTAATTTGATTATCATGAATCACAGAAGCTCGTACATTGAAGAAACGATTTTGATCACAAACTTAGCATGAATTGCTAAGACTCCTGCTTTTGTTCTTCTTCATTTCTATGTTCACAATGTTCCTCACTGTCTCTCTAGCACTCCAACCAACAAAACCAACCCAAACTCTTCCATTCCTTCCAACCACTGAAACACACACCACTATATATTTCTCATCACATTTGAGATCCCAAACACTTAAGATTATGATCATACAAGAACAATTTTACAGCAAAGTACAACTATAGAACAAAATTTAACCATAGCAATTTTACAACATAACACTTATAGAACAAAGTCAAACCATGTTCAAAATGTTCAAACCATAGCAATTTTACAATATAACACTTATAAAACAAAGTCAAACCATGTTCAAATTGTTTAAACCTTAGCAATTTTACAATATAACCAAAAGTTGGTATCTAAATTCTCAATCATCTACAACTTGATATTTTCTAAGAGCGTGACTTTTTACCCTCAATTTGATCCTCCTCTTAGTTTGAGTTATATTGCCAGTTGTATTTTGGGAAGCTTGAGTAGTTATTGCATTAGTATTCGAAGGTTCTAGCACTTGACATTGACTTCTACCCATCTATGAGGCATAAAAAATCAAAAAGCTAAACATTACATCTCCCTTACAATTACATATAAGTAATGTAAATATGTATTTAAATGACCTACTGTAATAGAGGTATTCCTACTAACTTCCCCAAATGTCACTTTGAATCCGCTAGTTACCTGTAAAAAAAATGGAATTATAATGTTGTATAAGCTAGAGACAAAATAACTTAAATATTATAATTAATATTCACTAACCATTCTTTTCTCTTTTCTTAATATAAAAGATGCAGTATTTGAGCCCGTAGATATAGATTGTGTGGGTCTTCGAACTGGACAACTACAAAAGTTGGATGAAAGGGTTTCAGTTTTTGGTGGCCTGCCTCTTTTTCACTACATTATACGTATTGAAGAGAAACAAAATATTAATAATACTTTGTGATGAATAAATAGACATTTGTTCTACAACTAAAATGAAGAGAAACACAAGCTTAATAATAAATAACTTAACAATTTCAGGTTGCCTCGAAGGTTGTCTCTAATTTTTGCATCCTTTTATATTGTGACCAATTTCATAACAATGATGGTATCTCATAACTACTTCAACCTTGCTCAATTTGTTGGGATTTCGTGGTTCTTCAATCTTATCCCTTTTCTTACCTTTTTGGGTCTTTTAGGCATCTTCTTGATCAATGGAGGTAATGTTGGCTAAAGATTTTGTCTTTGGCCAAAATTTAGGGCCACTAATTGGTTCCATAGTATACTAGTAACTCTTCATATAATAATCAAGCTTGTAACATTGATTGACATAAGTATTGATATCCTCCCTCTGATATGATATACAAGACACGTCATGTTTACATGGAATCCTTATTAAATCCCATAGTTTACATTGACAAGTTCGTTCTTGTAAATCAACGATGAACTTGTCCATATAAATTGTGACTTCAAATTTCAAATTCTCATTTGTCTTGTTCATATAATGCCATCCTTCATATTTTGCAACCACTATTTTCTTCCTCACTCTTAGGCATATACCATCAGTGGATTTGAGCATCATGTCCCTTCTTTCATATCCAAGTCATTAAAGAAACTCGAATGTCTTTTAACACACTAATCAAGCTTTTCGTACAAGCCTCATAAGTGAATACATTAAAAGTCTTTGAAATATTATTATGAACTATTGCACACTTTATTTTTGTGCTGATAAACGCATTCACGAAAGTCTCTGGTTTACTAATTTTGAAATCATCATAAGCTTTCACTGAAATACTTGTCAACTACTTCATTACCTCAACAACTTCAACTTCCATTGTGCAATCCTCCACTTGCCAAAATAAACTCCTATATATGTCGCCTTTATGAACTCTTAACCAATTTTCATAGACATGAAGGGCACATTTTCTGTGCTCAACTTTTGGAAACAAATTCTTCAATGCATCCACTAAACCTTGTAATAAAAAAAGGGTAACATGAATTGAAGAAAAGAAATCACATTAAGAAAAGAATATCACATGTATGGATATTTAAAGTTTACCTTCTGCTGATCGCTAGCTTAAGTCTATGCATCCCCACTTATGTCTAGATATTCTACAAAATTGCTCAAAAACCAATGACATGATTGAAATTTTCTTCCTCAATCACAACCCAAGATATAAGAAACATCTAATTGTTTCTGTCATGACCTACTATAGCTAATAAAACACCACCAAGGAATGTCTTCAAAAAACATTCATCTAACCCAATTATTTTCTTACATCCACCAATAAAACTATATTTGAAGCAATAAATCCCAAATAAAAACTTTTGAACATTAGTTTTTCGGACTGTTCATCAATTTCAATTTGAATAATATACTACCCATCTTTGTCAGCTTGTCGTAACTCTTGTCCATAAAACCATAACTTGGCATAGTGATCTTCCATAGATCCTTGAAGCATAGTAATAGCTTCCCAGTTATCCCTATAACATTGAGATTTAATGACTTGTAATGCATATTTTTCATGGAAATCATCCATCATTTCAATACTAGGCCAATTTGGGTTCCTCCTAAACTTGTGTAAGAATTCATTTGCTATACATTTCCTGCTACCTTGCTTTTTCCTTTTGCACTTTCCTGCAATTATACTTGTTTTCTACTATCTTTATAGCAAATGTTTTCTCATTTCCAATCCAGTTAGCATATACCCGAAAAGGACATTGTGCCTCACAAACTGCCTTCATTCTCACTCTGGATCTCACCATTAAAACATCATATTCATTTGTAATTTCATAGTTTATTATTGCTTCCTTCAGTTGCATCTCAACCTTAAACTTCATTCCAATTTCAAACTTAAAACCTTTCTTATTGACTTTCGGATTAAAGACAATGTATTTCTTCTTTGGAATAAATATGTTATCATCACTACAAACTGGTGATTGAACTTCATCATCACTATCCTTATATTCACTATTTTCACCATGTGAACTTCCTTCTTGTTTTATGTATATTTGGAACAATCACCTTCTTCATTGAAATCCTTTCCACTACCTCCAACCTTATTGACAACATTGTTGCATTCAAACCCACTATGTACAATATTAACACATCTCTTCTCATTTGTTCTCATAGTAACGTATTCTTCATCATTAGCTACAAATAACTCGTCATTAACTAAATTATCTCCAGATTTACTAACCTACATAACAATGAAGTCATCATCTTGCTCCAATTGAATTTCAAACAACCGCTCATCAGTATCATCAAATTCATTACAAATATTAGAGTCAGATTCTTCACCATCAGTTGTAAGATGCTCACAACCATACTCGTAGTAGACTTCAACATTATAATAATTCAAATCTTCCATATGTTGGACATAGCCAACATGTCATCATCATGGCGTAAGCTCAACTCCTTCAAGCTTCTCATTGACTCATTAGGAAATTTGTAAAATTTAGATATTACTATATGTCCTTTATCTTCAGAAACTATTTTTAGGACTAGCATGCTAAGTATCAACACTTATATACTTCTTCTTTTTAATCTTGCCCCCAGCATATTTATTATCTTGTCTTTCCAATACCCCACTATAATGAATTTCAAAATTTACCAACATCTATAAAATATTAGGCATTTTTAATAATGACATATAACATAACACATAAGATGATTATACATGAAAATATGTACAAAAGTCTATAATAAATAAAATGTGCTAAGTGAAAGTGTGACTGAGTACAAAATGATACATATTCCAAAAGGAAAAAAAAAGAAGAAAATTGGGGACAATTACAAACACCAAAGAGAAGTAAATCATATAAACACTTCAATTATCAAACAAAATCTGAAATACTTCTTCACTTATTCAGGTTCGACAACCTCTATTTTTACCTTGGAATACTTATTTAAAGTTATCCTAAATTGTCATTTAAACACCTAATTTACTTAAGGTATATAACTTGATATATTTCAAGTAGTAAATAAACACCTAATGGACATTCATCACATTCTAGTCTACATTCTTGAACGTAATATCCAATGCATACCTTATTTGTGTGAAAGTCATTAAGTTATGCTCTTATTCAATTTACAAAAAGATTAAACAAACACATGCAACATTTTTAGAGGAAAATATAGAGTTGGATAGAATGAAAAAATATTTCAAGCAGTGCATTAAATCAACATTAGACTTGATAATTCCTCCCTCAATTCTTCATTTCATTGCAAATAAAATAAGCTTAACTTTACAAGTTTCAACTTAATCAGTTAAAAGGAATGAAAAAACCCAATTTGATTATTAAACACTTGGCTCACTAAATTATAATACAGAAAATGATATAAGTACTTATTTTAAGTGATATCTTAGAGTATTGTTTTGTGTTTTATTTATATTGTTATATTAATCACATTAATTGCGAAAGGGATTAATAGCACGCTAATTTCCAGAACATCATATCTTCACCCTTTTTTTGCATTTTGGAAAAGTTTAATAGGAATTGATCATCTTATCAAGTTGAAAAAACTCCAAGGGATGGTTATATAAATAAATCTTCTCATGTCTTCCTATGTAAAGGGATTTGTTAACCCCTTATATAGGTTGTTTAAATGTTGTTGTAATTGTCATTGAACATCTAGAGCTTGTTTATATGCCCCATGTACTGATTTTATACATTTCGTTTGTTTAATACAATTATCACAAAAAAATGTTTTTTTAACAGAATAAAATAGAAATTACATAAAAAGGTATAAGAAATTAGTTTAAAACAAGCAGCTAATGATCTTACTTCTTAACTAAATTAGCCATAAAAAAACAAACTGATTATACTTGGCCTTAAACTCCTATATGATGATGTTTTCCCATGCATTTCCTATGCAAACTTGATCGCACTACTACATTTTTGTCCTTATAATAAAACTGATTAATTACAATTAAAGAATAAATTATCTATAAATTCTTACTCCTATTACAAACAATATGTCTATAAATCTGCCTATTACTCATTTAAAGAATAAATGATATATAAATCCTCATACAATATGTCTAACACCTGTAACTTAGTTACAAAAGAAAATTATTCTAACTAATTCAACAAAAGATACTATCTAACCACATAAAAAAGTTAGAAAACACGACAAAAATATAAATAAGACACATCTAAAAATTGCAAGAGGAGTGAAGAATGGTATGGGACCAAATTTTATAATACGAAGAGGGGTGAATAATGGTATGGGACAACGAAGATAAGGAAAAGCATGTTGGTGCGACAACAAAGATGGGTGGGTGGGACAACCAAGATAAGGAAGAGTAAAGATTGGTGGGAGATTGGTTTGAGAAGGAACTGAGGTCGGTGCAAGAACGAACTGAGGAAAGATGAGCAACAGAGTTTGGTGCGAGAACAAATTGAGGAAACTTAATTAGGGTTTTTCTTTACCTAAACCACGTAGTTTCATTAACAAACTTACTGAAACTTATTTTGTTAGTTTAATTAAGTATAACGTGTATAAATGTTTAGGGTTTCTGTCTTATGCAACTAGGTTAATGGAAATATTAACATTAGGATAGAATTGGAAAA
Source organism: Erythroxylum citrifolium (assembly GCA_026284465.1). Classification (NCBI taxonomy): domain Eukaryota; kingdom Viridiplantae; phylum Streptophyta; class Magnoliopsida; order Malpighiales; family Erythroxylaceae; genus Erythroxylum; species Erythroxylum citrifolium. Next base: position 23,783,871 of record JANKOE010000205.1, on the reverse strand, counting down.
AAAAAATGAAAGTTTGAGCATTTAATTGTTACTTTTTAAAAGTTTAAGATATAATTATAAAATTGAGTAAAATTTAAATTTTTTTGTAATTAACTTTTTTATATATATGATTGAGTTTTAGATAAGACGAAACCAAGAAACTCAAATTCAAACTCCACTTGAATTCCAAGAAATTAAAATTTTAAAAAAAAACCATTCTCAACCTCGACCGAATCTCCATGGATTTAAAATAAACTGGCCCCTAAATTTCCAGGCCTAGCTGAGAAGATGATTCAATCCATCATATGGACAAACAGGTCGTCAGCCCAAAACACTACTGTTTCACCAAATAGTTGCCAACAATTTAAGATGCTGTGAAGTTGATACTTTCTATACTGGAAATGGGAATGGATGTGACATACTTGGATTAGTTTCAGTGTGACATTAGCAGAAGCTTAAATAGACGATCATTTGAAGCAATCAATTTGCATTCAGAGTTACTCTCCCATTTTCCTTAATCTTCATGCAAACCAAAAATCAACATGGATAACTAACTTCGGAGGCAAATGTAGAGCAAAAATAACTCAGAAACAACAATTTTACCTCTTTAAACCCAAATTACAAAAATTAATAGTTAGCTTAGTTTATACAATGGCATCATTATAGGAATGGCATATGTGAGATCACATACAAGAAGAATCATGGAGCACAAACGCCCACACGTCAATTAGATGAATAACCAAACTAGTTTCCAACAACTTCATGGTAAGAAATTAGAATTATGAAGACTGCTTAGCATGGAAGAAACCTTGAATACCCAGCCATCAATCATCTTTCTTGGAACGAGAGATTCTTTTGGTGACATCAGATTTCAATTTGCATCCAAAAGACAGAGCTTCCAAAAGCTTAGCATCAATTGCTTCTTCGTGTTTCTCATACACAGAGAATGCTATAAAAGCAATTGGAAGTCCTGTAATAACGAAAAAAAAAAAGGAACCAACTTGCTTAGTCACTAAACGGGGATGAAGGAAAGATACGTAAAAACTGCAAATTAAGTAGATGAATTACTGATTTCTCAATTAATAGGCATGGGATTTTAAAACCTTTTAGTGTCCAAACCTAATTGGTTTAATCTGGGAACATTAAAGATTACATATTATGAGGTCAATCCCAGGATGTAACCTCTTTCCACAAATCTTTAACAAAATTTTTCAAAGGTTCGTCTTGCTAAACAACAATGTACGTCTAAAAGAAGTTCCGATTCTGATTATATGGTTACAAGCACGCATGTATATGAAAACAGAGTGAGTACGAATGTCTGATAAGGATACCTATGACAAATAAACTTTGAAGGGAAATGGCTCCAGTAAAGCTAAGAACCAATAGCGATAGAGCAACCTGTTGGATCACATAAAAGGGCTTACAACTGATTCCAGCAGGACTAGTCCAAACTGCTAAAAACAAGACCAATGAATGAATGTCCACAGGGAACAGTAATTACCTTAAGGAACAGCGCCCAATCTTTGCCCTTGCAAAGAGATCTTAAAACACTGACAGCATCATTCCATGATGAAGCCACTGACAAAGCAATTTTGTAAGACCTTTGTCCCGACAAGTAAAAGTACGATGAGGGAATTTTTTCAACCGTATATCCACATCTGCATGCAAACAAAAGACATGTTTCAAATTTAGAGAATAAAAGAGCTTTCATTTTCTCACCATATCAGAAGATAAAGACAACTGAAATTTGGCAGAATCAAGAAGCTTGCTGAATCTGCAGCTCAGGTAGCAATTAATCAAATATCATACCCAAAAATTCCACTGATTAGTAGGAAATGATGCATGCAAATTAAAGGGTGTCCCTTTTGCATAAGATAAGTTACAAGATTTCTCAGAAAATTTTATAGATATTGTTCTATGATTTATGATTCATTCCTTTCCTTGCAAACCAGTAAAAGTAGCAGCTATATAAACATTGCATATCTCCTACCCATATAATTTTTTACCAGTTGGTCAGGCAACAGAGCTTGGAACTAGTCCTTATAGTTTTGAAAGAAACAGAAGACAAATATTCAAAAGGAAACACATTAATGTGAGCATGCGTACATTCTCTCAGGTAGACTGCCATGAATGAACAGCAAGACCGAAGTCACAAAGAGAAGTCTTAACACTGCAGCAATGACAGTAGATTGTGATGCAATGAAATTGTAGTATAGTGCAACGAAGACTGTGAATGTGGTCAACGTCTGTTTTCTATCCTTCCACAGTAGTATGTCAGCAACTGTAAATAACAACAAAAGGAACATCAGTTTCATCCTTCTTGTGTAAAGTTCAAACGATGCTCATTTAGATATTTAGAGTCTAATCACCAAAGTGGAACACAATGCAAATGCAGTTTTTACAAATATGCACCTCTGATCCTGTTTAGCCAAACACACATACAAGTATACAGGTGTTATGCAAGTCATAACTTGAAGGCTCACAAGATATGAATGGAAAAATAAAAAAATGCAGTACATAGTCCAATATAATTCAAAATTTAATAGCCTAATCTATCACTACTTCCAGACTGCTCTACTTGGGGAATCATGCACATCAAGACATCTTTAAAATGCTTAGATGGATAAAAGTGAAAAACTAAAAGAATCATACCCCTTCCGCTTCCAAGGAAAATGTAAGCTTTAGATGGCCCTTCCCTTCTTGGTTGATTTTCCGCTTTAAGGTGTGGATATGACCCTAATGTTTTTCTCAAACCTTCCTGCAGAGATTTCAAAACTAATACATTGAGATGAAATGTCATTTGAGAATTTGAACCGTACGTAAGGTACAAAGATATAACATGCATGGATCATCCCTTTATGTGATGATTGGAGTTCATCAAAATCAAGAACATCCAGTTTGGTGAGTGTTACATTTAGATTAAAGGTGAGGAATTCTCACAGTAGAAAACTGGAAGAATCTATTTGGGACCTAACTATAAGTTAGAACGAGTCTAAGTTCTCTAGATTAAAGACTGGATTAAGAGAAGTCCATATCTAATATTAAATGGATCTCATAATCCATAACGATAGAAGGAAGAAAACTTATGGAAAAAGGGAGGGACAGAAGATTTCTTTTCATCAACATTGCAGTAGTTCTATCCCTCTCATTGAATTTCTCTTTTTAGGTTTCTTTTCATCAACATTGCAGTAGTTCTATCCCTCTCACTGAATTTCTCTTTTTAGTTTTCTTTTCATCAACATTGCAGCAGTTCTATTCCTCTAACTGAATTTCTCTTTTCTTCTTAACACACTCTTATTATCCAGCATGATGATAGCAATATATCTCATCAGATAGCTTTAGCAAGTATCAATACAGCTACAAAAAAATAGCAGGTAATTCATTTTTCAAATTCACTTGGTAAACAAAACATCTATTAATTGACAACCTCAAGCGATACGATGGGTTCATAGCCAAGTCGATCTTTTGCTTTTGAACAGCTAAAAGATCTACTACAAGAGAGAAGCCTGACTCTTGAAGGTATCAGCTGCGGAATTTTCATCCCATATGGGCCTAATAGCTTGTATATTTGCTCTATCACACGTGCTATCGGCAGCATAACAAAGACAGGGATCTTTATTCTTGGCCTGCAAACTATGATAGTTCAGATAAAATGCACACATAGTGGGTAAAGAGCAAAAGTAGAACAAATTTTATTCTTATCTTTCAAGGGAAAAAATAAGTATTTAGCAAGTAGCAAGATGTCAAAATAGTTGCTGGACAATAATGCAGAAATTGGTCCAAACATGTGTCATCATATTGGTGACTTGTAGACAAATAAATGCAAGTCAAATTTATGATTAAAAGAAAGGAAAAATAAAAACAAAAGATAAATGATCCTATGTGTGGAGTCGCATAACAACCTTTACAGACCTTGAATATGCATAATAGGATGAGTGACCACAAATACACGGCATGAAAAACAGGACTTTCACAATCTTGGATCAATCTTTAACTACAAGAGAAGAAAAGGTTAATGTTATTAGAACAAAAAGAAAATACCTTTCATAGCCAAGGCCTTCTAGTACAAGTGATGTGAACTCCCAGAATTTCATAGGCTCCATATTTGTTATGAAATATGCCTGCCAACATCTAAAAACCTCTTAGCTAAGAGAAGTTAATCGATTCCCTACATTAGCATGTAAACTACAAGAACTAATCAATTGAGATATCAAGTTCATTTTCTTCATTATGAAAATATATACAAAGGTTGGTTTAGTAGAAAAAATGATGGCACCTGCCCAGCAGCCTTTTCTGAAACCTCCCCTTCTGATGCTAGAGCTAGTTCTGCACATATGTGAGCATGTGCCACATTTTCAACATAGGTGAAATCAAACATGTTGTTGCCATCACCAATTATAAACTGCCAAGTCAATGTTAGGCAAAGCAAGAAAACTAATCTCAGACTAACACATGAAAAAAATCATCAATGCATATCAGGATATGCAGATAAGCACACAGGGGTAATGTCCTGGAATTTAATCAGCACATATCCCGTCAGCAGCTGAACTACACGAGAAGTAGAAAACATTTTTGATGGCCATGGAAGTTAATTTCAGGCCTATGTTGAAGTAGGCTACTCAGAAGTTCTTAGAAACTCTCTTGCATGTATAAGCACAATACAATAAATACCTTAGACTTCCCAGCTTTTCCAGCAGCAGCTAACGAGGGAACAAACAACTTGTCTCCAGGACCAAAGATTCCGCTTGGACGCAAGCTACAAGTCAAAAGACCTTTGGTACCATTTGCCTTGATGATCTCAGCCTCACCTTCAGCTTTTGTTTTTGTATAGGAATCAATGGTCTGAAACGGAGAAGACTTGTGTGAAAACTATACATATTGAGCTCACTCAATATAACAGTTGAAAAGAGTCGAGTTAATGCATAAGGTGCTGTACACATTACATATTATACTGAGCTTATACCTTAGATGGATATGGCAAGGACTCATCTCCATTCAAGATTTCATGGATCCCATCAAAGACAACGCTAGCCGAGCTAGTGTATATAAGTCTCTTAACTTTTAGCTCCACACATGCATCGATAACATTCTTTGTTCCTACAGAAACAGAAGTCTCATTCAGAACAGCACATAAATAGATTGCAAAATTTCAATAACCAAATCTACCTAGTACGTTGACCGAATAGTGGAGTTGGTGATTGTTGATGGACGAATCAGGTGCGGCCATGTGGAACACGACCTCAGCACTTTCAATCGCTGCACGAGTTGAAGAAGAAGAAAAAAGAAGCAACTTTAGAGCTGGCATTTCATCAAACAGATAGAGTACAACAAAACCTTATTACCTTTGAGAACTTGGTCCTTCTCCCGGAGATCCGCCGACACATACTGAGCGCGGCCGGATCTGAAGGCCTCGCCGAGATGGCCATTTTCCTCGTCGGAGTCTAGCCGGATGGCGGGGCCCAAATCAGCAATGCGAACGGAGAACGTCTGGTGACGGATGAGCATATCCACCAAATGTCGGGCAAGGAAGCCTCTGCCGCCGGTGACCACACACCATCTCTCCGACCCCGACATTAAAAATCAACAGTTGACCACAGTGTAAGTGTGGGATCTAAGAGAGGGCTTTTTACAGAGACCCAAAGTACTACAACACTACAATAAACAAAAAGCTAGATTCTTTGCCTAGTTGGCGCTTTTTTTTTTTTATTACATTAGTATTCCGACTTCGTCGGACTAATCCTAAGCCCCGACGATCCACCCAAGAACCTAGAAGGCGCTTTCTTGCTTTTGCTGTTTGTAAGTGTTAAAGAGTACATACAACAAAAGTGACACTGACATACTCGTCATGATAATGACACTTGGATGATTAAAACTCCGTTTTTTTGTATATATCATTTAATTTTCTCTGAGCTTTGAATAAATTTAATAATGTTATGTTAGGAATCTCTCTCGCTCTCTCTCTCTATATATATATATAATTAACCCATGTTTCAGTTTCAGTTTGTTTCAGAGCCAGATTTTAAGGTTTCCAACTTTGAGGAAATTAGGATAGCTTAACCAGTTTTTTACACCAATAGGATCCATCGTCTCTCTGTTTCAAAAGTTTAAGAGTGAATCAAGCTGGAACTCGCCAAGACTATTTAAATTGATTAAATAAATAGTATCCACTAAATTACTTTGAAAAAAGAGATAAATAGTGAGTGCATCTATTTATGAAAAGATGATAATTTTAGATCCATATCATTATCGGTTTTAATCAATCATAGAAAATCTCAGGAGTAATTCTTTTCATTCCGTTCTTTAGTGCTTTTGTAGGTACAACATTGATCCTTTCCATATTGATAAGTTTTCCAATGTTTTCACTCTCGAATCTGATAATTATTTTTCTGGGGCTTGTTTATAGTAAGGTTTTAATGAAATATTTATGAATTCAGCTAAGACTTTTTCTGCTTCTGAACGGTTTGAATAACTTCGATGAATGATTGAAGATTTTCCAATAATATAGATAGAATCCTTATGTCATTCATCATATATTCCTACCATTAGTCCATTAAAAATAACATAGACTTTAGATTCTCTAAAATCTTCTTGTTTTTGAGAGATTGATGGTTCATATTTGGGTAATGGATGAATAGGTTCAACTGAAATGTTTGAAGGAGCAGGGGATAAAAGCGGTTGAGTAATTTGTTGAGGAGTAATTGGTTGGATGGCAGTAATGTTTTGTTTTTCAAGAAGATTTATGGTTGATCTTAACTGATTAATCTCTTTTGTTATTGACCCTACTTGTTGTTGAAGATCCAATAATTTTGCTTCCTTTTTGGTGAGTGAATATTTGAGGCTTAGGATTGCTGCTTCCATTTTCTGGTTAAGGTACCTGCAAAATTGTTAGCAGAAGATTTTATATAATGTATTCGAAAATTATATTGATTTAACTCTGATTGTCATGTAATTAACTTGATTGTAATTTGTTTTAATATTATATTTAGTAAATCCACATAAATACCTAGAGTTTGTTTGAATATGAAATTCGACAGGTAATAAATCAACTTTTCATTTTCTTAATGTTTTAATACATGCCAATGTTTTCTTTTCATGGATATGATATTTCCTTTCAGTGGGATTAAAAGTCTTATTAATATATTTACAAAAGAGATAATTTCTAGACTTGGGAGGTTGTGCCAAAAGGCAGCCAGGCCATGTATCCATATTTACATCAATTTGTACTAGTAGTGTATGTTTATCATTATAATTATATAATGCTGGTAAATTCTTGCAAAGATTTTTTAATATATGTATCGTTGTTGTATCTTCTTCTGTCCATATCCATTGGGTTTTTGTACTGCATTTAAGTTGTAACTTTTTTCTTTCTTTAGCTAAATCTTTAAAAAATCCTTGATCAGAAACATAGTTTAGTAATCCAAGGAATTTTTTAACTTCAGGTATGTTTTTTAAAGTGTCAGGAAAATGGTGTAATTTTTCAAGGACGTTAGGTTGTAATTTTAAGAATCCATTATGAAATTCTACACTTAAATATTCGATATTTTGTTGTGTTAATTTAATTTTCTTTTTACTTAAATTTATTCCTTTATGTTGGCATCTAGTGAGAACCTCTTTTACCTTTCTAAAATGATCTTCTTTATCTTTATTTGAAAATATAATAATGTCATCAATATAGGCTAACATGAATTCTTCTAATCCTTCTAAATTATTATCCATAAATCTTTGATAAATACCAGAGTCTTGTTTTAATCCAAAATGTAATACATTTCATTGGTAATGTTTTTGTGGTGGACATGTAAAGGTTGTTATTGATTTGGTATCTTCATATAGTCTTAATTGCCAATAACCTGGTTTTGCATCAAGTGTAGTGAACCAATGATGTCCCTTTATCTACTTATAATATAGTCTTTTCTAGGTAATTTACATGCATCACCTATAGCAGCTTTATTTAATTCTTTATAGTTAAT
>JANKOE010000205.1:23741605-23752863 GCA_026284465.1 Erythroxylum citrifolium | reverse complement strand
TTATTATTATTATTATTATTATTATTATTGTTGTTGTTGTTGTTGTTGTTGTTGTTGTTGTTGTTGTTGTTGTTATTATTGTTATTATTGTTGTTGTTGTTGTTGTTGTTGTTGTTGTTGTTATTATTATTATTATTATTATTATTTTATGTTCTTATTAAAGTTATAAGCTTAATTTTTGTAGAATTTAATATCTAAAATCCAAATTCTTATAAGAATATTGAACATTAACAACTAAGATATTTAATATTCATAACCTTATAAGTTTTTAAAATTCATGTTCTCAATAGTCATTTTACACATTAACAGCTAATACTGAACAACTAATTTCACCAAACATCAAATGACGAACAGCTAGTCAAATCAGCTGATACAATCAGCTATCAGCTAATAGCTAATGTAATCAACTGATTGCCAAACAGGGCCATCACCTCCTTGAGAATTACATTTGTGCGTTTAGTTTTTTTGTTGACTACAGATACAAATTGAGCAATCAATGACTTGTGGAAGACACGTTGATTTCGATTCCTTGAAGAAGGACCAGATGGACATCGAACCAGAGATTGATGCAACTGGATGGAAGAACTTTTTTCAGGTCTATGAGACAGTTTACTTGAATGAAGTATATGAGTTTTGGAAGAATGCAAAGGTAGTAGAAGACACCTCAGTATCAGTGGTGGATAGATTATCGGTTATAGTAACACTGGAGTCAATCGAGAAGGCTACTGAGTGCCCATGTGTTGGAGTAAAGTTCGCTCATAAAATGAGATGGATGACTCAAGCCAGTGTAGAGAAGGCATAGATCAATCGACAACTCTATGGATGTAGTGACCTAAAGGAGAAGAAGGCCTCAACTCTCGTGCCGAAGGCTAGGGTTCTACATACACTACTCTTCCATTGTGTTCTACCAAGAACAGGATCGAAGAATTTGGTAACGACGATAGATGAGCAAAGTCTATTCCATCTACTCAACCACCAGCCCATAAATCTTCCACACCTAATCCTCAATTTCATGGTGAAGTCGAAGAAAGACTTGATGAGCAAAGTCAGTTGAACACAGTGCAGCACAGGTTAATCCTTCTCAACCTATGAGAAAAGAGGATTTGAAACTGAAGATGATTGAAGAAGTTGAACCTGTAAGGAGTAGAAGCTCAATAATCATAAGAGAACCCTTGAGAAGGTTGGTCAAGGTACAAATCGAACCAATATTGGTAAATAGTCGTTCAATACATCTGTTGAATCATGGAGAGAAAAGGTTATATGGTGTTCTACGAGATGAGAAATCAGAACCATATCCAACACAGATGACTAAGCAAAAGTACATTATTTATCCAATCACAAAAAGAACAGTGATAAAGATTGTACCTAACATACAACCAAGACCTTACATTGTACGCAATGAAGATAAGGGGAAGAAGAAAATGTATCTAGAAGGAATTACGGGTGATTTGACAGAAGATCAGATAGAAGCAGAAGTGAGGAACATAGATGAGGCATATTATGCAGCTCATCCGAAAGGAATCTATGTTTCACACCATATCTCAAGAGAATCAGGAAGTCATTGTGGTCGTTTTACCACTGATGAAACTGTTCAGGTAGTTGGCAGAATAATAGAAGGGCAGTACAGAACCATCAGAGTTGGAGGTATTAATTTCAACTTAGAGACTCTTGTGCACCTAATCATGCACCTTATACCTTTGAGCTCTATACCTTCAATTAAAGATATACTACACCTTCTTGGAAAACAAGTTCTAAAGCTACCTCGACCTGATGATCTTGATCTTCCTGAAAGAAACTTATCTTTTAAACCTCCTGCTATCACAATCATTGAACTAGATGTCTTACCTTCAAAACCATTTGTTGCTACTATTGGTTTGGAAGAAGTTAGTCACATACAGCAGAAGAGTTATGAAGCCTTAGTCGAGGAAGTTGAAGAAATTCATGACAAGTTTGATGATCTGTGTGACTTAGTGGGTGACTTACAAGAGGAAGTAGCTTATTTACGAGTTTCTATGGAAGAAGACCTCAAGTTACTCCGTACTGATATGCAACAAATGTTCTCTGAAATTATAAAGCATCTTCGGTCATGATTTTTGATTAATAACAAATAGGGGGAGAAGAGAAAAAGAGAAAGATAGGGGGAAAAGAGGATAAGTAGAGGAGAAAAGAAGAAGCGATGAAAAGTGAAGAAAAAGAAGATAATATAGCTTACAATTTTTACAATTGTATATCTTCTTATTTGGTATATAAATAATACTCGATTTCTAAAATTATGATTATTTGTTATCATCAAAAAGGGGGATATTGTTAAGTCAAAATGACTTCACGTCTAATAATTCTGGTGACAATCAAATAATAATAATATTAGAAATAGATGAACCGTTTTGATAAGAAGGAAGCAAAACTAAGAAGAAAGCAAAACAAAGAAGGAAGCAAAACCAAGAAGGAAGCAAAACAAAGAAGGAAGCAAAACAAAGAAGGAAGCAAAACTAAGAAGGAAGCAATGCAAATAAGGAAGCAAAACAAAGAAGGAAGCAAAACTAAGAAGGAAGCAAAACTAAGAAGGAACCAAAACAAAGAAGGAAGCAAAACTAAGAAGGAAGCAAAAACTAAGAAGGAAGCAAAACTAAGAAGGAAGCAAAACTAAGAAGGAAGCGAAACAAAGAAGGAAGCAAAACTAAGAAGGAAGCAAAACAAAGAAGGAAGAAACTCAGAAGGTAGAAGATACAAAAGTAAGACAATACGAAGATGAAGAAACGATAGTACGTCGGACGGTTAGTCAGTTAAAGTTAGTTATAGAACTCAACTGAATAACGGTTTCTACAAGAAACAAGAAGCAGTTATTAAGAAGCAGTTGAAGACGAAGGCTATAAATATAAGTCAGAGTCGAAGGCTGATCTAGTTAGTGAACTTAAGTTTTTGAAGTTTAGCAAAACTCTGTATCTATTGTGCGAAATACTAGAGCTATCATTACTGTAACAAAGCTCACAATATCTTTCTAGTAAGAGAGAGGAAAAGCTGAGAGCCTGAAAAGGCTAAGTGAACGAAAATAATACTTGGTGTAAGAGACCTGAAGAGGCTCTGTAGAGAAAGAATACTTGTACATTTTGAGAAGAATAGTGAAATCTCAGAAGGATTCTGAGGACTGGACATAGCCGACGGTTTGGAGTGAACCAGGATAAAATCACTGTGTCTACTCTCTAAACTCTCTAATTTTAATTTCTATTGTTCATAAACAAGTATATAGAAATTATCTGCGATTTAATCTTGAAGCTATTCTTGTATAACAATTGTGATATTCACCTAATAGCTTTGAAAAAGTTAGTTTTCAAAGAAATAAAAAGGGGATTGTATTTACGAGAAAGGATACACAGTTCAACCCCCACCCATCCCCCCTTCTTGTGCATTTTGTATATTGTCTATACTAACGCGTGATTTACTTCAAAACTCACAAACAAGGCTATGAGAGATCTTCTAAGAAGTAGGAAACAAAAGGTGGAATGGCATAGATTTGTTTGAAGCAAGGTACTAACCCTAAGGGTATCTTTCATACTATTGTTAACAACCGTAAATAGGCTGAATACTGCTGATAGAATTCATTATATACCAATGGACAGAAAATGTCTAATGTTCAAGAATCATATGGAAACAAGAGATCACCTCTGCTTCACATGCCCTTATAGCAGCAATGTATGGGAATCTATAGTCATCATATGCCTATGGCTAAATCTTGGGAACACTATGACAGAGGTGATCCAAAAATTGACAGACCATATAATCCCTCCAAACCCAAATAGATAGATCTATGTACTATCCCTAGGTCTCTATGTATATGGATTATAGAAGCAAAGAAACCTCAAACTGTTTAGCAGAACCAACACGTCCAAAGAGGTCCTCGTATCTAAGATCCTCTGTGAAATCAGATAGCTTATTCTACTTTGTAATCTCAATCAGACATGCAACACAACTATCCTAGCTTCACTGAATGTATAACTAGAAGCTACTCTAGGAAGGGTAACATATGTATGAAAGAGAAGTAGAGGAAATACAATACAGTAAAAGCAACAAAGAGGAAACTAAAATACCTAATCGGCTGACCCAGCTCAATCGAAACCACCAGATCTCCACGAGTCCCTCGTCACCTATCGATTTCCATTGGGAGATAAACACGCCTATGTGATTGCAAAACTATCTCTGATCATACCTCCCTTTTTTCTCACAACCTTAATTAGGTAATGTTAGAACATTTGATATGTAAAACAGGAAGATACTTACCTCATTTTCAAATGACGTTGATTGGTAAATGAATGGGCTTTTCATGTAACGATGTCGTGTGAGGCTATATGTTGTCTTTTAAATTGGCTTTGGTTGTTATAAACTAAGGACTGTTAGTCCCTTTTTGTGAACTCTCTTTAATTTTTCTATTCGATACAATTTTATTTTTTGAAAAAAAACTAATCTAAACGATGTTATATGGATGAATTTTTTACCTCATTTACCCTGTGAAAATTGTTCCAAATGTCAAATTGTTATGTTTTTGTCACTATATGCTTGATTATAATTCTAGCCTCTATAGGAGTCTTTTCACATAGTGCTCTACCACTTACTACAACTACTAAGCTCATATCTATAGGCAATATTCCTTCGTAGAAGTATTGGATGAGGATTTATTCCATGATATTATGGTGAAGGAACATAACTTCTTGAAGCATTCTCACTACTTGTAAAGGGATTCTCTATAATGTTACCTTATCCTATAAATGAAAATGAAAAGGCTGTTAACATAATCTGCTTTTTCTTCACCTTTGGAGGTTTCACACTAAGAAAAATCACATTAAGCTCCTTGAGATGCTTATGAGCATCATCACCTACAAAACTATTAAAGTTAGGCAAAAGATGGACTAAGCTAGACTTAAGATCAAAACTAACATGTTTGTCAAAATTTGGAAAACTGATGCATAAAGGCATTTAAGTCAAATATGGAGCAGCTAACTCTTTTAAAGTTCTTGAATTGGCTATGGCTTCCTTAAGTTCAATTCCTTGTTGTATTCTTAGAGTTATTTTGGTTTCCTTACATAGACTTCATAGTGTCCTTTCAATCTCAGGATCAAATTATACAAGTTCTTGATGAGGAGATCTTGTCACTAACATACATAAACACTACAATCCTGGAAAGATCAAGAAATAACTATACAAACTAATTATAAACAAATATATGTACAACCTACCAATTAATATCAAAAACAAAAACTAAATCACGTTACTCACTCGAAATAGTGCCAAAATTCTTGATGCTTGTTGAACACACTAAAAAATAAAACCTAACTCTACATAACTAAATTTGTAGTAGTGGTGAGATGTGTCTAGCTTTTTTTAATGAATAAATTAGCGTTTAGGATTTTAGGGGTGGGGTTTTGGTTGAATTTGATTAACAAAATAAAGTAAAACTAAACTATTAAAGGTAAATTAAATCAAACAGTACAAAAGTGACAAAATTAGTAAATAGGTTTCAAATCCAATTTGCAGTTCAATCTTAACCTTCACACAAATGAGATAATTAATCGTCATATTGTTCTCGGACCTCTCCTTGAAACTATTAACCATAGATTAACAACAAGCTCTAGTAACATTAGTTTTCCTTTAGGTTGTATATAATTAAAACAAGCACTTTAATTAGGTCTAGCTATCAGACAACTTAGAATAAACTCTCTAGATTTAGTGTGACAACCGCATTATGTAATAGGAAAACAAGTTAATCTAGGCAACAACCACATAAGCTCGTGTTGGGCCCCGATTTCTTTTCTCTGGTGAATAAGTTGCTTAATTTTATTTTGAGGTTTTCGTTTGATAATTTTTAATTTGGTTGGAATAAATTGAGGATTTTTGTGCTTAAGTTAGGATTATTATCTGAAGGGATTTAGTGAAATTCGATTTGTTGATAATTATTATTTGTGATGCATTGTTAGTAAGAATTATATGACTTGAGGGTCCTATGAAATTAGGTTAGTGAGATTAAAGGGGGGGATTAGATTTAATTTGAGCTTGTATGGAGTTTAGGAATTAAATGAATAAGAAGGTTTGAGGATAATTGCTTTAATTGAAGGAATTTAGAAGTTTAAATTGGAATGTTTGCTAAATTGTTAGAATTTAAATAGAATAAGTTGAATTGAGAGAGTAAATTAGGATGTTATCTATATGGTTTTAAGGCTGAAGGAAAAACCAAATGGGTTTTTAGCCCTTTCAATGGCATTTTAAATAAAGAAGAAAGGAAGCCCAAGGCTAGGGTCCATTTGAGTTACAATGTAAGGATGATATTAGCTTAGGGTTTATTTAGTTTAAGGTGTTAGTATGAAAGAAGCCTTTGGGCTAGAGCCCATTTTGGTTGAACTTAAAGGTGACTTAAACGAAGAAGAATGAATCAATTGGACTTGGGTCCATGTTATGTGCAATTACATGAGCAATTAAATGAGAGATGGAAAATATGTACTCTTGGGCTTGTTAAGAGGGCTTAAGGATTAAATGAGTTAGTGACATAAAATGCAAAACCTAAGGCTTTATAAGAGAAGCCCACGAAATTAGGAGAGAAAGGAGAAAGCATTTGAGCTTAGGCTTAAGCCCACTTAGGCTTTAAGTTAGTGACTTAAATGAAAAAAGAAAAAAAAAAGAAAGAGAAAGCATTAGGTTAGTGAAGTGGTCGTATGGCTTAGTGTGAGTATGATGAGGTGGATGAAAATTGAAGGCATAAGGAGATTGAATGAAGCATTGTCGTTTAGGAGAGGTTTAAGTTAGAAACCTAAGGCTTATTCTAGAAGACTCACGACACTCTCCAAGGAAAAAGAAGAACAACACCGAAACTCATCCAAAGAGAAGAGAAGTGGAGTCATTCGGTTATCAAAGAAGAGAAAGAAGAATGGTGATTTCGGCTAGAAGAAGAAGAAGAAGGAGAGAAGAAGGAAAGAGTGTAAGTTTCCAATCAAACCAGATTTTTCGTGGGTCTCCAAAGGTAAGGGAAAATCTAAAAATTCATAGTTAGTTTGTTTGAGTTTTGTCTATCTTTCATGCTTAACTTGGATGGTTGGAAGAATTTCTAGAGAGAGAGTAAGAAAAGAAAGAGTTTTGTGTTAGGTTTCTATAGAAGCAAGAAGGAGGATGTCGTGGGTTCATATAAGGGAAGAGGGATTTCGAAATTTATTAGTGTTTTTGTTAGGATTGTTCCTTTCTTGCTTAATAATGGTGGTTTGAAGAGTATTGGTGAAGGAAAAAGGAAAGAAGAAGAAGTATGGTGGCTTAGTAAAAAAAATCAGATTTGTGTGGGTGTTTATAAGGTGGGATTTTCAACAATTTTGACTAGGTTTGAAGGCATGTTATAGTTGTTATAGCTTAGGCAAGGTATAGGTAAGGTTCGGTAGGTTGAAATCCAAGTTTTGTCAATCTTGGAAAATTCCAGCATTGAATCTTTTGTTAATTATGATTTTATTGTTAGAGTTTTGCTTAACAATGGTGGTTTGAAAGTGATTATGAAGGAAAGGAAAGAAGAATGGTTATGAAAGCCTAAGAAAAATCAGATTTGTCGTGGGTTTCATATTCGGATTTTTGTTGGTTATTTGATCTAGGTTTTGATGCGAATGGATTAGATAAGGTATGGGTAAGGTGTTGTTAAATCAATTTCATGTTTTCACTTGTTCTTAAATTTTCCAACATTAGTAACTTTTGTTAATTCTTGGTTATGTGTTAGAATTTTATCTTCTTGCTTAGAAAGGAAAGTTTAAGGGGTTTTGTTAAGAATAAAAGGAAAGAAGAAGAGTATGAGAAGCTTGGAAAAAAATCAGCATGTGTGAACGGCCTAGAGTTTAAGAATTTCGAAAATTTGGCTAGATGGAATTTTAGGAGAGGTGCTGTCCAAATTCTCCTAAATTTGGGCAGCAACTTCGCTTACGGTTTAGACCCTCTTAGTGAAGGAATTCGCTTTGGAAGTCTTCTAGAAAATTGTAGAGCGTATTAAGATCTTTAAAACGGTATAAAATGGGTCATTTTTCAACTTAAGATGAAAAAGTTATGAGCGTTTAAAGTTAGCTGCCCACTTTGTAATTAGGTTTCCCGGATTACTATTCACTGGCCATTTTGGGCTGAACCTTCGGATGGATTTTACGCCCCTTTAGAGTTGTAATCAGAATTTCCATCCTTCATGAAAGTTGTAGAGGGTCTTGTTATCTTTAAAATGAGGTATGATACGTCCCATTCGGAGTTAAGAGTAAAAAGATATGAGGGTCGGAAATTGGCATTTTACTATTCATTTGGTCAAGTACTATTCATTTGGTCATTTTTGCATTTTCTCTTATAACTTTCTCATTTGGCCTCCGATTCACCCGATTTTTGGACCAGTGATTTTCTCAATAAGTTTTCTACCCTCTCTTGCTAAAATGTGAAATTTTCAGCTTAAGTTGAATATTATCGGAAATTTGTCCTTAAGTTCGTTTGAACCATTTGTTCGCTTTGCTTCCGCCTTATGCCTTTCGGCTCGATTTGATTTTGCTTCTGCTTTCGTTTGTTTCCGTACTTTGTTATCTGATTTGATTCGTTTTAGTTTGTTTTGCTTTCGATTCCGAGCCTTCGATTTGCTTTTGTTTCCGCTCTTTTGTTTCATCTTCCGGTTGAGACCCGAATCATGTCTAAGTATGAAGGGTTCGGATTAAGCAGTTGAATATCTGGTAATGGGTTCCAACAAGTAGACTCACTTAAAAATTGACATGCTCTATTAATAGCATATGAAATGTTAGGACGGGTTATTCTTTCATATTGAAGAGCACCGATGACACTTCTATATAGGCTAGGATCAATCATGTCTTCCCCTGAGATTGAGTTGAGAACCACTTTCTGCTAAAGAAGAGACAGGCTTAGTATTATCCATCTTATTCCACTGGAAAAGGTCCCTAATATACTTAGAATGAGATAGGCAAAGCCCAGCAGGAAGGCATTGAACCTCAATGCCAAGAAAATAGTAAAGCTCTCCCAAATCCCTTAGTCTGTCACTCTCTCTCTCTCCTAACTTTTAAATTTATGCATTATAGTGTGCGTGTTTAATTGACACGAGGCTCCTTCACTTTTGTAATAGGCTTCTTATATTTTAATATTGCAAGATGTTTCTTTCATTGATAGGCTCCTTTTGTTTTTCAACAAGCTCCTTTTTTTTAACATTAACAAACTCCTTTTATTTTTAAACGTTAACAGACCACTTTCGATTTCTAAAACTTAATAGGCTCCTTCTATTTACAGACTTTTCTGTTGAAATTTAGCAACTCCCTATCGTTTACATGAATTGATGTTAATCGAAATTTTTTTAAGTCATACACAATTCACCCCTCCCCCTTGCGTGTATTTGCTTTTATGATTTTTTATTGTTTTATTATTTTAAATTTTATTTTATACTAAATTCTTGTTAACATTAGTACATTTATTGTTATATGCTAGCATATTAATGTTTTATTGGACTAATCAATAAGGATATAATTGAGAATCGTTAGGCTAAGAGATCAAATAGGTTACTGAAAGGAAGAAGACCAAACTAAAAAGTTGAAAGTAGAGTGTATTGTGTTGATTTTCTAAAGCATGTAGCTTTACAACCTCTATATTTATACATGGATTGAGATAAGATGAATCAATTTAACTTTGATGCAATCTAAACTATATGATCAGGTTGTGCATGATTTAATATAAACTAAGATGATCAGATAATGTATGATGCTTATCTAAACTAAGATGATTAGATAATGTATGATGCTTATCTACATTAACATGATATTACTACTGAAAAGATTAGGAAGATGAGTTATTATTAGTCCCCTCCAAGCTAATGTTTGAATGAACATTGAGCTTATGACATAACTTCAAAATGGGAGTAAACTAATTTGTCATATTGTTGCCATTCCAAGAAATCTGCTGAAAGAGGCAAAATGTCATAGGTTGATTCATGATGCTTAAGCAGTGGAGAGATGGATCCATATCACAGGTAAGTGGTATGACTTTGATTTAATTTCACCAAATTAGGTAGTTATTGTTTTCAAGAGTTATAGTAAAACTGGTGATGCTGGTAATCAGTAGTAAAGTGTTGATAGTCTGCACTGTGAGGTTTTGTGTATAGTAATGCAGTAGGGCTGCGTTTATGGATGGTATAGTAGTGTAGTAGGATTGTGTTTATGGCTAGTATAGTAGTGTAGTAAGATTGTATTTATGGATATCAGTAGTGCTGCATTTCTGGCTAGTATAGTAATGAAGTAGAACTGCATTTATGGCTGGCATAATAGTGTAGTAAAACTAAAAAAAATTATTCTAAGGCTTGAAGAGGGAATTTTCTCCCTGTAGAAATCAAATAGAGATCTGTTTATTTTGGTATTTGTTATAGAGCGTTGGCAAGCTCATTTGTAAGGCAGTTGAAAGTGATGGGCAATTATGAGTTGAAAATTGGATGGTCAGTATAGAGTGGAGGAGATTGTCATATATGTTGTGGCTGGAAAATTCATTAGATGGGGGCTGGCGACTGCAGCTTGCCACGATGGCATGTTCAAAGAAGTTGGAGAAAGCATATTGTAGTTCCATGTGGCCAGGTGCATCAGAAGTAGCTTCGAGCTTAAACTTGGTGTAGATGGATATTATGCTTCGAGCTGTTAAAAAGTAGGTGTCGCTAGGGTTTGTAAAGACTGTTGACGGAACTTCTATAATGGTCAGTGAAGTGGAGATGCGATGGTGCTACCATGAAATACATGCATGAAGCTCTATGAGATGGGGTGGCTGGAAAAAAAATTGAGACTTAGCTCAGGTAAGCTTTGGTACTATAAAAGGAAGAAGACAAACCTAAAAAGTTGAAGGTAGAGTTTATTGTATTGATTTTCTAAAGTATATTGCTTTATATCCTCCACTGTGTTTATATATGGTTTGAGATAAGATGAATCAATTTAACTTTGATGCAATCTAAACTACATGATCAAGTTATGCATGATTTCATCTAAACTAAGATGATCAGATAATGTATGATGCTTATCTAAACTAAGATAATCAGATAGTGTATAATGCTTATCTAAACTAAGATGACATTACAACAAAAAAGATTAGGAAGATGAGTTGTTATTTACACAGGCTTGCTCTTTATACAGCTAATGTCAGAGCCCAGAATGTAGAACTTTTTCTTGAGGAGGTTGATAGGGATGGCAACGGGGCGGGTATGGGGCGGGTATGCCTCCCCCCGGACCCGCGCCCCGCACCGG
>JANKOE010000205.1:23689562-23711124 GCA_026284465.1 Erythroxylum citrifolium | reverse complement strand
CTGTTTTTCATTCTTTCTTGTGTTTGTATTTCATCAAAATTCTTTTATACGTAAAGTCGAAATTCTGACTTAACATACCTAACAACAAAACCACTGTATTTTTCCATTATTCACCAACTTAAACACATTCAAACAAATAATGAATCAACCATAATTCAAAAAACGCAAAATACTCACAGAAAAATGAACCAATTGACGTTCATATAATCATTTAACAACAAAATTTCTAACAGAAAAAATAAACCCAAGAGCTTCTAGATGGATGACTAACCTCGACTTAACTGAAGACGATGGAAGATGGACGAGAGCAAAGTATGGATGACAAATGCTGGACGGTGGAAGAGAGAAGACCTATGGTAACAAAGAAGAAAACAAGGAAAAAATGATGCAGGGGAGAAGGGGGGTGTTCGGGTGGGTTTAAAATCAAACGAAAACGACATCGTTTAGTGTTAAACCAAATGATGTTGTTTTCTTTTTATTCAAAATGTTGAGGCCAAAGACACAACGACGACGTTTAACTTTAATTTTTACCGACGGAAAGTACTTTCCTTTAGTTATTTATCGACACCCATTTATTCTGTCGATACATCCTAATGCTTATTTTGTCGCCAACCATTGCTGTCTATTTTTACGACGGCCTTCACAATTTTGTAGCTAAATTTCGTCGGCAAAATTGCGAGGATAATTTCCCTCCACCTTTATCAACGAATATTTTTGTAGTGGCTCAGTTTATTATTGATAATAATTTTACTTATAAAATAAATAAGAAAAGATTACATAGTAGGTATAATTCTTTTTACTTATGCTGCATATTACATTAACCTAATGTTGGAAAATATAACAGATGTTAGATATTTTCCTATCATTGATTAAATTGCGCATAAAGTAAAAAAAGTGACTAAGTTCATCTATAAGCGTGCATAGATCATAAATTTGATGAGAAAGGATTTCATCAATAGTAGAAAATTGTATCGTCATCCTATTATTAGATTTGCAACTAATTTTTTGTCACTTTAGTATTTTATTCTAATGAAGAAGGAGTTGAGGCAAATGTTTACAAGTGACAAGTAGGTTTCATCTCAATATGTGAGGTCTAATGCTTAAGTGAAGGTTTTTATAATTATACTTGAAGATTATTAATTTTGGTACTAATATCAATTTGTAGTCTGAGATTGTAAGTCTTTAATGAGAGTACTTCGTCTGGTCAATAGTGATGAGAAGACAATAGTGAGTTATTTTTATGATGTTATAAAGGCGACAAAGGAAGCAATTAGTACCAATATGAAACATATGTCTTCTTTGTACACACCTTATCTTATAGTCATAAATGATAGATGGTAAAGGTAACTTTACTCTACATTGTTTACAAATGTGACATTTTTTAAATTTAGTGTCTATTTTAGACCAAGTTTTACAAAGAAAGCTGACGTTAATATGAAATGTTATTAACTATTATAACAACTATTGCCATAAGGTGATGTAAGATCTCTTAAGTTCATAAATGGAGGTTTATAGGGATGTTTCTAATGCTTTTGTTACTTGTTAAATATTAATCATTACTTTATTTTATACATAATGTTACTTTTGCTGTCTTACAATTGCTTAGTGGAACCAATTTGGAAGTGTTATTTCAAAATTGCAAAGATTTACAATTTGAATTCTAAGTCAATGTATGAGTGTGATAGAGTGTGAAAGGAATTAGAACCCATTTGAATTCATCAAGTCTAAGAAAAGGAATAAATTGGAACACAAAATATTGAATAATTTAACCATTGTTTGATACAATTTAAAGTTTCGAGAAAAGTATGTTATTATCATCATTAAGCTTAATATAATTTCTTGTAATTTTTTAATAATTTAATTTTGTTTATTTAATAAGAATCTTAATATAATAAGTAGTTCTATAGACCCAATTTGTCTTGATCATATCGATCTTTTAGAGGATTGGGTTTAAAAGGAACCGAGTTTGATAGATGAGAGTGACTTAAAAGATAATCTTAGATTAAAGTATTGATATGTGATTTGGTGTAATAAATTTGAATGATGGTGATGATGAGACTTTTCTCAATAATAAAGATTTTGTTTCAAATGAGAATTAAGGTCAAAGCATTTTGAGCGGATTTTCAATTAAATGAAGTTTTAGGTTTTTAATTTCTTCTCTTCTTTTAATTTCACTTGTATTTGGTGCAAATGTTAAAATTTATATATACAATATAAATATAAAACTTTTAATTGTAAATGTTTTTGTTTCGAGTTTTGCTTCAAGTTAGTTATAGTTCTTAGCACGAACTTTTGTTGTAATACTTATAGAGTCATGAAACTTTATTATTCTTTCTATTTGATATTTTGATGTAATTATTTTCTATTATATGAAGAAATTGTAACATTTTAAGTATTTTGTATTATCTTTCGTTGTATATTTGTATTATAGTTAAATGATATTTTTTATATTAATTGTGATTATTATTTATAATGAAATATATGAAAAGTAATATTAATATAAATAAATAAATAATTATTATTTCAAATTTATATTATTATGCTTTTTGAAGGTACAATTAAAGTAAAATTATAGATTATATAGCATGATATATTGATGGACTATTTTGTAATTTTAAAAAATTTTATAGATTATTTTAAAAAATTTAAAAATTATCTAAAATGATGCTCAGTATTGATCTATACTGATACAATAGCATACCATAACAAATTTGGTACTAGTATCATTTCATACATTGCTTATGATAAAACAAGATTTTGATCTCTCTTAACCTTTTCTTTTTCTAGTAGAGTTTATGATGGAATAAAATTGAAATTAGCAGAGAGAAAGGAGTTGTTAAAAATAAAAAAATAGTTATTTCATTTAATAATTATCTTCTTTCAAAAAACTAATAGAATATAAATAGTTACACAACATATGGCTTAAGTTTGTAATCCCTAGTCCCTTTTAAAATTGGGAAGTTTTGAAGAGAAGATGTAAGAAACTCGCCTGAAAGTAACAAATGGACGAACAGGAAAGAACTGGTACGAGAGGAAACTTCTAAGAAAGGTTTTAGATGACAAAGCTTACTATGAACAATGATATTTGAAATAATTTTTTGATAAATCTTTAAATGAGTTAGAGAAGTTGATCTATTGAATATGCATATTTAATCAAGTTCTGTAGTTTTAACATTCATATGAAAATTAATTTAATGAATAAACAAATGGATTAGTCTAACTCAAACGACATATCGTTTTGGGGTTTTTTTTTTTCCCTCTTTTCTTTCCCTCCAAAAATTCAAAACAACACTTGGGATGGGAATTTGAAGCAAAGAGAGAAGTGAGTAGGGTAGCCGCTCTAAGATAACATGGCCCCAAATCGCAGCTCATATCAGCTCCAACACGACGGAGAGGACGATTACCCAGTCCCTCTCTCACAAATACCAAAATCTCTCGCCTCAACTCCCCTCCGCCCGACCAAAAGGTCCCGGAGATCCCAACCGGACCTGTCCCCTGGATCTGCATTCGAAGAAAATTGCAGCTTGGATTTCATTGAGTCGACCTTAGACTATACTTACAAGCCTGTCAATGACGCGCGTTTAGAGGAGTATGTTGAAAATGAAGAAGCCTTGCCGGGGAATGGAGGATATTCCTGTAATTCGATCGAGGCGAGGTTGTTGAAGTCGAGGACAGCTAATGCACGTGATGTTGGATTGGATTTGGGTCATGGATTTGGGGATTTTGAGGAATGTGAGCTTGATACTTTGATTAAGCTTTGCGCTGACGATGAAACGAGAGAGGAGAGTGTGATTTGTGCTGATGCTCGAGATTGCTCGGTTCAGTGTCCGGTATGTGAGATAGACATTTCGGATTTGAACGAGGAGTCTAGATTGGTTCACACTAATGACTGTCTTGATAAAGAGGAAATTCACGCTCAAGACGTAAGTGTATGATTACCTTCTTATGTTCAATTGTGATTCATATAGTTATTATGCCTTCTTGATATGTCTTTACTTGCAAGTGTATGGATATTTTGTGATTGGCTTGCGTTATACCTTAACAGGGTCTTTTTGTGAGTGCGCGCGCTCGCGCGCGCTAATTTATCACTCAAGCCATCAAACTATATTGGCTAATTAAACTCTTTATTATTCTTTATCAAAATCGGACGAATTAAAGAGCAGCATGCCTTGTAGATTAAGATATGGTGGATTCGGACATTAACATCAAAGTCGGTCAAGAAATGAATTCTTTCTTCAGTGAGCACATTTTATTGGAGCAAATAGTTTCATGACTGTTGTAACTTTTTGTATCTTCAGCAGGTTGTTCTTGAAGGTAGAGGTAGTGAATCTCAGTTTTCTCCACTGGTAGTTGGAAGGCCAGTTCATTCTCCACCGAAAGAGGTTGAAGTATCTCCTGTTATTAAGTGGCTTAGAAGTCTAGGTTTACAAAAATATGAAGAAGCTTTTGCTCGTGAAGAAATTGACTGGGATACCTTAATGTGGCTAACCGAGGAGGTATGCTTGAATGTAACATTTGGCAACTTATCAATCTGTAAAACTGGAACGATTCTGTCAGCTAAAGACAGATTCCCAGAGTTTCTGTAAAATGGTATGTTGTCAATATCTACAGCATAGAGTCACAAGTTGAATGTTTGCTTTTACATCTTTCCAGGATCTGTTAGGCATGGGGGTTACTGCACTTGGCCCTAGGAAGAAGATTGTGCAAGCTCTAAGTGAACTTAGAAAAGGTTCTAATCTTGTGGTGGAGGCACATAGGGACTTACAGATCCCTGGTGAATTTCAGTCAAGGAGTACCCATGTAGCAGAGGTGCACGTGGAGGCTTCTGAAGTTACTGAAGATGAAACTAGTAAATCATCAACAAACAAATTGATTACAGATTATTTTGCTGGATCTTTTAATGTTAGGGCGAAAGTTTGCTCCACTTCCAGAATGCATGGAGGAAAAGAAAATTGTGCTCCACATTCTTCTCGCAAACGTGCAACAAAAGTCCCTGTGAGAACTGGAAAACATAAAGATATTCCCTTGTGGTGTAGCATACCAGGGACAACATTCCGAGTGGTAATGGCCATGGCATTTTTTTTTTTTTGCTTTCTTCTGACTAGAAATGGCTTTGCAATTCATATTTAAGCTGATAGCCACTGTGAAGATGTATAAGCATAAATTTTTGACGTGCTTGCCTACTTATATTTTTCCTGGTTTTGTTGTTTGATTTGTTATGGACTTTTTGTCACAGGATGCTTTTAAATATCTTAGAGGTGATTGCAGCCATTGGTTTCTTTCTCACTTTCATATGGACCGTAAGTTCATCTATATCAGTTACTCAAGCTCTATTGTGCTTTTAAATTTCCGGGCAAGTCCTTCAATAGTCATCTTTGCTTTATTGGTTGCTTTTCAATTTTCTTTGTCTCCCGATTTTTCAAATACCTTGGCAAGATTTGATTAAAAGATTTCGGCTACTTGTCTGATTTCTTGAAGTTCAGAAACCTTTTCTGTTAATTCTTTTGTTTGTCGTTTTCATGTTTCTCTTCGTTCAAGCCTTTTGTTTCTCTTAGCTGTCAGATTATGTTTGTAGGGAAGGGTGAGTTAAATGACAAGGTTCAATTCACTTCACCAGATATTTTGTGAATTTTGTTAGTGGAACTCCACCGGTTGACTTCTTGGGTCTTAAACGTGTCTTACCACAACGTAAAATTTATAACAATAGGAACTCGTAGGAATGCACCAAAAATATTTCAATCAAGAAATATTGTCACATCCCGATATGCTTTTCTGCCCCCATTCAATGTCCTCAATGCTGGAACCTGGAAAGTTGTGAAGAGATCTGAAATGTCTATGACTCTGCAGATTATCAAGGATTGACAAAATCCTTCCGTCATGGAAAAATCTACTGTTCCTTAATCACAGCAAAGCTTGTAAATATGAAGATTGGAATACCGTGGGAGAAATTACATGTTTTGCCTCTCAACCAAAGGATCGATATTGCTGGTGTTGGCGTCACTTGCTTGGATGCGAACCACTGCCCCGGTGCCATTGTAATACTTTTCGAACCTCCCAATGGTAAGGTATGGTCTACTTTGACTTCTTAAGAGACTGTCGCATTATGGTTTCTACATTGTGGTCATACCAATCCGAAGTGAAGCATATTTTAGGCTGTTTTACACACGGGAGATTTTCGTTTTTGTGAGACGAAGGCTAGCATACCTGCCTTGCAGACATGTCCTATACATACTCTCATTCTTGATACGACTTATTGCAATCCTCAGGTAAGTCCAAGGTTTGAATTTGTTGCACTATGTTTCTTGTTGGTTAGAAAATTCCGATTTTCACTAGCAGCATACGGCAGCTCAACTAGTAGTTATGCGAGTGGATGACCTTGAATTAATCGAGTTTATTGCTGTAGCCAGAGCACTATGACGTGAAAAATCCCCCCTTCAGCTAGAAAATCACTAAGACTACAAGAAAACTAATCTTATGTTTGATTTTATAACGATGCTTCTTGCAGTACGACTTCCCAAAGCAGGAGGCCGTCATACAATTTGTAATTGAGGCCATTCAAGCTGAATCTTTCAATCCTAAAACTCTTTTCTTGATTGGAAGTTACACAATAGGTAAGATCTGTCAGTAAGTAAGATCTATCTTAACCCACAAAAGATAAGGGAACCTCTTTGTGATTGATGTCTCCTTGTTTGGAAAAGGAAAGGAGAGGCTTTTCTTGGAGGTTGCTCGTGTCCTCCGCAGGAAGGTGTACGTGACTGCCTCCAAATTCCGTCTTTTGGAATGCTTGGGGTTCTCGAATGAAGATATGCAGTGGTTCACATTAAATGAACAAGAAAGCCACATCCATGTCGTGCCAATGTGGACACTTGCAAGCTTCAAAAGACTAAAGCATTTATCCAGTCAATATGTGGTAGGGATACAAACCTAATATTTTGAAACTGAGGTCCGAGGATGACTACAGACTGAGTTGAATTATATATAACAAGAAGCAGATATTAGGATAATATGATACATAGATAAGAACCAACAAACAATGAGCATTAATTAACTACGTGCTCCAGAAGTTTAGCTGTGTAATGTCACTCCTTTATTGATCAGGGTCGGTTCAGTCTTATTGTTGCCTTCTCCCCCACTGGTTGGACATTTGGTAAAGGAAAGAAGAAGTCTCCAGGGAGAAAATGGCAGCAGGGAACTATTATAAGGTGATCTAATCTATAGTTCTTAATCTGCTGGTTGCAAGATGCTCATTATATACCCATCAAATCGTCATCTTTCACGTAATATTGGATAAGTAAATTTAAACTTTGTTACTTGATTTGGTTGCATTGCCCCTTGCATAAATTTTGACGTAATGTATATGCTATCATTTTTTGTTACTTGCCTCCAAACAATTATGGTAAAGTGGAGAGAGATACTATATTTGTTGAAAATCTATAGATACGGTTCTTTATATTGTAGCTTTTCCGAATGATGGTTTTTGCATAAACGAATGTTGGCAATACAATCGACAGTGACAACTTACAGTTCGTAACCTAACCTGAAGTTTTACTTCAATGTTTACCAGGTATGAAGTACCATATAGCGAGCATAGCAGCTTCTCAGAACTCAAAGAATTTGTCAAGTTAATTTCTCCGCAACACATAATCCCTAGTGTAAATAATTATGGGCCGGATTCTGCTGATGCCATGGTTTCCCTTCTCCAGTCATGATTGTTCAACTGCAAGGCGATGAGAGTAAAAGCTTTCACTTCGGTTTGGTTGAATAAGTAGCTGAATTCTCCGTAATATTAGAGAACGGTTGGCATGTCTGTTGTAATGGTATTATCTGAAGAAAAATAAGAAATGTTAAATTGAGTTATAGATTGAGGATGGAGTTATGAGGTGTTAATGCAGTGAAACTATCATCACTGCACCGACTTTTCATTTTATGTATTTGCAGCTGTGGAAAGTGAGTGTTAAGCCTTTTTTTTTTACAAATATTTTGGTCGTTCCTAGTGCTTGCGTTGCTTCATATTGACAGTAACTTATGGTGTGGGGAATAGAAATGGCTTCTCCCAACAGGTTTGTAATCCTACGCAACGACACTTCAATGTAACGAGACAATAACAGAGCAAGAAGGGATCTTCCTCAACTGGCAATTCACTTCAATAGATATTTGGGAGTCGCAAAGAATTCATAGGTTGAACCTTGGACAGATTTTCTTAATAAATATTGGGGTTCAAAGTAGACAAGTATCTTAGTGGTTTACACTTTTTTCTTGGAAGAGGTTATCAATTCAAATCTTCAGTATAGAGCCATAAGGTTTGGAAAAAGAAGAATATTCTTTTTTTTAATATAAAGAAAAAAGTCCCTTATTAACGAAAAATTTAATTTTATCAAAAATTGTCAATTAAATATTATTATATATATTTTTTGGGTGTAAGAATCACCAATTGATGAATCCCAGCCCAAAAGTCAGCAATAATCCCCTAAAAACTCAATCAATGCCGTAATTGATGAATCTCAGCCCAAAAGTCAGCAATAAATAATCCCCTAGATCTGCGAACTTGACATGTATTACCAGCTTGGAGTTGGATACAGGTTGCAAGAAAAAGGAACTGCATTCTCGCTTTAAAACATTTATCTTTCGCCTAGCTCCATTCATTAAACTTTAAAGAATCTAAGTGCCCAGGGCGGGAGGATCATCAATAAGAATTTGCCTATTTTTCCTCTTTTAACGTGATTCGAATTCAAGATCTCCTTTTATGAGAGAGTGTTAAGTGAGAAACCTGAACCAATTGATCCACCCTTCGTTGTCATCTGAAATTTGATATTGAAGTGAAGGGATGAAACGTAAGTTTCTAAGTTGATATGTGCGGTTATTGGAAATTAATCCTATGGCATCAATTTATTGGATATAAGGAACCAAAATTAATTAGGAAATCACAAAATATTCCGATGTACATTTCTTTAGGTTTGTTTTGAATTACCTCATGTACTTGAAATTGTTGATAGGAATGGACCCGCAATTTTTTTCAAGCCCAAATGTCCCAAAGCAAATATTCTCGGAATTTGCAGTATAACAACCACCAAGATAACACAACAATGGTATTCTCCAAAGGATAAATCAAGATTCAAACTTTGAGGACTCAAAAACTTTGGACTCTCTAGGTTTTAAGTTGCAAGCACAACAATACAAAACTAGTGCTGCTGCAAATCTTTAATCTCAAAAGAAGAAAAAGTAACATAATTTGAAAAAATCACCAGTCTTTGTTTCTAACTTTAGTAATCACTAATAAAGAAAAACTCTACTATGTTCAAGAAAATTCACCTGGTGTAAATTATGAACGAAAGCTCTTACAACTCAAACACTTCACTATTTATACAAAAACCATAAAAATCTCAAACCCCAAGAGACAATAAACCAATCTTAAAAGAAAGATCAAATTTAACTCGAACCTTAAAACAAGAATTAGCAGACAATTGCACAACTTTACCAAATTTTATATCAATAGAATTGGGCTTTAGGTCGTGCAACTAATTTAGCTCAAAACTTAATTAAAAAAAAGGTTTAAACCTATATAAACTTTAGTCACTTTAAATTATACTAATTGAATTAGAGTCAAGCTTGGCGAAGCCATTGTCATGGATAGGTCAGAGGGATTTAGAAGTTAGGAACAAGTTGACATAGAGACGATAATATATGAGGATTCCTGTGCTCCTAAGAAAAGAAATGTATTAGTCTAAATATAGATGGTTATGACAATTTTAATATCCTAATGAAAGTTATGTCATTGTCAAAGATGTCAAGATCAAAGAGGAAGGATTTAAATCTTGTTACAAATGGAACTTGGACATATTAGGACCCTTATGAGCAAAGCGGCTTCTTTGAGGACACTTGTACTTGTATTGTTGCCCTTTAGTGATATTCACAATTGTGGTGATAATTTGAAAAACGCCACAATTGAAGGATTTAAATAAATCTATGAAAGCATCGACTTTACATAGTAAGAAACAAGCTCCTATTAGTGGTACTGGAACCAAAATGGAAAAGGTTACTTTTAGACATTTTGAACAAATTAAACAAGTCGAGTTTTCAATTGCTAAAACTTTTGATGAGTCACCAGTACGGTCGGGTTTTCAATGAACCAGTTGATGTAGTGAAATTGGACATACTTGATTATTACATGATTATCAAATATATAGTGTCTTTGGGTGAAGAGTGCACTTGCTTTAAGTCAATATTCAAATCTGGTAGGGTTTGTTACTAATGTCAGAAACTTTCAAATGTAATAAAATATCACCCTGATGGAAATGATGTCAATATCATGATTGCAACACTCAATTAATGTTTTAAAGTGAAATGGAAAGTCGTAGAGAAGAAGCTTCCTCTAGCCATAGAGAAGAAGCTTCCTCTAGTTATTGATATGGAATCGATACAACTAACAGGTATAACACTTGCAAAGAAGAAAAAACTTCACAATGTAACAACAAAAATTTGTCAGAGGCTGTTAGCCAAGTTATGAATACTGAACAAAAGTAAATAATTAGATTATTTTTTGGTGAATTGCCTGAAAGCATCATTGACTTCCTAAAAGAGTGTAGTTATAATGTTACAAGGATGATATTAATATTGATATTGACACTCTTAATGATCATACATTGTTTAAATTGCAAAAGCTTTTAGATGACTTTTAGTTGTAAAAGCAAAAAAACAAAAAACAAAAAACAAAAGAAAGCGAAGGCTTGTGAAATAGAGGTATGATTATTCCTAATTTCCTCTTCCATATTTACTTTCATTTCATTTTTAGAAGCTGCTTTTCCTTCTTGAATATATGTATTATTCATAGACAATGCTCACGTATGCAAAAATAATTACTAATAAAGTTATTTTGATTCAATTTTGTGATGAGCTTGGTTAAGCAATTCATTATTGCAACTCTGCAAAGGTAGATCAAGTTTCAATTGATGCATATTAAGGTTGTAGGAATACTGTAGTGGATCAGGTTCTTCATCCAATGGTAGTTCTCTATTAAAAACTTGCTCATCACCTTTTTTTTTAAAAAAAATTCAATGCATATTGGATATACAAGTGAATAGTCCCATAAAATATTCTTTACATGAATATAATGATGTATGAAAGTCGACAAGATTTTGGCTTTATCTATGGTATGTTATTTATTTCCTCATGTATTCTCATCTTTTGAGAAAAGTTCTACTATTACATTTGAGTCAAAATTTATATATGGTATGATTATTACTAGTTTCCCTTTTATATAACAATTAAGCTAATGGTTTTCTGGCATTCATTTGTTTTTTTTAAAAATTCAAATATGGAAGTTCATTTGGTAATATTTAGATGAGGCTAAAGCTTCGACTTGTCTTCAATTTATTGAGGTATATTAAAATTTTGGTGGATTATAACCAAATAATAAAATGATAGGCCACCACAACAGATTAAACTAAAATATTATGGTTTCTTTTGGTTCCTCCCCTTTCCCTTTATTATTTAGTGGGGTTTTGTCTAACAAGTTTCTCTAAGGATAATGTGCAATAACGAGAAATTGTTGGCGAGGAAAAAATGATCTTAAAGACCTAGAAATACAAAATTATGAGTTTTCTAGTTTTATAAATTGTTCCTAGACTTTATTTGCATTCTTTATTTTTTCTTGTTATTTTATTTTTAAAGATCAATTCTAATTGATACCTTTTCTTATTCAAAATTTGTGGATTGCTGGTGTATGTTATGCATACATTACTTTTAGCAAAATTTCCAAGGCATATTGCTTGTATTTTGGATGGATTTTGAAGGATTTAACACTTAATTTGAGAAGTACTATTAGTCCAAGTCTTATTTATACTTATACAAGAAAAAGAAACTAAAATGGAAAATAATTTCATTAAATTAAAGTAATTTTGAAAGATTTAGAGCCGAACCCTACAACATGGTGCAAACATGTCACTGTGTTAAGGGTCATATTCAAAGGTGATCATTTTTATTTCTCTTGTACCCGCTACATGCCTTCGTGTTGCTTCTTTGATAAAGAACATAGTAACCTTACATGGTCTCGTGTAGGTCTTGTGTTGACATTGTTGATTTTTGGAGAATTTCTCAAAGAACAAGGCCAAATGTACTAACCTGTGTTTGGGGATGTATAGCTTATTAAGAATTAAGGTTTTGAGTTTTCAATAAAAAGTGAGGCAGAAAAGAAATCTTTAGCCAAGAAACATTTTGAAGTCGTTTATAAGTTGATCTGCATCGGTTTTGATCAAGATTATATCATCCTTTGAAAATAGAGCAAGATTTTAACAAGAATTCTTTGAAGAATTGAGAAAAAAAACAATGATTTCTTTATCTTTTTTCTTTATTATTTTTGTGTTAATATTCTTTGTATGACTATAAACTAAATTGGGATATAAATTTAGGTAGTATAAACTTAGGATATAATATAATTTTATTAATTAAATTGAATTAAAGGAGTGAAAATGGAAGATTCAATATTTAATTTATGCATTAAGATTCGAGATATGAGATGTGTGTTTAGGTCACAACATAGATAAATAGGTTAAGCGTGAGCTGTTTGAGAGAAAGTTGTGAAGATCTTCCTAAGTTAGGATAAAACCTATTTAAAGATTTCATAAAATGGATTAAAGCATTCTTAAACTATCTAGATTCGAAAAGAGTTTTAGTTGATTAACCTATAAATAAGGGTTATATGTCTCGAGAGAGAATATGATCTAAGTTAGGAACTCTTACTAGTCCAAGAAATAAAAGTAATTCATTGAGCTAGATTGAAATTGAAGATAGTGAAGCCTTGGGAGATTTCTCACCTAAATCTAGTTATTTCATTGATTGATATATTCTTGATCATCACTCTATTTATTATTTATATTTGTTATTTATTCTATTTTTTGATTCAATCATATATAATCGTTGGCCTATTTTATTAAATTTATGAATAATGTGTAGTTAATTAATATTCCTTATAGTTGCTAGTGCTAGTTACAACTATACTGTGCACTTGCAAAAATAGACAAACAATTTTTAGCGCCATTATTAGGAACTGAAATTATTATTAGCATATTTTCAAAATAACTAGACTTGCATTTTTGTTTTGTTTTATTTTTTTATTAACTGAGTTTATATTTATTCTTTCTCTTGTTAGAAATTACTTCTTATATGCACAATGTTGATGAACCTAGGAATCTTATTAAGCTAGATCCTAAGATTAAAAGAACACTGTACATAAAAAGAAGACTTTAGAGGAGAATGGAAGCTGGGGAAGTACAGATGGTTGAAAAAATATATGAGGTCACTAAAGCATTTTATGACAATAAATGCCCAGGGCATTAACTTAGGCATTCTGAGGCCTAATGTTAAAGTATCCAACTTCAAGCTAAAGCCCTCAGTGTTGTTTATGATGCAGCTAAACCAGTTTAGAGATTCACCATTTGAAGACCTCCACCTGCATTTATTGATGTTTCTAGAGTATTATGACACATCGAAGTTAAATGGAGTATCTTTTGATGCCATCAAGCTTTGATTATTCCCCTTCCTTTTTAAGGATAAAGCTAGAATATGATCATAAGCCCTAACAACAAGTTTAATTACCATATGAGATATGCTCTCTTATGCCATTTTGAACAAGTATTTTCCTCCAAGTAAGACTGTAGAGATAAGAAATCAGGTCACCATCTTCGCTAAGAAGGAAAGTGAGTCATTATATGAGGTGTGAGATAATATAGAAGGAATTCTTGAGGTCCTATACACATTATGGATTAGAGAAGTGATCGATAGTGCAAACCTTCTACGATGGACTAGCCTACAACACCAAAATATTTGTAGATGCTATTACCGGTGGAGCCTTGATAAATAGGTCAATAGATGAAGCAAACCACTATAAATGGTCAAGTGAGATAGCCACTCCTAAGAAGATTCTAGGTAAGTATAATCTAGATTCCTTAAATTTTCTAGTTGCTAAGATAAACCTTTGTCTAAAAACATTATCATATAAATGTTATTTTTGTCAGTGTTAGTAATATAGTTTGTGAAATCTGTGGATCCCTAAACACTTAAATTTAGATTGCCTGATAGACCCCTATCTTGAAATAACTAGACAGCCTACTTGGCACCTCACAGTGACCCTCCAGTTGATATTTGATTCAGTTGGAAAGTTCTCGTGGAGCTAAGCCTATGGCCCTTTTTACCAAAAAGCCTTAACTTAACATTAAAAAGATATAACTAGTGAAGTTTTTTTAAAAAATCATTTTTATTAAAAATTTCTACAGCATAACGACTGTGTTTTTACCTTCCCAAAATTTTCAAATGCAATGTAAAAGTGCAAAACACTTCTATAATCATCTCAAAATCTCCAATATAAATTTTTGACTTTAAGTTTATTCACAAGCAAGCTCAACAAAACAACTCAGACATATTCACGCATTTATCTTTAAAACATTCATATGCGTTCTTTACATAAAACATATTCATAAAATGTTCCCAAAAATATTTACAACGTAAAAATGCCTACACAACAGCAAGTGAAAAACTTGACTAGTTGTGAGGTGAAGTCCTTACTGCTGAAGCCCCTGAGCGTGCACTTGGGATGTTTCATTTAAAAACAAAAAAGAAAATGTGAGCTAAACGAGCTCAGTGAGTGCTAGATTTTCTATTCACATCTTAATCAACAATTTAAACCTCCCTAAAATAAATTCATCTCAATTTGCATAATTCAATATTTAATATAAAACAAATATGCTTCCTGAAATCAAGTTTCTCAAATCAAATTTTCAAATAAATAATGGTGGTATTAAAAATGTCGTCAATTTCTTACACGACATAGCATCTCACTAACTTCTTTTCCATATGGTACCCTCAGACACAAAGTATCGGAGTTGGTTATACATCACTTACCTACAACTGGTTAATCACTAGTGACGGAGTTGGTTCTACATCGCTTATCCACACTAAGATAACCATTATACATCAGTAGTTATGAAGCTGGTTTTGCATCGCTTACTTGTAACTGGTCAACCACTAGTTACGGAGTTCTGCATTACTTACCTACAACTGGTCAGCCACTAGTTACGGAGTTTGTTCTACATCCGTTACCCGTACTAGGTTAATCACTATATACTAATAGTTACGGAGCTGGTTCTACAACGTTTACCTTTAACTGGTCAACCACTAGTTATGGAGCTAGTTCTACATCACTTACTCGTATTATACACCGGTAGAATAATATGTATAAAACATATCGATATACCATAAGCTAAAATCCATTTCTTTTTTATCAACCATTAACATCATCTCAACATAAACTCAAATCATATAAGATCTAACTTTCAAACTTCAATTCATATATTGCTAAAAACTTAAACTTATACAAGCAATATTCACTTATAATCCATCATTCACATAAAACTCATAATCCATATTCACTTCACAATAGAATAGAAATCATTTTCATAAAATACATTTAAAATGCACTCACCGTTAAGCAACTTTATCTCCAAGCACACTCACACATTCTTTGTCTTTCCTTTACCTACGCAAATGCATTTCACTTAGGCATTTATTTCCAAATTCGGAAATAAGACATTAACACTATAAATTTAGTATAACCAAATTTAAGATTAGTATTTAATCACATAACGCGTATGCTAATCATATTTTTGTTTACTATCGTAAGCTAAACTATTATTCTTCGTTTCCAATTCTAACTTCAAAAGTCGCTTAAAAACCATATTTTAGCCATTCTAACTTATCAATTTATTGAAAACACAATCTCATTCAATTTAATTCACCATATCATGATCATGCATGATGAGTCACAGTTATGACCTATGTCTATAATCGATACCTCCAACTTTTCCTTACTTTTCATATAGCAAACGTTCAAATTAGGCTTTTAGATCTTTTAGAAATTTGTTTGCCTAAGTCTCTAGTTTCCATATCATAAAAAATCATGCCATTTAAAGTTCTAAATCAAGAAACATGCCCTAAACATGACAATCTGCTCCAACACAGGGGCAACATCAGATCATCATTGTCAATCTCAAATTACAATATGATTAAGCCAGAATTAGGTTTAGGTTTATTTTAGATAATTTTAGTAATATGTCTTAGGTTTCATCTCCAATTAGAATAACTCAATTTGGAGGTTTGTAGGCTGATTTATGGCCAAAATAGTGGGACTGGTTCAAACTAACCTAAGACAAAATTCTACTACATGTTCCTCTCTTGTCATATTCAATCAATTCTATGTACAGAAACACCAAAGTAACACTAAGAAACCACTGATCTTAAACACATATTTCTCACTTAAAACAAACCCATAAAAATAAGAAATTTAGGTTAGGAAAACTTACCACTTTCTTTCTCCAATCTTTTGGGTAAATGATGAAAATTTAGGTTTGATGAAGGTTTCTCCAAAATTCCATCAAAACTCGCCAACAATGGAAGCCCTCTTCTTTCTCTCCTTAGATGACCTTCAGCCTTGCTTCTCTTCTTTTCACCTTTGTTTTTTCTCTCTCACGTTTTCCTCTCAAACACTCTCATGGTTATTGATCAAATGAAGACAAAAGTCTTGCTTTATTCTTTTTAATGCTCATTTAATGGATTCCACATTTCACCTTCCTATTGGTTCTCTTCTAATGACAGTTCTCTTCTAATGACTCATTCTTCCACTAACACCATGTAAAATGAACAAATTGCCCTTTAATGAATACCATAAAGACCAAATTGCCCTTTAATGCATACAAAATAACCAAATTGCCTTTTAATGCATACAAAATGACCAAATTGCCCTTTAATGCATTTAATTCACAAACTAACCAAATTAAATCCCAAAAATATTCCAAAATTGTCTTATCATCAAATTGACCATAAAAACTCAAATTAAGGTCAATATTTATTGATTGGATGCTTTAAAAATTTTCAAATGGGTTTAAAATCATTAATATCCATTACTTTCCAAAAAGGGCATTTCAATCCTAAACTTTCGGAACTCTCAAAATCCATCATATCAGACTTATTTTCATCCATTTCGGTATCATTAAACTCTAATACTTATTCCAAATATTTTTCATTATTTCGAGATTAGGTCCCATACAAGTTTACTATTCATCTAAAAATACTATTCATCAAAAATAAAAAAAATTTATTCAGTGAAATGAAAGGTTTAGGGTTTTACATTGCCAATTGGAGAACTAAGTTTTTTATGACCCATTTATGGAATAAATTAACTTTATTAATACTTTAACTAGAAGAAGGACACATTCTTAAACACTTACAACCCTATTTGGAGATCCTAATTTCTTTTATGGAAGAAGGTTTAGCTTTGCACATTAGAATAAATAACTATTTAGTTTCCAATATAGACTGTTCAACCCTTTCCCTAAAAATAGAACTTCCTCACCACTCAATCCATATAAAATGAAGAACTCAATGAGGAGAATAGGAAACTCAACTTTAAAGTGGATTTTGTTATTATCCATAACAAGATGCTTGAAGCTCTAATTGCTCAATATGTTAGTAACATTGTTAGACCATCTGGTCAATTTTTCCTGTTAAATTTGAGAATCTTATGGAGAATTGTAATATTGTGCTATTGAGAGGTGATGAGTTAACTAGGAGACTTATATTGGAGAAGATTGACACTGATGGAGATAAGAAAAGGAAAACACTTGCTAGAGAGGAGAAGAGGCTTTAAAATGAGAAAGAATTGGGAGAAGAACCCAAATGCATTCTCTATGTACTCCATAAATTGCCTATACCATTCCTTCAAAGAATGATCAAGGAAAAGTTAGATAAGAACTTTGGGAATTTTTTAGATATTCTTCAAAAAATTTATATTAATATTCCTTTTACCGATGACTTAAAGCAAATGTCTTCTTATGCCAAGTTTTTAAAGGAGATTTTATTTAATATGAGAAAGCTCAAAGACTATAAAGTTATAACCTTAACTAAGGAGTATGTTCAATTCTAGCTTACTCCTTATTCAAGGTTACAACTTCATACTCTTCGAGCTTTCTCATATTAGATAAAATCTCCTTTAAAAACTTGGCATAAGAAGACATTTGCTTTAAAGCATCAATAAAAGGAATATTATCTAGAAGAGCTAAGCTGAATTGAATTATTTTCTTAATTAGATTAAGATTAATAATTAAATGAATTCCTAATTAAATTTAGAATAATTGTTTCAAAAATAAAATTTAATTTTGTTTTAATTAGATTGAAATTAATTAATTAGACTCGTTAAAATTAAAAAAATTCTTAAGTAATTAAGAAACATGTTTTTAATTAAAGATGTTTATTTTAGTTTGATTGAAACAAATTAAATTTATTATTTTTAGAGAATTATTATTCTAGTTATTTAGAAATAGTTTTCTATTTATGAATAAAAAGTTTTTTGATTTATTAAAAAAAGTTATTTTATTGATTAAATTTGAAAGGGTGTTTTCATTTATTGATTAAAAAATAGATTTTGTTAATTTTTTGAAAATAGTTTTTAATTTATTAAAGAAATATTTTTTAATTCATTAAGAAATCAAACTCTAAATAAATAATATAAAGCACTTTCTTAATTTAAATTTTTTATTTAATTTTGAAAGTAGTTTCCTTTTAAAAATTAGGAAATAGTTTTCTAATTAAAGAAAATTAATTTCTAATTAGATTAGAATATCTTGCTTATTAAATTTAATTTTTTTTCTTAACTATAGTAAGAAGCATAATTTTTCGAAATTTATTTTCAATTAAATTTTGGTTAAAGGAGTCAAGATAATTGGAAATAGTTTCCAAATTAATTTGAAAATTGTTTTCACATCAAATTAAATTTTAGAAATATTAATCTAATTTGATTTTCTAAGGAGTTGGAAATTTTATTTTAGATTTTGAAGATCAATAACTAGAATCAAACAAAGCTTGATATTTTATGCATATAATTTAATTATGTATGCATACGTTGTATACTTTATTTATATATTTGATATATATATATTGAATGCATGTAGAACTGCATGTATTGTATGTATGATATTTTTACATGTAATTTTGTGTTTGATGAAATGAATAAAATTAAATCTCTTGTTAAAATATTAAGTATATATTTTGAACATGATTATTGTCTTCTATTGTTATAAGAATAAATCAAAATTTGGTTTATTGTTAGGCTTATTGAGTAAACTTAGGGTTGCTTTAACTCAAATATACTTAGCCTTATAACAATAGGTCCTACTTAACTAAATTTATGTGATTTGGATGAACAAACCTATGATCACATGAATTTTGAAGCAAGGTTAGGAATAAATATATGGTATATTTTGGAAAAAGTTGTCACCTAATAGATCTAAAAGTCATATGAGATGGTATTTATAAAGTTGTTATCTACCTAATTTAAGTTTAGTTGGTTTGTTAAGCAAATTCAAGATCAACTAAATTTGAATGGAATTTTAACCCAATAGAAAGATATGAGTAATCTTTTCAAATAGAAGTGAGAGCTATTATTTTAAATAAAATAATAGAAGTAACCAAATACATGTTTAAAGTCCTAATTTTATTTTGTGGTCATGACATATAACTTATTACTTGCTTTATTACATATATATTTTGTTATGAGTAGAAATTGCCTATGATTAGTATTGTTGATACTAATTTATTAGTGAACCAAATTCCTTGGACGTAGAATTTGATTTGAAAAGAGTTGTCAAAGTTAGAGAGAAAATTGTATATTCATTATATAATTTTGCTATAATCCTTGTTGAAGATTTGATGACAAAATTTTAGAGCTATGTCAATATTATATAAATGAAAAAATGTGTTGACATTTAGAGTTGATTAATATCTCATAAATTTTAATGGCAACATATAAGATGTATGTCAATGCCATTATAACATGATGCAAGAAGTTGCATAAATTATAGTTAAAAGGTATAATACCTTAATGGAATTGTTCTAAGCAATTTAGCCTTCTAAAATTATATACATGGACTATAATTATAGGCATTTGCTATGTTATGAAATTACTTGTTATTATAAGAAAATTATTGTGTGACTTTACTTACCAATATATTATATGAATATTATATATATATATATATATCTATTTATTATTAATATTTGATAATGAATTTTAGATTCAACATTATTATAATTTTCAAGATATGATAAGAAATAGATTATTAATTAAAAGTGTTTGATTTAAGTTTATACTAATAGTTTGCATATGTTAGATATAAGGGAAACTTATTCTTAATCCAAATACAAAGTTGGATAACTGAGAATATACTTTTATGCCATGTTGGTTAAATCGACATTATAAGAATCATAAATATATATACAAGGATATCCTTTTGATTATGAATCACATGAAACTCGTGAAACTTGTTAAGTTGAAGAATAACCAAATTAACCTTTAGTGAAAGGATGACGATAGTATTGAATTGTTAAATCTTATATATATGACGGCTTAAATGTAATAATAATTCATGAAAGGATAATACTTGTATTTCATTATATTCACGAATGATTTTATATGATATAGTCAAATATATTAAATGAAATAACAATTTAAAGTTTTGAAAAGATCAAAGTGTTTAACTCTTAGTAGAAGTTAGGCATTGAGAATATTGAAACACTTTTGTGAGATCAATGTGATGAGGTTTAAATTTTTTAGTTATCTATAAGGACTAAGATTCTCTAGTAAAAACCTTCATAACTAAATACCTGACATGACCCGCCTTTTTGGGTCGTGTTGGCACTAGGAAATGGGTAGGCTTAATGCCACTAAAACCCGTAGTAAGCCCAACTGGTCTATATTCTACTAAAAATCCGGCATGACCTATTCATTTATCTGATTAATCCTTGTACCTGCTTAATAGGTTATAAGAAGTAAGGATCCCACACCACAATTTCCACATACATCATTTACTTATAAACAGCTAATCTACGATCCTCTCAAATCATCAACCGACATCATTCTCAATAACATAATATATCTAAACAGGTTATGTACATATGATTATGACAAACCATGGAGCGTCTAGAAATATCTGCAAAATTTTTACATCATGCCAAAAACATTACTTCTCTGTTTGTCCGAGCGAGTCTCAAAAGGCTTGGATTGTTCTCTCGTAGAATCTGCTACTCTCTTGAAATGGTGATAGTGAGGGGTGAGTCTACAACGCGACTCAGTGAGTTATAACCATGCTACCTTGCTTATGTATATATGGCCTCTATGAGTAAATAGGTAGTAAATCTCAATTTGCGGCAACAACATGAATATCAATAATAAGCTCAAAACGAATTGCTCAAAGAAAACATAAATCTGGTTCTTAAATTCTTGATTCTTTCTAAAATATAGTTTCTTTCAAACTTCTAGTTTCTTTCAAAATTCTAGTTTCTTCTCTTTCAAAACTTTCAAAACTCTAGTTTCTTTTCTTTCAAAACTTTCAAAACTCTAGTTTCTTTCAAAATTCTCATTTCTTTCAAAATTCTGAGTTTCTTTCAAACTCTAGTTTCTTTCAAAATTCTCATTTCTTTCAAAATTCTGAGTTTCTTTCAAACTCTAGTTTCTTTCAAAATT
>JANKOE010000205.1:23678345-23689462 GCA_026284465.1 Erythroxylum citrifolium | reverse complement strand
CCAAATCTCCCATTTACAATCAGCTTTAACATGCAGTCATGAGTCGGACCCTTACCGACTTAAAACCTTATAACTCAATCATTTCTCATCAAATTGAGGTGCTTCAAAGCTTCATTTTCAATAGACTTATATGGCTATCACATATCCAAAGACAAATAAAAAAACGATGCAACTTGGATTTATTGTGATTTTTACAAGCTTGTTCTGTTTCTGCTCTCTTCTGTCACTCTAAGGTTAGTAACAACCTTAACTTATTAGGCCATATCTCACATAATACACATCCAATTAAAATACCCTTTTTACAAAACTTGGAAGACACATTTTGGAACATTTCGTAAGAAGAACGCATCATCCAATTCTAACTCGAATGTCCTCAAACAATTAACGTTCAGTTCTCGTTTTAATCTCGCTGGTATTTTAGACCAGTACCAATTCGGGGCCTATTACTCTCATTCGGCTCACCCTAAAATCATGGAAAAATTCATGAAGATAGTAGACATATCGATATACAACTTCTACGTTTTGAGTTTCTCCAGATTCGCATGTTAAATAGCTCAAACAAAATGAGAAAAGAGAGCCACGAATCTGTCTCCATGACAGCTCAACCTTCAAAACCCTAGGTTTTGGTTTAACCTCCCAAATCACCAAATACACGAAATTTCTTCAAGAATAAGTGTCATTGGACATCAAAGAACACAGATCTATCATCCAAATCATCCAACTCATGCATTCCCTCAAATGGGTTTCACAAAAGAAGAGAAAAATCAAGCTTTAATCCATAGATCTAAGCAAAGGAATGGAGTCTTACCTTTTTAGACCACCCAAATGGCTTGAATCTCCTTCCTCTTCTTGTTACAAAGATTGAAAAAGCTTGAGAGGGGCTCCAATGGTGGCTGTCGTGAATGAGGGAGAAGAAGAAGGCAACTCTTTTGTCTTATTCTCCCACTTACCTCCTTATATACTCCATAAGTCCAGTTATTTACAAAAATGCCATCCTTGTTTTGCTACTTTTAAAATCTGTCCGAACAACTTCCTGTGACCACCGAAAAATATCATTCATCATTAATTGATGTCACTAAACTTATTATTCACTGTTCTGTGATTTTTAATGACATCAGTCTTAAATACTGATTTATTTCGATATACCAGGTAATCTAGATACCGGGTATTACAATACCATAGTAGTATGGATTTATATAAGTAGGAAAATGCAATATGAGATATTGTATTATGCAATATTTATTTCTTTTATAGCTATTCCTAGTGCTATAACTTACCTTTGAAAGTTCTAATTAAATCAATTAATAAGATTTCATATTTGATATGAAATGGTAAGAATATGAAAAAGTCAAAGTTAATGATTTTAGGATGTGAAACTTAGTTGAAGCATGTATTATCTATTAAGTTTATAATTAAATTGAATAATAAAAGGTTATATCCAAAAGTTTGGATATAATCATATAGCCTTATAGAACACATTGTTTGTTTCAATGAAGTCTTATATGAGAATGGTTCCTAAGATAAGTAGTGAGAGTAAGATAAAATTTTAAAGCTTCAAATATCATGATAATATATCCAATTGAAACTAGTGCCTGTGTTGATACATTCAATGTATAATTAAAAGGCTACAATATGTTGAAAGGTTCAATTTGATATTGAATTCAAAGAGTTTGTTTGGAGATAATTGTAAGTTTATCATATCTATAAGAAGGTTAGTAGGAGTATAGTTGTCCCATTCAGTGGAAGGGTATAGAGATATACTACTTATAGAGAATAAAAATTCATATTTTCAATTATTGAATATAAGATAATCCAAGAACAACTCTTACTGGATATGGAAAAGTAACTATTTAATTATGAGAATTAGATCTATAGACATAGATATAGAAGTTATTTACCTATTCTAATTCTAAGTACATAGATAATATACTAAAGGCGTTTAGTATTTGAGATGTCTGATACTTATGAAGTATTAAGATATCCAATATTCTATGTATGAGTTGATATTTAAGTTCAAAGTT
This sequence comes from Erythroxylum citrifolium, assembly GCA_026284465.1. Lineage (NCBI taxonomy): Eukaryota > Viridiplantae > Streptophyta > Magnoliopsida > Malpighiales > Erythroxylaceae > Erythroxylum > Erythroxylum citrifolium. The sequence continues at coordinate 23,687,441 of JANKOE010000205.1, read as the reverse complement.
ATAAAAGATTAGAAGTGAATCCTAATTAAAGTATATTTTACTTAGAACAATATTATTTTGAGATTGGAAAGGTTCCAATGTGACATTAATTGTTAATCAAGTCATAATATATTTTTCATTAGTTGAAATGATTATTTGGATCAATAAGATCATCAACATTTGCAGATGGAAATAGGAAATTTGGTAAGGAATCAAAGGGTTAATGAGGGTATGGATAATTTGAATACTTTTTGTAATAAAGAAAAGGGGGGCGTGCAAAATGAAGTATCCTCAGGAGGCTTATATCAAAATGAAGCCCAACAGCAAGTAGACATATTACAGTAGTTAGAAGACCAATAGAAAGAGAACAATCAAGAGAAAAGTTTGAAAAAGTGTTATCTAAAAGGAGTAACAGGAGTAGTATGAAAGACTCAAAAGGTAAAAACATTATTACATGAGCTTTCTAGTATGAAAAAATGAAGCCCAACAGCAACTCAATGCTTTAAAGGATTTTGTTCAACATGAGAAGCCTAGGTTATTTTTTTTATTGGAAACAAAAATTAGAAATTTTTTTTGAATAAATTAAGTTGTTGTGGTAGTAAATGGAAGATAATGACAAACCCCCAATCCATGGGTATAGAAGAATCATTCTTGTTTATGATGGGGAATAAATGGAAGTGGAAGAATTGGAAGCTAGTGAGTAGTTCATTCACACAAATTTGACATTCAAAATGGACAATTCTACAACTTTGGCTACCTTTGTTTACGGTGTTAATACTGCTTTCCAAAGATCTAATTTATGGACCTCATTGAGAAGATTAAAAGGGCTAGTTAGAGGACCATGGATTGGTAGTGGTGACTTCAATACCACTCTTTATAGTTCAAAAGATGAAGGGAACTATAATTTGCTCAATAGTAAGTCAGATCTTTTAGATTGTACCAGGGATGTGGAACTTTCTGATTTAAAATCCAAAGGTCATAGATTTATATAGAGCAATAAACAAAGCTCTAAGTGGTTCATTTAGAAAAATACTGGATAAGGCTTTGGTGAATGTGGATTGGTTAATAACCATTTTAGAAAGCAAACCATCTTTTTGGATCCAAGATTTCAGATCATACCCTTACCAAGATGGATAACCTTTTTAAAAAGGTTACCATTAAACATCCCTTCAGATTTAATAATTTCCTTACTAATATGGAGGGTTTTCAATAAGCTATTTCCAAAGGTTTGGAGTTTGAGGTCTATGGTACAAAACAATTTATTTGTATGCAAAAGCTTAAGGCGATTAAGCAACAATTGAAGAGGTTGAATGCAAGTAGGGGATAGAATACCAAAAATGAGATAGAAGATGCAAGAATACGACTCTCATTCATTTAAAAATTGTTAGAAAATAATCTTATTAATAAGAATCTTACTAATGAGGATAAGGAAGCCCTTAAGTACTATATACAAATAGTGGATAACCATTGTTCATTGTTACGATGACAGAATCAATTGGATTAAGGATAGGATAGATGCATTAAGTTTTTCTTCAATACAGTATCAGCAAGAAGAAATATCAACATAATCACTTCCATTAAAGCTGAATCAGGGGAGTTAATATATGGGCAACCTGGGATTGCTAAGGATGCTTTGGAATATTTTCAAAAGCTTCTAGGAACTAAAGGGAATGCTAGAGTTCATAAAGAAGATCTTACGAAATTTGTTTCTGCTAAGATTCCTGAAGATGTAGCTAACAATTTAACCAGGATTGTCTCTAATCAAGAAATATAGGAAATAGTGTTTAAAATGAATGCATCAAAGACTCCAGGATTGGACGGTTTGAATGGTTTTTTATAAAAAACATGGGATAAAATATGAAAGTGCATTAAAGAAGTTATGCATGAGTTCTTCAAAAATGGATTATTACTTAAGGAGATTAATAGGACCTCCTGTTGTTTGATTCCCAAAATCCATAACCCTACATCGTGGAGTGACTTCAGACCTATTTCTTGTACTAATTTCAATTATAAGATCATTGCTAAACTCCTAGTAAATAGGATGAAATTTGTACTATAATTCATCATCAGTGACAACCAATGTGCCTTTTTAAGCAAACAAGATATTGGTGATAATATTCTAATTTTGTAGGATCTTCTGAAAGGGTATACCAAAGGAAATACTCCACAGAACTATACCATTAAAGTGGATCTTCAAAAAGCTTTCGATAGCGCGAGCTAGAGATTTATACTACAGACGATGGATGTTATGGAATTTCCCCAGATGTTCAAATAGATTCAAGAATGCATCACTACATCTTTTAGGATTTTGATTAATGTGAGTCCAATAGAGATGTTCAAGGGAAAAAGAGAACTTAGAAAAGGGGATCATCTTTCCTCTTACCTATTTCTAATTTGCATGGAAGTTCTCACCTTATTGTTGAAACACAAAATCTCTTCAACCCCTAAATTCAACTACCACTCTAAGTTTAAGTTGCTTTCAATAATAAGTTTATGTTTTGTAGATGATAAAATATTGATAAGCAAGGTTGATACTCACTCAGTTTCTTAACTGATGGATACCTTACATAGTTTTAAGTAGATATGAAGATTAATCATTAATTTCCAGAAAAGTTTCTTCTTCTTATAGAAAAACACAGCTCACCTTTTAAATAATTTGTCACTCATCACTAGAATGGAAAAACAAGACCCTCCTATCCTATACTTAGGAATTCCTATTTCTTTGAGAATACCATGCTTTAGGGAATGTCTTCCCCTTATTGAAAAGATACAAAAAAGATTGGGGGTCTTGGACAAACAAAACTCTCCCCTATGGTGGTAAACTTCAACTCTTGAAGTTTGTCATAATTTCTATGTATACTTACTAGTGTTTTCACATATTTTTGTCCAAAGGGCTAATTAAAACTGTGGAGAAAATGGTGAAATAGTTCCTATGGAGTAAAGGGAAAGAAGAACAAGGAATAGCTAAAATGAGCTAAATCCACATATGTCAACTAAAAGAAAATAAGGGATTGGGATTGGAGACAATTAGCAAAAGTAATATATGTCTAATGCTGAAAGGAAGATGGAGAATTTTAAGCAAAAAAACAATCATTAAGGATAAAATGGGGACACAACTACATATTAAGAGTGGCAGTTTGTGGGCAACTAAACCTAAAGATAGTTATTCTTGGTTCGTCAACCAAATCCTTAGGTTGGGGGAAGAAGTTCAACAACAAATCACGTAGGACAGAAGATGGGATCTAATTATGGTACGACAACTAGACAAGCCAAGGGGCATTAATTCATAATTTGATGGCTAGGGATATCCTAGATAGGTTCTCAAAAAAGCCAAGATACAAGAGATAATTGCAAATTGCAACTGGTCTCTATCCCTAAAGGAGATTAGAATTCTGTCAATCCCATAGTGCATGCATAATAGTGGAGCGGATACTTATCTATGGAATGGTCTATCGGTTTTAGAAATAACCAATAGGAAAGCAAAAGAAGTAATGCATGGGACAAACACAAGCATTGGGTGGAGTAATTAGTGTAGAGCAAAACTTTTAAGCCAAATGCCAACTTCTTGCTTTGGTTAGCCATATTGAATAAACTCAATACCATGACAAGATTAAAGTTCCTATCCTATCCTAAACAATATGTATTATATAATCTGGAGGAAGAGGATAAAGTTCATCTATTTTTAAAGTGTGAATCCTCTAAAAAGGTTTGGGAGAGAATCTATTCATTATGTATATTTGACTACATTCAAAGTAGTCTAAGTGACATCATACAAGAGATATTGTAGATTCAGTTATCCAAGCACGATAAGGAAACCTACATGGTTATAATTATAATATGTATCCAAGAGATTTGGAAGGAGAGAAACAACAAAAGATTTGTAGGGAGATCCAAATTTTTAACTTCTCTCACTGAACTTACAATTGCAAACATAAAAGAGCAGTTGATTGTCAATTAGATGGAGAAGAAATGTAGTACGAGGCTAGTGGTTTCTTGAAGACTTTAATATATCTCCAAGAAAACTCTAGATAAGGGTGAAAATTTTTTCTAAGATAAGACGGAGTCCCTTGAGATTCCTAAGGTACTTAAAAACATATGCAGATAACAACATGTTTGTAATAAGGATGCAGATAAAAACATATACCTAAAAAAAGAAGTACAACAACAAAAGGCTACTCCTAAACATTTGGCAATCAATAGGGATGAATATAACATGTTTGTAACCTAAAGATTTCAGTTAATATACGGTAGTCATCCAAAACTCCACAAAATAGAGAAATTACCTGAAAGGTTTAAATGAAGGCTGAGGATTGTCCAAAGATCTCTAGAAACCATCTGGCCATCAGGACTAAGCATAAGGACCATGTAGAAGTGTTAAGGAACTTCAAAGTTAAGGTTAGTACTCACCTTATCAAATCAAACCTATGTGTCACTACAGCATGTCGAATCGAAATCACTGGTAAAGAAGAAAATGATGCATGCTTCAAGACAAAAACTCTACACCTGGGAGTCTGTTATGAAATAAAATGAAGAATATAAGAGAGAGGGAGAGGGGAAGAAAGAGAAGAGTCACAGAGAGAGAAAAGAGAGCTTTGGAGAGAGGGGGGGAGAGAGAGAGAGAGAGGCATGCACAAACTCATTCATTCATATCTTCTGATAAAAAACGATTACATTTTTATACGTAACAATCCTTTCTCCTTTAGAAAACATTGACCACAAGGTTTAACAAAAATTATCATCAAGGAGGTTCACAGAGTGGACAAAAAATAAATAACCATATGCGAGTAAAAAGGAAGACAGAGTCCATGGTTAGGAAACCGCCAGACTCAACAACTTCTATTGTACCATTGCAAAAGACACTCTGGTAGGGATGCTGGTCTGTCTCATAGATAATGGTTCCCACGAGATCAAACGTTCCAAGCTGCAAGTACTTGCTTACAGCAAAGTAATATGGAAAAGTGGATTGAGCATGACCTGGAACTGTTGCGTTATGGAAGGCCTGAGCGGTGAGGTTCTGAACCAGCATTCGATGATCAAAAGGGAGATGAACACTGGCCTTAATTGTAGTAACATTAATATCTTCTACTCCAAGATTCATTATTCCAACAAGTAACAAGGTTTCTTCTCCAACAGGCACCAACCGGGCGCTGTTTTTTTGGAAAACAACGGCAGTTTTAACACCCAGGGCTAGACTGAAACTGGCATTCCCAAAATCTTGAACATCCTCTCCAACAATCCCCAGATCAGTTGCTTCATCGGCACTCTCTGAAACATTGACAACTGAATCTGACTGATCTCTTCCTATTTTTTGTAGCGTTTGTATCATCATATTTCTCAATGTCGTCATTTCTTTTTCTACCTTTGCCATTCTGTTATTCATTTATGAAAACATTTTTTCCATCAATCCTTTCAAATTATCCTCCATCTTATGTAATTCTGCATTCCTTGTACCTTCAGCTATGGCGTCTCCCAAATTCGAGAGCTCTGATACTAAATGTTATGAAATAAAATGAAGAACAAAAGAGAGAGGGAGAGGGGAAGAAAGAGAAGAGTCACAAAGAGAGAACAAAGAGCTTTGGAGAGAGAGGGGGAGAGAGAGAGAGAGGCACTCACAAACTCATTCATTCATATCTTCTGATAGAAAATGATTACATTTTTATACGTAACATAGTCTCCATTAATGCATGTTAAAAGAAATCCCTCGTCGATATAACCCTAAATAGGACGACCAATGAGAAGAAACATGATTCAAGATAGGAATTTCATACCTTAGTAGATATCACCAATACGGAGATGAAGAAGACACCCGATGGCTCTACCCTAATTCAGAAGCTTCTAGGGTTTCCTTTAGATGGGAGGGGTTTCTTTATCCTCTAAAGGAACTTCACCGAATTTGATCGTTAAAGCATTTGCTTTGCTTTTGTGTTTCTACATTGTTATTTAATGTATTAGTTTGTATCTTTGTTTATTATAGTGTCGTTTGGTTATTTCATGGTATTATACCATTGCCTTTTTTACCTTATCCTTGATGTAGGAGAAGATTCCATAATGTGTGTGTGTATATTTTACTTATTCAATAAAATTTAATTTTTCAAAGAAACTAATTTGTCGTGGGAGCAAAATTTTTTGACGACTATAACATGAACATTGTGGTCCAAAAAGCAAGAAAGCTCCATATAAGACCAACAACTCCTGGTTCCTAACAGGGCGTTCTTAACCTTTTATAAGCCCGAGATAAAATAAAAAAGGACCCTATTAAGTCGACAATATGCAATTATGTATTGTCTAAAAAAACACAAGATTTAATTCTTTTATAGGCTTTTTTTCAATTAAAATATTCTTTATTTTATTGTCAAAACTATTCTAATTTCTAGGATCATAAATATTTAACAAAGGAATTAATTGCTCATCTATGTTTAAATTTTCTATATTTGATGAATTTGATACATGTTTATACTTACTCAAATTGCTAACATTCTTATGAATATTAATCTCTTCACTTAAATTTTCATTAGGTTATTCAAAACCAAAGTTATGAATATCGTACCGGACTCTATACCGGATTGAGGTCTAGAACAAAACTGAATCGGTATCGGTCAATATCGGGTATCGTTTCAGGTAATTTTTTAAATTTATAAAATAGTCCGTGCAATTTTTAATATTTGAAAAATAGTCCATTAGTATATTATAGTATTATACAATTATACTGTTGTATACCAGTTTACTATTTACATCAATCTTGTTTTTAAAAATCTTAATAATAAATAATAATGACAATTCATATGAAATAACAATAATTTTTAAATATTTCACATATAAATAATAACCACAATATATCAAAAAAATTTCTTTTACAATATATCAAAAATGAAAAGACAACGTAAATCCTAAATGCGTAGTAATCATTATAATTAATAATTAAAAAGTGAAAAAAGGTGTTTAATTTAAATAGTTTCCTTAAGTATGTTGTTAACTATGTATGTAATTGTAAATAGAATTAGATGTAATCATGTAAATGATTAATTTACTAAAATAAAAAATCAACAAAATTTTAATACTTTAATTTTGTGATTTGATTTTATATATTTTTATATGATAAAAAGTTCACATATATTTATAAACTTTTATTAAAATTTTTAATTTTAGTTAATATGCATTATGTTTTATTAATTATAACAATTGATTTTATAATTTATATATTTTAGTTTTGCATATACCAATTACCAATTACATTTAACTTCTAAACTTCTAACTTCTAACTTCTAACAAGATAATTATTTATAATTATAACTTAAAATTTTCAATTCATAACAATTGTCCAAAATCCAAATCCAATACCAAAAATAACTTACAAAACAACGTATTTCAATTTTCAATTTTCAGTTTTTCACAATCAACAACAACTATACTATATCTAATATCTATATTACTACACCAGACTACCAACTAGTCTACCCAATTTCAAATTCCAATTTCCAAATCACAAATACAGAAATGTAATTTCAACTGCAATTCTTCAACATTGTTGAATAGTCAATACTCAATACACCTTCGGCAGAACACAATTAACTTCAACTCTTCATCAATCACAAGATTCACAACACAAAAGACAAACCCTTCGAGCAGCTGCTTCAACTTCAACTTCAACTTCCTTCCATTCAGGTCATCACAACAGCAAGCATACGGTTGCCAATTTCAACTTCAATTTTCAACTCAACACCAGCAGAAATACAACCAATTCATAATTCAAAAACTAGGCTTCAACTTCAACTCAATACCAACAAAAGTAAACCAATTCAAAAATTCATCAGAAATACAACCATCAATAGTCAACAATAACAATCACAAAATCATCATCCAACTTTCACAAATCCACCATCCAACACAATAAAAAGTTAAATCAAGTAGAAAAATAAGTGAAAAATAAGATAAATGACAAAAATGAGAAAACACAAAGTCACAAACCCAGAAAAATCCTTCGGTGGTGTGGCTGCTGGATCGGTGGAGCAGCGGTGTTGCGACAGAGGGAGCTACTTGGTCATGATGCAGTGTTAATTTTTTTTTGCAAAATGGTCCCTGGAGATTAAATTTTTTGCAGAATGGCCCAGAAAAATTTGGTATTCGCGGTACCACCTACACCCGTACCGGTACTGATTTTCAGTTGATACGGTACGAAATTCGAAACCCTGGTTAAAAATTATTATTATTTTATTAATTATATTTATTATTATTATTAATTTTAATAATTTTTTATTATTAAAAAATTCCTTATTATTATTAATTTTCTTTTTAAAGTTGATGTGACTAACCTAAATGTTATTCAGGCATCGGAGTGACTTACGGGGGTAACTTAATTAGACACCCCGTGCGTGGATAGTGACTTAACTAGTCACCTCTTTGTCACAGTCGTGTGTTTCCTCTCTCTTATGATTGTGCTTGTGCATGATCGTGCAACTCCACAATGTTTCCTCACTATCACGATCGTGCAACTCCCCAATTTTTCCTCATTGTCACGATCGTACAACTCCTGGATGTTTCCAAGCACGATCGTGCAACTCCCTAATGTTTCCTCTCCATCATCGTGCACTACTTGATGATCCTTTATTCATTTCTCAAAATAGTTTTTCAGGTAAATTTTGCATGGCCATTTTGACAAAGAAAATGAGGTATTTATGTTGTTTTATGCCCTACAGCCAATTGTTTTGGTTGTAGTATAGTGACAAATTATTTAAAGGCATTTTTTACCTTGTATATGTTTAGATGTATATGATAAAGTCTGTAGGATAATTGTGCATTGCAAATGAAATTATAATGAGATTATAATTATGAGATTCATATTTTATTTATGTATTATTCCTAAATGTTCCTAGTCATTGTTCTATCAAGATTAGACATTAATGGAATGTAAAAAGACTAGCTCATGTTTTATTTTTCCTTATGGAGGAAGTAGTCAATAAAGTATAGAGATACTTAAACAAACGTGTGGGTACTTGCTAGAGAACAAGTTCACTGAACAGACCCGATATGAGAAATCCATTTAGAACATTACTTGTATGTCTATGGAATTCTCATTGTGATGATTGTATAAGTGATCCTTTGACTTGAGGTCATCAAAGT
>JANKOE010000205.1:23505706-23516622 GCA_026284465.1 Erythroxylum citrifolium | reverse complement strand
TCTTAAATTCCAACGTTCAATCACCCAATTCACATATGGTAAGTCCTAATTCATTTATTTCTAGGTGTTTGAAAAGTTTCATACACATTAAAAAAAGTTCGAATAAGATTCGGTAAAAATCGGAAACAAAAACAAACTAAAAATAGTGCAATTTGGGCCAAGCCCATAGTGGTATAAAAATAAGCAACCAATTAGTCTATACGCAAATCATATGACAAACTCTAGTTTTAAGGCTTTTATACATTTGTTACCCTATATCTCTAGTTTCTATAGCACTAACAATCAGACCATTTGGACTTTTAAATCATGAGATACAGACCAAATATCATAAGCTGCTTCAAAATAAGAGCATCATCAAGTTACCATTTTCGATCCCAATTTCCAATATCATAAAGCCAGAATTAACTCAGAGTCTCTTTTAAAGATTTTTATTTCTATGTCTTAGGTTTCATATTTAACTTAAATAACCCAATTTAAAGTTTTGTAGGCTCAGTTATGACTCAAAAAATGTGATTGGTTAAACAAACTCTAGACAGAATTCCACTACACAATACTCTCTTGTCATATTCAACCATTTCTTTGCAAGGTATATAGCACCCCACTCTTATAGTACATATCCCAGAACATACCGAAGGTATTAAAAAATACACTCTACAAGAGTGGTACGCTAGGATGGTCAAACAATTGAACTCATTACAAAATTTTCAAATATTACACGTATATTACAGAAAATCACCAATCAAATTGGGCCCCTTATTTTTAATGATCAGTCGAATTCACAATTATTATTACACTCATTGATCAATCTCCTTTATAAACATTTCCAATTCGGAAAGTCATTCCAAAACATAATTATTTAGACACACGTGGTGCGATAATTGGGGAATACATTCTTTAATAAAAAAATAGTAGAAAAATCTATGCAGATGCGAACTAATCTTGACCTCTATGTTTTATCTAAATGCAGTGGTTAGAGTCCAATTTGTCTAACTGGAGATCTGCTCTGAGCCTGAAAGGTCAACGTTGTAATTTTTGTGAGTTTTGTGAACTCAGTGAGTTAACCATCCTCGATGGTTCACTCATATCATATAACACATCAAATCGTACAATCATATAATTCACATCATTTCATTTATCATTATGTAGCATCACAAGACGCTTTTGTTCACAATTTTCACATTTCTTATTCAACACAATTCAACAATACCTTTCAATTATTCAAAACATGTATATTAAACGTATATGCAATGATCATGAGACTTACTTCCAGTTGTTATTGTTGTGATCCAGTGCCTGTAACTGTTCCGTATCTATTGTGGATACCAGGCTCATTAATAATTGTCCCTTATCCATTGGAGATACATGGCTCATTTTACATAGTGAGCCCTTGGCTCTTAATCATGTTATGAGCTTTAAGCTATTTTTTTCACTTTTTGAGCTTTAAGCTCTTTTTCGGTGGCTACTCCGGTCATAACAGCCTTTATCTGTTCATGCATTCATGTAATGAAACGCATCACATTCATATATATTCAATCAGTCACTTGATTTCAGTTTCACATCCACATTCACATTTATCATCGAACTTTGGTCTGGCATTCAGCAATAATGTTAAGTGTCACTTATTTCATTCACATTGACATTCAATGAAGCACTTCCTATGTTCTCACATTTATCAAACTCCTTGGACTATTAATATCCAGAATTGTCTCAATCACATTCATATTCAGTAGTAATTCAATACAAAAATTTAAAACAGAACAAACAACGAAAGTGAGACCATCTAGGTTGACTCATTGTACGCTCTAGATTAGCATTTGCTTCCTTGATCCAGAAACATTTGGATACGAACATTCTATCCTGTATATCAACATTATGCAATACCCATATTGCACACACATTATTAATTACACAATCACATAAAGTTTCAATTGTACACATACGTATATGTGTTATGTATAATGCATGCTCAATTTGACCATTCCGGGTATGTTTCCTTTATTCAAATCTCTTGATCAGTCAAACCTTATCATTTGTATTTTTCTAGCTTATTCTTAAGTTTACACCTCAAGAATACTTGGTTATCCTAATATCATAATTCAATTACTCGTCATTTCTTTTCTAGGATTATTTTCTCTCATAATATTCAACTCTCATTCACCTTTACTTAACACATATTACTCAACTCCTTTGAATCACAACTACAATCATATGAACATCTTCATTCCCATTATACTCATGCCTTTGGTACTTTGATATCAACAATTCATTTACTAAGTTATAACCTGAATTATCACCTCATACATATCACACATTTAGTCACCTAATTCAAGCATCATTCTAGCTTTCTCAAAACATATTTTCGGGTCAAATTTTCATGGCCATTTTGACAAGAAAATTGGAGTATTTAGGCAATACATTCTTCTAAAAAAATGTTTCCATATGTCTTAAGTTTCTAACGACACCAAGTTCACACAATTTGGTTCAGTATTATGCAATTTATACACAAAATACTTCAGACTATACTCACACCACGACAGCACACAGTACTCAACTTCAAGCCAAGTTTCAAAACCCGTAGAGATAGAATTCAAAGTCAATTCCTTCATGAAAATTGTATCCATATGTCTCTAGTTTAATATAATTAAAAATCATCCCATTTGGATATCTACAGATCAAGATATGGCCAAAATATAGATGCATGTTTAGTGAAAACACTCCATCTAACGTATTCCAACACACCTTTAACTTCATTTTCAACTTTACTTTGTCTCAAAACTATCATCCTACTTCTTCTCATTTCAAGACAATACAATAGCCTTTTCTTTGGCTTTAAACTCATTCCAGTTCATCTTTATAACAGCTACCAATAATCCACATGATGATGCTTCAAAACAGAGCATGAACATATATCATCCCTTTATAAATTTCTGCATTCCTTCTATAACATTTAAAATGATCTTTCTAGCTAAAAATCATCTCACTAACAATTTATAAATTATCACTCACAATATACACAAAAACAAGACATCTATAAGCTCATTTTTCTAATCCATGCTTCAACATGTTTTCATCACCATTTCATGATCTTTCAACATCTAAATATCATCATGCATGTTTCACTCAACATATCAAGAAGAATGACAAACTACTTACTTGTTTAAGCTTCAAGTTTCTTTAAAAATCATGTGAAACCCTAACTCCTTCCATGATACACGATCATCAATAGTTAATGTGGAATAGAGTGGGTCTTTTTGTAACAAGATGTAGAAATAACAAAGATCTTGGAGTATAAAGTGAAAGATGATGGCAACTCAAAACTTAGAGTAGGGTTGGTAAGAAAATGCCGTGAATGGAGAAGAAGAAAAATGAAATGAAGAGAGAGCATTTAGCCAAAGAAATAAAATGAAAGACCAAATGGTTGTCTTTCATTTAGGCCATACGTAAGTGAGGTGTGTGGCATGGCAAGTGAATCTTGTCACTTGCCACATGTCACCACCTTGTGGTCTTCACTTGGTCTTTTAAACTACTAGTCCATTTGTTTCCCTATTTCTAATCCAATTGTCTCTCAATTTTCTATGACATTTGCCATTAATTCTTAATGTCATTCATTAAAATTTCTACGGTCATCTGACACTTAATTTCACTATCATTTATCAATTGTTTTGCCACTTGGTATTTTTCCTTCATAATTAATAAAAAATTCCCATATTTCACCAAAAATTCTAAATCACTAATTTGTACACAGTAACTCAATTTTTAAGACACATAATCCCCAATTCACATTATAATCACATTAAAACAATCATTTATACCAGGAAAGTGTCAAATGAGTGCATGAACAAATCATTGTAAAGTGTACAATAATCAAATTCATGCGTGTGTATGCTAACATTATGCATGAATAAAAATGCATTTTTCTAATCTCTCATTGCTATTTCTCGTTTACAAAAAATCTAGGGTTCTAACCCTTTATATAGGAACAGGATGTTATAATTCTCCCCTTAATAAATTTCGTCCTCGAAAGACAAGGGTATTATTTCCTCATATGCTCCTCCGTTTCCCATTTAACTTCATCACTTGAATAATTTCTTCCAATTGACTATAGTCAATGGAATCACTCGGTCTTTTAAGTACTTATTCAGATACCACAGTATCTTAACTATTTCCTCAATAGATTTAGGAAAAGTTATCTTCCAGAAAGTTGTAGGTCCTTCTTTTATCTTTTTAACGGTACATAGTATGTAATTTATGGACATCAGAGTTGAAAGTTATGGTCCTTATAAGAGGCGATGCTCAGGAGCATCGATGCATCGTTTGTAAAGATGTATCGTCTATAAAGACGTATCGTCTGTGATGTCATCACATCACCTGTGATGACGTCACATCGTCTGTGATGATGTCATATCATTTACAGACACAAATCGTCTGTGATGACATCACATCGTCTGTAAGGATGCATCGTCTGTAAGGATGTATCGTCTGTGATGATGTCATATAGTCTTAAGTTGACTTTGCTTCGTCTTAAGTTAAAGTTGTTTCGTCTTAAGAGTTGCATCGTCTTAAGTTGACTTTGTTTCGTCTGCTCTTTGTTTCGTCTGCTCTTTGCTTCGTCTACTCTTTTCTTGGTCTGCTCTTTGTTTCGTCTGCTCTTTGTTTCGTCTGCTCTTTGCTTCGTCTGCTCTTTGCTTCATTTGCTCTTTGCTTTGTCTGCTCTTTGTTTCGTCTGCTCTTTGCTTCGTCTACTTTTTACTTCGTCTACTCTTTGCTTCGTGTACCGTTTGCTTCGTCTGCTTTTTGCTTCATCTGCTCTTTGCTTCGTCTGCTTTTCGATTCGTCTACTTTTCGCTTCGTCTGCTTCATGCTTTATCTGATTTTCTCAATTCATCTTACCCTTCGTCTTAGGTTTACTTTCTGCTTCATCTTACGTTAATAAGAACATCTTCTGGTCCATATTTGACACTCTAGATGACAAAATTTGTCTTCAAGATCTTCTTGAAAGTCTTAGATCTCAAAGGCTTCTTTGAAACCATCCTAAGATGATCTTAATTCCACATCTACAAAGAGAGTTATGCCATTTTTCCCGAGATAGGTTCAATATGATTGAGGACCAAATCTTGTTTGATTCTTTCTACCATAATTTTGTTATCCGACCTCCAAATGGAGTGATTCTTAAACCCATAGATTCCTAACATATTTCTTTTTACGTCTCCATGAAAAGTTATAGCTTTTGGTATTGATTCACAAAAGAGTGTTTGAATCAAAGTAAGGGTATAGATTGGAAGAGTATGAATTGGATGTTTTACTGAACATAATTCGGTATTTTGATAATTTCCGGATTGGTAGAGCTCTGAATGAGATGATTCTTGTTTCAAAATAAAATAGAGACATGGAGCTACAAAAGGCATAAAGAAATCGAAATTTAATTTGGTCTCTAAGACTTTAAAATTCTAGATGAAAGTTGGATAGAGTGTACTGTTTCAGTTTAACAACATTCTGAAATGTTTGGGATATAACTTTTGGATTTTTGAATCAAATTGATTGAATTTGGTGTCATTAGAAACTTAAGACAACGAAGAACACTTTTTAGAAGAAAGTGTTATGTCAGAATATTCAAGGGTATTTTTGGCAAGACATATAAACACAAAAGACATAAAGCATAAATGGAAGGGCAAATTGAACAATTCTCAATCATTAAGGGCATAATTGGAAGAAGAAGTGTTGTTTTTCTTATAAATGGAGAAGAAAAGCATTAATGGAGTGATAAATGAAGAGAATAACAAAAATAAGAAAGAAAGAGGAAGAGAGTTTGGTGGTTTGAGAGAAAAGAAGAGAGTTGAGCTAGGGTTTAATTATTCTTAGTCTTCAGACAGATTTTGTAGCTGTTCAAAAAGAGAAAAAGGTAGAGGAAGAAAAGATCTTCCCTTTGAGCCAAAGATCCCTTCATTTGGTGAAGAATGAAGGTGAGATCATTTTGAATCTTTTAAATTTTTGAAAGGATTTTAGTTCATGGAGTTTAGAAAATGTTTGGGTTTAAGTATTCTATAATCAATTTTAGTGATTTTGCATTGTGGGATTTTCATTTAGATTCCTATTGAATGAGTCTTGGTTTGTTTTAGGGAACCAAGAGAATCCTACCCAAGAGCTAGGGGAAAGACAACCTTAACTTGGATTTTTCAAGCAAATTAGGTGGGTAATATATTTATGGCTATTGTGTAAATGGGCATTTTGCCTATGTGTGTGTATATGCTTGAATTGCTAAATTGTCAACTGCTATAATGTGTTTTATGTCATGCCTTGAAGGATGTATGACATTTTGATATAACGGAATTGTGACTTTAATCATACTATGCATTGAAATATGTCACGACATTTTGTATAAATGAAAAAAAGGAAAGAACATGAAAGTATGGTGAAAATATTGAGCATGTGATAAAATGAATATGTGCTTTTGTTTGGGCAAGAGAGGAACCCGTTTTACTAGTCACGTGCACATTAACCCATAGCCTTCTCCCGGTTGCCCGCTTGAGGCCACGAGATCCTGAGAATTTGGACTTGTTTTGTTCACGGAATAAACTTCGATTTCTCTGTTTCGTTTCACTTGTTTGTGCATTTGCATCTTTGATTTGTTGAGTATGATACATAATTGAGTGTGAAGTTTTGATGGATGAATCTTCATGATATGTTTTACAAGGTGAGATTGGATGATACAATTGCTAAATTAAATGAGATATACATGCATACTTTGATAAATAAATATGTATATACATATACATATACATATACATATACATATACATATACATATACATATATACATATACATATATACATATGTGTGTATGTGCTTAAATTGTATGACTCGTTAACAATGGCTTTAAATATATAAGCCACTAGGCTTCGTAGCTCACCCCATTGTATTGGGACCTTTCCCTTGTGAGTCACGTGCCGACGTCCTACGTGACATCTAGGCCCGCACCCCACAAGGTTGGTGTGCCCGCACCAAGTCAAACCTCAAAACCTTAAAAATGAACTCATCTCACTTACTTCCGAACATATTTTGGGATAGCTCATAAAGGAATTTCAATAAGACTTCTTCACAACATTTGTTCATCATTGCCTTAAGTTTCTAACGACACCAAACACGCTCAATTTGGTTCAAAAATAGAGAAGTATTAGTCAAAACACTTTCGGGATAAAATTAAATCGAGACTGAATACTACCCTCGAATTCACTCCAGAAATTTAAAGTCTTAGGGCCTAAATTGAAATTTGATTCCTTCAGATACGTTGTAGCTCAATATCTCTAGTTTGTTTAGAAACAAGAATCAACTCAGTTGAAGCTCTATAGATCAACATATAGCCAAAATACTGAAGTCTTTTCAGAAAATATCCAACTCATACTCTTTTAACCGATCCTCTCACTTTGATTCAATCCATATTTTACAAATTAATATCAAAGGATATAATTTTTTTATGGAGGGGTAGAGAAATGTCTTAGGAATCCAATGCTTCAAAAATCGGGTCAATCGGAGGTCAAACGAAAAAGTTATGGCCAAATGAGTGGAGAGAGGTTGAAATCGGGGAAGGGAAACAAAATCGCTTGCGACGCGGCGTGAGCGAGCTGGGCGCTCACACGGGGGGCGTGCGCTCGCGAGCACCCCATTGCCGCAAGGCGCCCGCGAGACGTGCACACTCGTGACCGCAAGCGCCTCGCTCTAGCGAGGGGTGCGGCGCCTCGCAAAGCGTCGACCTCGCGAGGGCCAGCCACCCGAAATGACACATTCTGACACCCTAACTTCCAAAACTCATAACTTCTTACTCAGAACTCCAAATTTTGCAAATTTAGTATCCATAGAAAGCTAAAAGGAAGTTCCACAATTTCCATGAATAACTTAAAAACCAGTTCAACCTCTAAAAGAGTCAAAATCTACCTCAAAGTGGCTGTCTGATCAATGTCACCCTAAACAGCAATAGAACTTCTAAACATGATAACTTTCCACTCCATTCTCCAAAAATGTCATACTTTATATCAACGGAAAGATAGAAAGACAATCTAAAACTTACATGAAGACCCCAAGAACAATTTCTAAATCTATGAGGGTCAAAAACCCACTCAAAGTTTCTGTCCCGAAATGTGCCATTTTTGACAGCATCTGCACCCAACTTCAACAATTCACATCTTTCAACTCCCACATCCAAAAATAGCACATTATACATAGTTGGAAAGCTATGAAATTCCTCTATAACTTTCAAGAAGGCTACTTGATCCAATCCAATCCATATGAGTCCAGAATTTGCCTCAAAGTACAGCATACACAAAACCTACCCTTATGGACATTTACAAAAACAATGCAAAGTAGCTTTTAGAACAGATATCGGCAAATCACAATCAAACCCAAATGTCTTTCATTAATATCAAAATATGAATTCTTACAAGCTTTAGTGGGCATTTCTAGCCTCAATACATTAAAGTATCATAAATTCAAATTTCAAAGAAACTACATGAACAGTGATTTTGCTCCAAAAATGCAACTAAAGCGTTGTTCACAAAAATATAGCCTCAAAATCAAAAATCAACGGGAGTGATGCCTTGACCCGTTCGGTCACTCATTTCTTTCTCATCGCCTGTGGATGGGAGGAAAGAAAGGGGCTGAGCTTGACGGCTCGTGAGTAACATATTTATAACCAAGAACACAAGCAAAAAAACCCTTGAACCATTTTATTTCTAATGCAAAATTTACATTAACAATTAGGCCACATAGGTGTTCCAAAACTTACAACTTATCAAGCCATTTACAAATCAACCCAACGAATACCTCAAAATGATTTCAAAACATAGTCACATAAACACATCGGAAATGGTTTGGGTAGATCCAAAACAGAACGTACTACACATTTTCGCGTAGCGGTCATGTGTAGCCGTGAACTTATGGGAGTCCGTGAGGAGCTCCATGCCACTAGCGGGCAGGTGGAAAAAGCCTAAGACAAGTGCACTTGACTCACTTAAGGGACCACCACAAACCCATATAAGCATGCATTTCACATTTTCACACATATTGGCCAAAATGGCACTTTTCCAAAAAGCAATCTTATAACATTGCATTCTTTCTAAAATCACATTCCTTTACAATCATCACAACAATCTAAAGACATTCTCATAATTCATTCACAAGGAAAAGACACATGGCATATTCTTAAATTATCCAAAAGAGTAATAAATACACATTTTTTTTAAGATGTTGGAAAGCATTAAAAACCATTTGTTACAAGTAACTATACTAGCTCATTTCCTCAACTACAAAGATGTTACCCACTTTAAAATCCTTTGCTTTAGTACTATAGAGAATACAATTTGGACATCAGAAAATGTTAAATGGATATTATAAAGGAAACTGAAAAAATATATATAGAGGACATTAAAAAGCTTGCAATTGTTTTGTATATCTTACATCTTTTCTTGGCAATGTACACTACAAAAATTGGATTTGTAATAGGGACATAATGAAAAAGATCATTGCTATGATAATTAACATTACAAAAAAATGGTCTTGTAACAACATACTCGCCAACAGTAATAAAGAATATTCCAAACACTATGACAATTAAGATTACAGTGGAAGCTATATAGAAAACAACACAAATCATTAAGTACTACTGAAGATGAAAATCATTCTTAAATATACAATGCAGTAACAGAATCTTTTTTTTCAGTATAAGGCTTCAAATTCAAGCCATAAAAAGTCAATATGAAAAAGCAATTACTTCAATGTAGAATGGTTTTTCCAAAACATTTCGTGATGATACAGAATCAATGTGCACAAATACATTAGTTAGTAAGGTGAGTCTAACAATTTGGCATATGTTCATATAGTGTATGATATTGTGTCAATTAATTCATCTTTATATTAGACCTTATGCAGGTGGAGAAATTATTTTTCTTGACTCATCCCGACCCTCTCAAGCTTAAGAATGCAAATAATTTCTAGAAGTAAATGACATCTACATTACAATCTTTTCCCCTAACAAAACTACTAATTTTTTAACATGATGTAGTATAAGGGACAACCTTTTACCTACTATTGAGGAGAGGATAATAAATAGGAGAGTTGGACATTAGGAGAAAATGGAGAGAAGAGCTTATAAGGAGGGGAAAATGGATAGGAGAGCTAGAGGCAAGGAGAGAACATGAATGGAGGTAAGGAGAGAAGACACTTGAGGAGATGTTAAAGATGTTAGAAGCACAATTATGGTCCAGTGAGAAAAGGAGTGAGAGGGCAGAGGAGAGGAAAGGAAAACTTATGAAATTATGAGAGGGTTGATGACAAGGATTATGATTTAGGAGATAATGGAAAGTTAAATACTAACATTATTTGATATATATTAAAGAAAATGTTGAAAAAGAAAAATATTTAGCCCATTTGAAATCAATTATTTTTTATTCAAAATAAAAATCGATAAAGATTTTCAGAAAACCTAAAAATAAATCTTTAACAAAGATTCACACAAATGTGGAATTATTTCTTTACTGAAATAGGTGTCTGATTATCCCAATGAAAATTTTTGAAAGGAATTTCAAAAGCAAAGTACTTATCTTGTTTTGTTTTCTAAAGTATTCTCCCTACAACCTTGTAATCGATTGCATTATCAACTTTTTCGCAGTAAACAATGTGAGTAATAAGAGCATACTGATATCAATCTTATGAATACCGTATCGGCTTAATATCATATTGAGTTCTGAAACGGAACTGTACCAGTACCGGTTAGTACCGGGTACCGTTTTGGAAAATTTTTTAAATTTATAAAATAATCCCTAAAACTTTTAAAATTTGCAAAATAGTCCATATTATACAGTTGTACTGTATACTTTACTAGTTTACTGTTTACATCAACCATGCTTTCAAAAATCTTAATAATAAA
>JANKOE010000205.1:23474402-23488564 GCA_026284465.1 Erythroxylum citrifolium | reverse complement strand
CTTTATGGCATAGTAGATTAGGACATATTAGTCATAAAGTGATTCATTATATGTCTAAAAATGGGCTAATCTCTTATTAGGGCCAAGTGAATAAGAAATGTGAAACGTGCCTACAAGCAAAGATAACCAAACTTCTTTTTCCTAAAGTTAAAAGACATATAAAATTACTTGATTTAGTGCATTCGGATTTATGTGAATTTAATGGTTTTTTTTAACAAGAGGTGGTAACAAATACTTTATTACTTCCATGGATGATTGCTCTAGATTTGTGCATGTTTATTTGGTAAGAACCAAGGATGAAGCATTTAATATGTTTAAGACATATAAGCCTCTTGTTGAAAATCAATTAAGTAAAAAGATTAAAACTTTAGGAAGTGATAGAGGAGGAGAATACTTCTCTAACGAGTTCTCAAAATTTTCTGAACAAAATGGTATTTCACACCAAACTAGTGCACCATATACTCTCCAACAAAATGGTTTGGCTAAAAGAAAAAATAGAACTCTGCAAGACATAGTTAATTATATACTTTTGAGTTCAGGTTTGTCAAAAAACTTGTGGGGTGAGGCTTTGTTGGCTGCATGTCATTTACATAATCAAATTCCATCCTTAAAAACTAAAGTGTCCCCATACGAAGTATGGAAAGGAAGGAAGCCAAACTTGTCATATTTTAAAGTTTAGGCTGTGTAGCATATTATAGAGTCCCTGACAACAAAAGAACAAAGTTGGGACTAAGAGCACTTAAAAGTGTGTTAGTAGGCTATACTGAAAATTCTAAATCTTCTCAACTTTTCAGGTGTATTGGTCTAGTCATTTTATTCTTCCTTCTTTGATTATTAAAGTTATAGAGACAAAACTAAGGAATTTCTTGTGATCTGGGGTTATTGTGTCTAAAGCTCATGCTAAGGTTAAATGGAATGACCTATATAAACCCAAAAGAGAGGGAGGATTAGTCATTAAACACTTACCAACGTGGAACAATGTTGTTATAAGGAAGAGAATCTAATGAAGCTTTGTAGGTCAAGTAGGTGCATACCATTATTCTTAGAAGGAAACTTTTTTGGAGTGCACAACCTACTAATAACAGTTCGTGGAGTTAGAGAAAGCTTTTACATATTAAGGATCTCATTAGGAACCAATTCAAATTTAAGATAGGAAATGAGATTTCTACTTTCATATGGTCGGATCCTTGGCATTCTAGAGGTATCCTGAAGAATTTCTCAACGCCCAGAGTGATCAATGGATTGGAATTACCTATGAATGCAAAAGTTTCTGATGTAATCAGAAATAATGGGTGGAGCTGGCAAGAGGCCACAATGCACCCTCGAGCCTCTACCATACCAACCAGATTCTCGACCTAACAGATTGAAATGGTTGGCCAACTCCTCAAAAGTTTACACAAATGCTTCAGCCTACACTACTATGAGACCTCCCAATCCGTGTCTTCCTTAGTATCAATTACTATGGCACAAAATAACTAGCCCAAGGTTCTCCTTCATCCTGTGGCTAGCCTTTCTTAATAAGCTACAAATAAGGGATAAACTCCTCTACTCTTTTATCCTAAATCATTGCTCTTTATGTTTCTTGGATAATGAGTCTATCGACCAT
The DNA here is from genome assembly GCA_026284465.1 of Erythroxylum citrifolium. Lineage (NCBI taxonomy): Eukaryota > Viridiplantae > Streptophyta > Magnoliopsida > Malpighiales > Erythroxylaceae > Erythroxylum > Erythroxylum citrifolium. Next base: position 23,486,958 of record JANKOE010000205.1, on the reverse strand, counting down.
CTATTTTTTAAGTGCTCATACTCAAAAATAATGTGGATACATTGTCTAAACCACTTTTAAATTCACTTGCCTAACCTGATAAACTTTCAATCCATTATAAATTAGTTCGACCACCCTCCAAACTACAGAAATATTGATCTCAACCTTTTCATCATTCTCCTCTCTGTTATTGTGTATAACCTTTGGCCTGGAAGAAACCACCGAACCTTCAAAGATAAAATCTTGGAAGTTCGGAGCATTAACACAAGAGTGGTCTTCCAAGTTATAGAACATCTCAGCTCAAACACCGAGAGAAGGTAATTATTAGTATGTTTTCTTTTCTCTAATAAATTGTTTTGTAGGTTTGATTCTAGTCCTTGAAAATTGAAGCTATAAAGAGTAGTTCAAAGTCTCCTACTCCTCCTCGGTTTTCCAAAGCAAAGGAGATTCCTTCTATCAAGCGAGGGTATTATCCTTTCGGGTTTTATCCATGATGTCCTAGGTGAGAGGTTAGGATGAGTTATGCAATATCCTAGTAGCAGGGGGAACGACTTACTCCTTCGTGTAGAGCAATGGAGATCATATCCATCTGGTAGAATAGGAGAGTGCAGTGATGAAGCTTCAACCTATGAAGTTTCTTCATGATTTATCGAGTTTTGAATAATGAACTGTTCTACTAGTTTAGTCTGAATATATGTGTGGATCTAGTGAAGGGTGTACCCTTCTAGGCATCTCCAAGTAATCTTGGATGGAAGAGATAAATAGGTGAATGTTGTGATCTGCTTCTTGTATGGATAAAATTCTCACCTTTACTTCTTTTGAAAGCAGTAGCTGTTGTATAGTATTTCTCAGGTTCGCTTAGGTTAGGTTATAGCCTTGTGGTTTTTGGAATGAGATTAGCACCTTGAGCTATCTCTAGTCTGTACATAACCTTCTTTTTCTTGATTTATTATATTTTTGATTTACCAAAAAAAATTCTAAAGCTTATAGGCTACTAGAAGTTGACTCTAATGTGATTTTAGAATCAAGAGACATTAAGTTTTTTGAGGATTTGTTTCATAAAGCCTCAATGGCAAATAAGGATCCATCAAATGGACCTACCCCTTCTCCAAGTGTTGAACTCTCAAGTACGTTAAAAAGACCAAGTATAGACCCTCCAAGTGAACCTAGGAGGAGTCAATGTCAAAGGAAGGAAAATATCTGCCTTCAAAGGAAGTAAGTCTCATGAGCATTGCATGTACATTTAATATGTTTGTTTTGAATAATTGAAATGTATTGTTGAATTGAGTTAAATGAGAAATGTGAAAATTGTGAACAAAAGAGTTTTGTGATGCTACATGATGATAAATGAAATGATGTGAATTATGTGATTGTATGAGTTGATGTGTTATATGTTTGAGTGAACCATCGAGGATGGTTAACTCATTGAGTTCGCAAAACTCACCAAAATTGCAACGTTGACTTTTCAGGTGTGAGAGAGTAGACTTAACATCTAAAACAATTTAGAAGAGATCTAGTACTGTTTTTTAATTGAAGAAATGGTTCAAAGTTCGGTCAGCTGAAACTAATGGATTTAGATTGAATTTTGTATAGTTCCTCATTTATGTAGCATGTAGTACATTTTGTAATAGAGCTGTAGACTCTGATAGCTCTTTGATATTGTGTATAAGGAAGAAGTATGTAATGCTACAATGTATATTTAGATTATGAAATGAAAATAAGGAATTGGGTTTTTAATATTGTGATACTTACGTTTTAAATGATGATGCCATGATTAAGTTAATAATGTGAATGCTCTAACATGCCACCCTTGTGGAGTACGTACTCGGCCATCCTTCAGAATGTCGGGAATGTGTCCTGTGGGAGTGGGATGCTATAATTCTTTGGTATCATAGCGTGGTTTGGCATTAACTGGGACAGATATAAGCAAATAGACATGATATATAGTGAGAAACTTGAATAGTAGTCGTTATTATTGTCTTATTATAGGTCATCCGCCGTAAGTGATCAAGTAGGACAATCAGCTGACCTAGAATCAGTAGGAGCCAGTAGAGAGTCTTCTATATCTCGATCTGAGAGAATGCCTCCGAGAATTCCTGAGAGAAGGGAAAGGAGGTATGATAAACTGAGAAAGCAGAGAGCTATAGACTTTTACAGAAGTACAGACCCTGCAGAGGCCGAAGGATGGCTAAAAAGAACAGAGAAGGTCTTCGATTAGATGGACTGCGAGTCGGATGATCGACTATGCAGTTTCCTTACTGCAAGGCCCAACATACCAATGGTGGTAGACTGTTCTAGACAGCACCACCAGGCCTTGTAACTTGAAGTGGGAAGACTTCCTGAGAGTCTTCAAGGAAAATTATATGCCTAAGATCTGCCTGGAGAGAAAAATGAAGGAATTTCTGGATTTAAAGTAGGGCAGTTTATCGGTGGCAGAGTATGAGATAAAGTTCAACAAACTGATGGGATATGCTACTGCCTTGCTTCCTACTGAGGGAGACAAGTGCATGAGATTCGAAGATGTGTTGAACATAGAGATTCCAATGAGGTTAGCCATTTCTAATCTAGGTAGTTTTACGAAACTATGGGCTGCCTCGATTCGAATTGAACAATTGTTGAATGACAGTCAAACAGAATATAGATCAAAGTTTAGACTGAAAAGGCCCAGTGAACCTGAGAGTGGTTCTGGCAGGAAGTTTAGTAAGCATCATAACCGATCTTCTAAACCACCGACTCGATCCAGACAGTTGGGGTTCAAACTGAGCGGTAGCTTTATACAGTCTGGCAGTGGAAAAGGTGCAGTCTCAGGTCAATTGCTAAATTGTGAGCACTGTGGCAAGAAGCACGGTGGTTAATGCTAGAAACTATCTGGAGCTTGCCTTCGATGCAGCTCATTTGAGCATCAGATCAAAGATTGTTCTATTGTATTTGGAACGCCGTCTGGAAGGAGAGGAAGAGGAGTAACTGAAATTACTATCCAGCAGAGCCGAGCTAGTGGGTCTGGACAGAGAGGTTATGGTAGAGGCAAAATAAGCTCTGGGAGTCCTACTGTCAGGACTGAAGTGTGAAGCAACCAACCGCGGTCTCAGGCCCGAGTGTATGCAATGACCAGATAAGAGGCTTAGGATTCTCCAGATGTTGTTGCAGGTGTATTGCTTATTTTTGCTTATACAGCTTTTGCATTGCTAGATCCTGGATCTACGCATCCTTTTATCGCCCCACATCTGGCATCTAGGTTGCATTGTGATAGAGAACTGTTGAAAGATGAATTAGAGGTAGGTACACCGATAGGTAGTACGATAGTAATAGGAGAAGTCTACAAGAGGTGTTTGATTCGAATTGATCAGGTAGAATTAGAGGTAGATTTGATTGTACTACAATTAAGGGAGATAGATATTACCCTACATATGGATTGTAGGGCTATCATGAACTACTATACTAGGGGTGATATTAGAATTTCCTAATCAGCCAAGAGCAATTTTCTGAGGTATTAGTCAAGTAGTGCCAGCCAGGCTGATCTTATTCGTAAGTTCTTTGAGGATGATGCAAGGGAGATGTGAGGCTTATTTGGCCCACATCATTGATACCCAAATTGAGCAGAATGTGAAGGACATTCCTATTGTTAGGGAATTCCTGGATGTGTTTCCCACAAAATTATCTGGTTTACCTCCAGATAGGGATACGAAGTTTACGATCAACTTAGTTCCAGGTGCTGCTCCTATATCTATTCCTCCATATAGGATGACACCTATGGAACTAAAGAAATTGAAGGCTCGGTTATAGGAGTTGTTAGAAAAGGGTTTCATTAGACCCAGTGTATCACTATGGGGAGCTCCAGTCTTATTTGTGAAAAAGAAAGATAGAACTCTAAGACTGTGTGTCGATTATAGGCAACTAAATCGGGTAACAGTGAAGAATAAGTACCCATTGCTTAGAATTGATGATTTACTTGATCAGTTGCAGGAAGCTCGGGTGTTCACCAAGTTGGACTTGAGATCTGGGTACTATTAGTTGAAGATAGAGCTGATGTACCAAAAATGCGTTCAGGAGTAGGTATGGGCATGTTGAGTTCTTAGTAATGCCGTTTGGGTTAACTAATGCCCCAGCTGCATTTATGGCATTGATAAATAAGGTGTTTCAACCCTACCTAGATCATTTTGTGATTATGATCATAGATGACATTTTAGTGTACTCAAAGAGTAGAGAAGAGTATGCTGAGCATTTGAGAGTAATCTTACAGATTATGAGGGAGAAACAGCTATATGTCAAATTCAATAAATGTATGTTTTGGCTAGATCAAGTAGTATTTTTGGGTCACATAGTAACTGGATAAGGCATACAAGTGGATCCAAAGAAGATAGAGGCAATAATGAAGTAGGAGGCTCTGAAGAATGTATCATAAATATGGAGTTTCTTAGGATTAGCCAGATATTGCCGGAGGTTTGTTGAGGGGTTCTCATTGATCTCGGTCTCTATAACTAAATTTCTGAGGAAGAATATAGTTTTCAGATGGAATGACGACTTTCAGAAAGGCTTTGAGGAACTGAAGCATCGGTTGACTACAGCACCAATGTTAACTATTTCATCAGGAACTAGAGGATATATAGCATACAGTGATGCTTCACATCAAGAATTGGGATGTGTTTTGATGCAGTATGGCAAAGTGATAGCCTATGCATCTAGACAATTAAGGTCTCACGAGATAAATTATCCAGTATATGATTTAGAGCGTGCTGCAGTTATTTTTACTCTAAAGATATAGAGACACTATCTGTACAAAGAGACGTTCCAGATATATATCGATTATAAGAGCTTGAGGTATCTGTTGAGTCAAAAGGAATTAAATATAAGACAGAGGAGATGGATAAAGTTATTGAAAGACTACGACTGTACAATATCATCCGAGAAAAGCTAATGTGGTGGCAGATGCATTGAGTAGAAAGTCGAATAACAGTGTAGCTCAGATTCAGTTATCGAGGTTACCGAGCTTAATTCAATTGAGAGCTCTAAATGTGGAGTTGAATCTAGAGTAGAATGAGGTATTGATAGCCACATTAAGACTAAGGTTGATGTTGCATAACAAAATCAGAAAGGTACAGAATAAAAATCCTGATATGGTAAAGCTTATTGAGAAATTGAAAATGAAACCGAATTCTGAGTTTGAACTAAGAGATGAGACACTGTGGCTGAAGCAAAGGCTGTGCATGCCTAATGTAAATGAATTGAGAAAGGAAATTCTAGAGGAAGGTCATGTAGTCATTTATGCTATGCATCCTGGTACCACCAAGATGTATAATAGGCTAAAGTAACATTTCTGGTGGCCAGGAATAAAAAAGCAAATAGCGGCGTATGTTGCTAAGTGTTTAACTTGCCAGCAGATTAAGCCTGAGCATCAAGATTCAGTTGGGAAGCTTCATTCATTACCTATTCCGGAATGAAAATGGGAACGAATTACCATGGATTTCGTTATGGGATTGCCAAAGATTCCGAGGAAAAACGACGTCATATAGGTTGTGGTTGACCGATTGACTAAGTCAACCCATTTCTTACCAGTGAGAGAAAATAACTCACTAGATCAGTTGGCTCATAAATATGTAAAAGAGGTAGTTAGATTGCATGGGATTCCGGTGTCTATTGTATAGGATAAGGATCCCAGATTTTCTTCAAGATTTTGGAAAAGCTTATAGTCAGCTATGGGTACAAAGTTAAACTTCAATAATGCATTTCATTCTCAAACAGATGGACAGAGTGAGAGGACAATCAAGACTGTTGAGGATATGCTCAGGACATGTATATTGGAGTTTCAAGGAGCTTGGGATCAATTCATAGCTTTAATTGAGTTTACATATAATAACCACTATCATTGTAGTATCGGAATGGCACCGTATAAGGCATTATATGGCAAGAAATGTCGATCGCCTCTATATTGGGATGAAGAGGGCTTGAGAATGGTAGAAGGCTCAAAACTAATTCATGATACTGTGGATACGGTGAAACTGATCCGAAGTCGAATTAAAGCAGTTCACTATAGATAGAAGAGTTATATGGACCAGCACTGAAAGGATACGAAATACAGTATAGGGGACAAAGTGTTTATGAGAGTATTGCCTTGGCAGAGAGTGTTGAAAAAGGGCAAGCTGAGTCCTAAATACATTGGTCCTTATGATATCATTGAGAGGATAGGACCATTAGCATACAAGTTAACTTTTCCAAATGAGATGTCTCTGTTACACAATGTATTTCATGTGAGTATGCTCAAAAGATACTAATCTGATCCAATGCATGTGTTACCGACTCAAAAGATCAAAATAGCTAGTAACCTAAGTTATGTTGAGGATTCGATCAAGATAGTGATATATCAAACAAAATAGCTGAGAAATCAAGTAATTCCACTGGTGAAAGTCCTTTGGAAGAATCACTCGAGTGAGGAAGCAACTTGGGAAATGGCGGAGCACATGAGGAGACAATACCCCCACCTGTTCAAACAATTAGGTAAGAATTTCGATGACAAAATTTCTTAATTAAGGGAGAATAGTAACATTCCATTATCCCATATTAAGGGTTAGAAGCTTAGAATAGTGTACATGAGAGATTATTGAAAAGTTAGAAAGTGCATTTCATGCTCATGTATAATATAACATACACACACATGTGAATATTAATTATTGCACACATTAAAATAATTGTATATGAATTCATTGACATTTACTGGGTATAATAGATTTATAAATGTGATTATATTGAGAATTGTGGATTTTATGTATTAAAAATTGATTTGGAGAGTATAATTATTGATTTAGAATTTTTGGTTAAATTTGGAATATCGTCTAAAATTATGAGTTTTTTTACTAGAAAAAACGTCAAGTGACAAGATAATTGATTTATGGTAGTAGAAATAAGTGTCAAATAGCAGTTGAAATATGATGTTAGGATTTTTTGAGAATATGATATTGAAAATTAGGTGATAGTTAGAGTAGACATTGGAGACAAATAGGCTAGTTATTAAAGGGAACCCTAAGGTGGTGACTTATGGAAAGTGACAAGTGTCACTTGCCATGCCACACCCTCACCCACGATTCTTTTAACATTGAAAGACCATTTTAATTGTTTTGTTCTTGCTTTCTTCTTCTCTTCATGATCTTCTTCACTTCGACGACACTTACCCACCTCTATCAACGTTAAACTTTGTCCTCATTTTTTACTTGCTACTCTTATTTTTTATTGTCTTCTTCATTTGTCAAACAAAAAAAAGTAATCTACCCACCTCCATGTTGATGATCATGTGAGCCATGGAAAGCTAGGATTCATGTGATTTTGAACAGTTTGGCGTTTTACCAAGTAAGTATCATATTGTTCTTCATAATTTGTTGAATGAAACATATATAATGATAGTTAGAGGTTAAATGATCATAAAATGGTATTTTATATGTGTTGGAATGTGGGTAAAGAAATGAACACATTGGTGTCTTGTTTTTTGTGTTTATAATGATTAATATTTCATAAGTTGTTGTAGAGATGAGTTTGAAATAGAAAGATCATTCAAATAGGTGTAGGAAAAAGGTGCAGAAAATTTTGATAGGTAGATGGATGTTTCATGTTCTATTTTTGGTGTTATGATTAACCAGAGAACATGATTTGTTTGTGATTGAAATTGAGCTGAAATTGAAGTAGGAATAAAGAGAAAATAATTAGGACATAAGCTAGAAATGATAGATTAAGCAAAAGAGATGAATTAGGATGAAAATGATGATGAAGTGTGTTGGAATATGCTAGGTGGAGTGTTTCCATAAAACATGCATCTGTATTTTATCCATATTTTGATCTTTACATATCTAAATAGAATGATTTTAAGTTTAGATTAAAATGGAGGCAAATGACTATATTTTTCATAAAGGAATCGAATTTGAATTCTGTCTTTAAGGGTTTCAAAATTTTGCTTGAAGTTGAGGACAGTATGCTATCGCGGTTTGGGATTAGTTTGTAGTATTTTAGGTATGTCTTGCAGAATACTAAACCAAACTGCATGAAATTTGTGTCATTAGAAACTTAAGACATATTTCAACATTGTTTTAGAAGAATCTATTGCCTAAATACTATTTTTTCCTTACAAAAATGGCCATGGAACATTGACCTGAAAATTTGTTTTGAGAAAAGCCATCAAGTCGCGCACGATCGTGCATAAGCATGATCGTGACAGAGAGGAGATACCAGGTAGTGCACAATCATGTACAAGCATGATCATGATAGAGAGGAAACGTTGGGTAGTGCACGATCATGAGAGAGGAATCAACAGGAAGTGCACGATCATTCACATGCACGATCGTGAAAGTGAAGATGCAATGCTTTTTGACAATTTTAAACACCCTTCACTCTTTTGACCATAAATTCTTCTTCGGACCTCTGATTGACCTGAAATTTGAACCACAAACTCCTCACACATTGTCCTTCCTCTACACCAAATTTCATTATCATCTGAATTCACTAGAAAATGATTGGTAAAGGGTTGATTGAGGAACTTAGGAAATCAAGTTTTGCAAGAAATGATATATGAATGATCATAAGATGTGAATTAAGGAAATATACCTGGAATTGTTATTGAGCATCCATTGTACATGCCATATATACATATGTATATGATTGAGTATTTATGAAAATGTGCAAATTAGTAATGTGTAAATGTGTATGTATTGCATGATATGGAAGAGCAATTAGAGTGACAACATCCAGACGTTGTCGAGACTTTGAGGCAATAGCTATCTGGAGCAAACTTTGAGTAACCTAGATGGTCTCACTTGATTAATTGTTTGTTTTAAATTCTGTATTGAACTATTATGTGAATATGATTATATAGATTCCGGATATTGATTGTCCGAGGCATTTGATGCATGAATAACATATTGGAAGTGCTCATTGAATGTGAATGTGACGAAATAAGTGATTCTCAACGTATATGTTGAATGTCGGACTAAGGTCTAATGACAAATGTGAATGAGATTGTGATTATGAATATGAATATGAATCTATAACATTGAGCACATTTGATTGACTTAATACATGTGATGCATTTCATTACATGAATGCATTAACAGATAAAGGCTGTTATGACCGCAGTAGCCACCGAAAAAGAGCTTAAAGCTCATATTGTGATTAAGAGCCAAGGCTCATTATGTATAATGAGCCATATATCTCCAACGGATAAGGGACAGTTATTAATGAACCTGGTATCCACAATAGATACGGGACAGTTACAAGCACTCGATCACAACAATAACAACTGGAAGTAAGTCTCATGAGCATTGCATATACATTTAATATGTTTTTGAATGATTAAAATGTATTGTTGAATTGTGTTGAATGAGAAATGTGAAAATTGTGAACAAAATAGTTTTGTGATGATAAATAAAATGATGTGAATTATGTGGTTGTATGAGTTGATGTGTTATATGATTTGAGTGAACCATCAAGGATGGTTAATTCACTGAGTTCACAAAACTCACCAAAATTGCAACGTTGACTTTTCAGGTGCGTGAGAGCAGACTTAGCATCTAAGACAACTTAGAAGAGATCTAGTACTGCTTTTAGATTGAAAAAATAGCTCAAAAGTCGGCCAGCTGAGACTGAAGGATTTAGATTGAATTTTGTATAGTTTCTTATTCATGTAGCATGTACCATATTTTCGTAATAAAATTGTAGACTCGGATAGCTTTTCAATATTGTGTATAAGGACGAAGTATGTAATGCTATAATGTATATTTGGATTATGAAATGAAAATAAGGAATTGGGTTTTTAAATATTGTGATAATTATGTTTTAAATGAAGATGTCATGATTAAATTAGTAATGTGACTACTCTAGCATGCCACCCTTATGGGGTACGTGCTCGGACATCCTTCAGAATGTCAGGTATTTATCCTGTGAGAGTGGGGTGCTACAAAACCAATTAGTTGTAATTGGGTATTTTGAAGGAAATATGCCACAGATGGTATTATTCTAACTTATAAAGCAAGGCTGGTAGCTAAAGGTTTTAGGTAAAAAGAAGGAATCGATTACTTTGACATATATGCACCAGTTGCTATAATTTCATCGGTAAGAGTACTTTTGGCTTGAGCTTCGATCTATAGCCTTCATGTACACCAAATGGATGTAAAGATAGCATTCTTAATGGTGATCTAGATAAAGAAATGTATATGGAACAACCGGAAGGCTTTGTGCTACCGGGAAATGAAAAGAAAGTATGTAAGCTAATCAAGTCTTTATATGGCTTAAAACAGGCACCTAAACAATGGCATGAGAAATTTGAATATGTTTTACTCTCATATGGATTTAGATACAATAATGTTGATAAGTGCATTTATTCTGAATTCAATGAAGAGTATGGAGTGATAATTTGTCTCTATGTAGATGACATGCTCATTGTTAGTCCTACCTATAAAGGTATGGTTGAAACTAAGAAGTATCTTTCTTCTAAATTCAAGATGAAGGATCTCGATGAAGTAGATAATATCTTAGGCATTAAAATTAAGAAACATAGTGGGGGTTTTGCACTCTCTCAATCATATTATGTTGAGGAAATCCTGAAGAAATATCAACATTTGAATGTGAAAGAGGTAAGTACTCCTTTTGATCCTAACTTTAAGTTGCATGAGAATGAAGGTAGTCTAATTGCATAACTTGAATATGCTAGTATAATTGGAAGTCTAATGTATGCAATGAGTTGCACTAGACCAGATATCTCATACTTAGTGTATAGACTAGCTAGATACACTAAAAGTCTTAGCCATGAACATTGGCAAGTTATTAAAAGAGCGCTGTGATATCTTAAGAAGAAAAAAGTTTTTGGATTCTTTATAATAGCTTTCCAAATGTTCTCGAAGGATTTTCATATGCTAGTTGGATTACTAGCATTAGTGACCAAAAACCCACAAGTGGTTGGGTATTCTTGCTTGGTGGGGGAGCTATTTCTTAGGCTTCGAAGAAACAAAAGGTGATTACTCACTCTACTATAGAAGTTGAATTTATAGCTCTATGTTATGCTTGTAAGGAGGATGAGTAGCTAAAGGATTTGTTGTTGGATATAGATCTTTGGCCTTGTCTCATGCCTGCAATAACCTTACATTATGATAGTGAGTTTACTATGTCTAAGTCATTAAACAAAGTGTACAATAGCAAATCTAGACATATAAGCTTAAGACATGCATTTATTAATGAAATGCTCAACTTTCTTCTAGTACTACTCCTAGATTGTAAACAAGTTGTTTAGCGGTTGTGAGCACTAAGATTGTGTAAACCATTCCAAGTAATTAGTGCTGCAATTTGTTACTCTTAAGTGAGAAGGTTGAGGGAAATCTCTTAATGAAATTATTCTTGAGTGCTTGTTTATGGTTATGTAAACATAGCTAGAATACTTTTCACATATATGATCATTAAAAGTGGTGCTGCTTCTAGCAAGGGTTTAAGGTAATCACTTGTATATGATTATGAACTAGGATAAGCACATGGCCAATAATAGTGCTAAAATTGTAATGTGAATTAATTGAATGCTAAGAAGGTTCATGTGTGTAACATGTTTGAACCTTTGTGAATGATAGTTTAAGCAATAAGCCACCAATTTTTTACTTTAGATTTTATGATATGTTTACACTATAGGATGGTCTAAGGTGAAAGCTACCTTCCTTTAGGCATGATTTATTGTTTGTGTTGTATTTTTTCTTATGTCACAAACTAAGAGGGGGACTGTTAGAAATTAGTTTTTGATATAAGTAGTTAAAGTCAAACTTAGAAGTTAAGGGTTGTTTCCTTTCCAAGATTTGTGACTTATAGTAAACAGACATGACTGTTTTGAAGGGTTACTTCCTTTCCAATAGTTATGACTTGTAGTGAACAGACGTGACTGTTCTGAAAGGTTGTTTCCCTTCCAAAAGTTGTGACTTATAGTAAACAAACGTGACTGTTCTAAAGGGTTGCTTCCTTTCTAAGAGTTGTGACTTATAGTGAACAGACGTGACTGTTCTGAAGGGTTGCTTCCTTACCAAAAGTTGTGACTGGTAGTGAACAGACATAACTATTATGAAAACTCTATATATACATGAGTTTTATTCAAGATTAAAAATGTTATGTTTTTAACAACTTTTACCAACACAATCTCTGCATTTATAATTCTTGAAGAACATTTATACTCTTGCAACTTGAATGTTCTTATGTTCTTGGTATCCTAGAAGTAATTTTCCTTTAACTTGGTTTGCAAGTATAGTGGGGGCAAATAACACTTTAAGGAAAGTGTCCAACACACCTAAAACACTTTAAACTTTGTGTTTTGATCTCAAGTTCTCTCAATTCTCTGCAATACCATTTACTTCATTATTCATCCTTGTTCCCTAGTTTAACTTTATTATAAATGTAATAAAACCGCGCAAATTTCTAGCTATTTAGGGACGGATATGTAGGAAAATCCCGGTGTGTGCATCACATACACACTGTGCGGAAAACAAAAATTTTTGTTCCGGGACCTTCCCGAAAGTCAGGATCCATGTGTCTATATAAAGATGTCAAACCATAACGACCAAAAGAGACCGTCTCT
>JANKOE010000205.1:23447458-23467858 GCA_026284465.1 Erythroxylum citrifolium | reverse complement strand
ATCCATCTTATACCTAAATCATCTTTGTCATTTCATTTCAATTTCAAGAGTTCTTAATTTCTTTTCTCATGAATAATCATCAAAATTCTCATTTAATTATCTTAGCTTGCCAAAAGATTCGGGGTCCAACAATTCTCCCCTCTTAAAAGAATTTCGTCCTCGAAATTCATATCTTACTGATAAACATGTACTCATGGGAGTATAAACATGTAGCTCTGAGAGTATCACAGAGATAACTTGCCTTACGCTTGATGATCACATCATAGTAATGCTAAGTGACTGTGCTAACACTCTTGACTCTCATGCCTATCTTACTAAAGTTCATGCCCTTGACGTTAATCCTTCTATTTCATTCACCTTTCCTAATTCACTTAATTTCTAACATTGATCCAATTTGCCTATCAATAAAATAATTTTAGCCTTCGATGACGTGTAAGGCCAGTCAAAAAGAACTATACTTGGATCTCATGATCCTATGAACTTCAAACTATATTCCTCAAACATATTCTTGATAGTTAAGACCATCAATTCAACCATTGACGTGCTTGCTTGACATTCTTAATCATTAAAAGATGTTTCGATGTATTCCTACTAGGATGCGTGACTTATGCCACCAATTGTACTTTGCTCCATTCTCTTTGCTTAATCATCTTTATTGATTTCACATACTTTTTCTTTCATTCACCATGTATCATTCTTTCTATTCGAACTTGACATTTAGATCTGTTTTTAACCTCTTAATAAGGTTCACAACCTCTTAATCCTCTTGGTCTAGTTCTAGTAATCATAATATCGAATTCATGCTTAATGTATCTAATATAACACTTATCCTTACTTGGAATCTCTTACTTGTGCAATCGTAGTCTTCCGATATTTATATCAATCCCCTGAGTCTCATATTTAATTATCCTAATTCATTGATTGCCTCAAATTTTTACAATCTATACTTGCATATGTATATCTAAGATGTTCTTGTTCATATACTATCTCCAAACTTTCAAACTATCATTAATGTGGCAATTCTAAATCATGTATCAGAAATCAACTCATAGGACTTTAGTTGTCTCCACACATATGAAATCACTTTGTTACGCTGCATTGGATTTTAGCCAAATGTCTTATACAACATCAGCGCATGCTATAGAATTGGGATAGTTATTGAGATAGGATTTTATGAATGTTGAGGAATGTCTTAACTCACCTTCGGGTTGTTTTTATCTTTGATTCAATAAAAATATGATTATTTATGTTATTTGGATTCACTGTGATTGATTTCTGCACTTACATAATTCAGTGATAGACTGAGAGGGTAAATCGAACGAAAAATAATTAAATTGAGCTAACAAGAATTAGTGAGTTAATAAGAACAATAAATTAATCAAATCGGTAATTGTGTGAAGAGAGATCTTATATAGGTCTCCAGTAGTCTAGTGGAAAACTTCAAATCTAATTAAGGTTTGGATAAATTGTGAATTGAGAAATTGCAATTTTCCATAATTTAATTAGGGTTTATAATTTAGGGCTATCGGTTATAACTCGAGAGAGAGTAATTAACCCTAGAATCGTCTAGGACTAATAATTTGACAAATCATAATTAATTAAATTAGTGTTGAATATAAGCAAAAGTTCTCAATTCTCTTAATTGGTAGTTCCTTAGGTTAAATCTTGATGTTTGTGTTGCAATTTGTTGATTTGTTAACATTTCATGACTAATTCTTGAATTGAGTTTTTTGATTGAATTGATTGATTGAATTGCATTATTGTTTTAGTTTAGTTAAATTTGAATTTCTGCAATTAGTTTTAGCCTTAGATTTTAGGATTAGATTAACCCTCCTCGTGGGATTGATACCTTAGGTACTACATGAACGACCCATATGCTTGCGGAATATCGAGGTTAAAATATTAAAACTACGCATATCGAAAAACTGTGATCAGTTCCATATTATGGGACTTTAGGATTTCAACTCGTCACAAATAATGATGGTTTATAAATTCAAGATGGTAGACTGTAAATCCGTTGCCCTCAACTCCATAGTAATCAGCTATAGTCAAAACCAAGTAACCCATTCCTAAGTTATTGGTCCTCTTACATCAAGTAGCAATAATTACGTTAAAGATGTGGGTTGGTATTGCAGACTGGGATATTGTGGTCCATGCAACACAACAGAAGAGTTCATTTGTCGAATACTTGTTGGTTTCTGTTTTGTCAAAATCAGTTTGACATATGAATTTGTGTAGCAACAAGCATTCATAGGTCTTGATGATGTTGTTGTGTGTATTCTTAGTATCAAAATGTTCTTACCCAGTTAGTTCAGTCCAGTAGAGGGTGACATGGAAATCATCGTGCTGACCACTACGGACGATTAAGGGAAACCACAAATTTCATACAAAGTCTTGTAATTAAGCTCATAAGGTTATCCCCGCAACCTAAACCATAATTCCCTAGGTTTATTAGATTCCTACTGAAGGGATGCAAAGAATTCTAAGGTAAGTCCTTTGTAAACTAGGTATTGAAATTGAATAAACTGTCCCCATTGAATTCTCTCTATTAAATTTTCGACCTTGTCTCACAATTCTAATCTATCTAAAGCCTCAAAATTAAAATACTTTGGAATCATAATTTTCTTATTACGAAGAGAATGAAATCAGGTACCTTCTTTATTTGAGAAGATTGGGAAAGGTGCTTTGTAGTCAACTGCCTTGTTCCTTTTCCATCGTCCCAAGACTTGGTTTCGCCCAGATGATTGATCAAGCTTTGCTGACTGCTTAATGAATGACATACTGTCTTGCGAGTAGGTAGAAGTTGAAAGAGACTGAAAGTTAGGAATTTAGGTAGAGAGAAGCGAGAGTGTTTGGAGGTTCTAAACTTAGAGAGATAAAGTTAAAATGAAAGTGAGTGAAAAAGAGAAGGAAGAAATGAATATATAGGTGAATTAAGGGTAAAATGGTAAAAAATTAAACTAAAATTTGCGTGTTCCAGTTTTACCCTGCTGCAGACCACGATCGTGGCCATAATTTTTCCACCAATTTTTAATTTTTCTCTTCTTTTGTCCTTCTCTACTTTTTCGAAATCACTTCTTAACTCTTTATGGCCTTTTCACCTCTCTTTTGCTTACTTCCTCGATCATTAAATTTATATCGAAGTCCTATGCCTTCCTGATTTTATTAGAACGATATAACCTAACTATGAAATTCAATCTATCTAAAAAAAATCGAAGGAACTAACATCAAATTAACAATTCATGGGTTGCCTCCCATGCAACGCTTCTTTTGACTTTGGTAGCTTGACGTTTTTCTTGTGTTCAAGGTTGTTTAAATGGATCATGCAATGGTGGCACAGTCATCGATCTTACCATTTGCAAATGAGCTACCATGTCTTGGGTTCCACCATCCTTCTGCTTCACCTTCCTTCACCTTCTCTCTGAGATCATTTCTTTCTAAACGTATTCCTAGGATCCTCAATATCTTCCCATTGTTCTTGAGGTTCGGTTTTGTTGATGTTCATTAGAGGTAAGGGAGAACTATTATCTTTCTTCAACATAGTAAAGGTTATATGGTTGTCTCCCACCCTTAGAGTTAGTTTACCCCCATCAATGTCAATTATTGAGCAAGCAGTAGCCAAGAATGGTCGTCAAAGGACCATAAGGGTCTCCATATCTTCTCCAATATCCAATATAAAGAAGTCTACAGGAAAGGTGAAGATATCATTATGCACTTGGACATCTTTAATAATCCCCTTCGGTCGATGAACTGTTCTATCCGCCGTCTTCACTAGCATCTTTGTAGGTTCAAACTCTCCAAACCCCAATTTTTGACTAAAGGTATAGGGCATCATATTAATACTCTCTCCTAAATCTACGAATGCCCTGTCTATGTTGACTCCATTGATACTGCAAGCAATGTAAAAATCCCTTTGGTCCTCTTTCTTTTGTTCTATGCTATGGTTCTTTTCTGCCATGTGCTCCTTGACCTTCTTCTTGTGTGATTCCTTTAGTGTAAGCTTCGTTTATAGATGTTCCGTTATGTCTTCAACCTTGTTAGAATTCCTTGTTACCTTACTTGAAATTGAATTCCGTTAAGCTAGAATAGGGTATGAAAATTCAGGTCGATGTTCCTCGATTGGCTCAATTACAAGCCCATTTGGAAGGAATTCCATAATTATTTGTCCTTCTCCCTTAGCTCCATCTTTCTGCGTATGTTCAAGTTTCTTTTCTAGGTTTGAGTAATGGCCATGATCTGTTCCACTAGTTAGACTCGGTATTGCATGGAAGGGTTCCCGCATTTCAAGTAGAAATTGCCTCTACTAGTTGACCTACTCAGACTTCCAGATTGTGTATTGAATAAGCGTGGTTCTTAGTGAATTGCTAGAATTTTATTTCAAGCCTCTTATGTGCATCCTCTATGCCTTCAATTTTATCCAAAATCTTATCCAACTTGGATTCCATTAAGCTCGGTTTGTCTTGTTAGAAGCCTAGTTGTCCTTGAGATCCGAACTGTCCTCCAGCATTGTTCGTCCACGAGAAGTTAGAATGATTCTTCCACTTGGGGTTGTATGTGTTGCAGGAGGGATTGTTTCCTCCTCCTCATCCATATTGAGCTCCCATATAATTCACTTACTCTGGATCACTTTCCTTTATCAAGAAACAATCCACCGTATTATGGTCTATTTGCCTACAGAGTTCATACTTAAGTTGCACGACTTTTATCGAAGCTAAGGGCGAAGCCTTTATGTTGTTGAGTTGTCGAGTTAAGTTGTCAATTTTAGCTTGCATCTTCATCATTTGATAAATAGCCACAATTCCTTTTTATTTTCATAAGGTAGTGGTTTGTCTACTTTGCTCATTCGTCCATAGGTAGCTATTACTTGCCATCTCCTCTATCAACGCTTCTGCTTCATCTACTGTCTTTCTCATTAGTGATCCTCCTGAAGCTGCGTCAATTGTTCCTCTCATATATGGGGTTACTCCATTATAGAATGTTTGCAGCAAGAATTTCTTAGGTAGGTTATGGTGATGGCATTTTCGTTGCAAATCCTTGTATCTTTCCTATGCTTCATAAATCGATTCCTGCCACTTTGCTGGAATTTGGTAATTTCCTTAATAATCTTCGTGGTCTTGGTAAGGGGAAAAGACTTATCTAAAAAGGCACAAACAAGCTAATCCCAAGTTATGACATTAGTCGGGTTGAGGGAATGAAACCAAGCCTTTGTTTTATCTTTAAGGGTAAAAGGAAAGAGCCTAATCCTTACTATATCCTCCGACATCTAATGGTACTAAAAAGTTTCACATATTTCAAGGAAATTCATTATATGCTCGTTGGGATCTTCATTTGTTAATTCATAGAACTGCACATTTTATTGAAGCATATTTAGGAGGGTTGGTTTAATTTCAAAAGATGTTGCTTGTACGGGTGGCCTAGCTACTCCTTGGTTAGTCGCATTGAACCCTGGTCTTATGAATGCCATAAGGGTTCATTGTTGACGTCCTTGGTTCTCTCCATGGTCCAAATCTTGCTGAAATTCCTTGGCCATTGTTGCTTTCTTAATTGTCTGTTCTAATCGAGTGATGTCTAAATCTAAGGTTTTAGCTACACAACTTGATCTTCTCGTGACTCTTGTGTTCATGCAAGAGCACGATTTTAGAAATAGAAAGAAAGAAAGAAACAAAAACAAAAGCTAACTAAATGCCTTAAATTAAAGAATCAAACTAATCACCTCCCCGACAATAGCGCCAAAAATTTGATTGGGTTGCTAATTTATGAAAGTTTTAATTAATTAACCTCGATAATCTGCAAACGAACGGTTCGTTTAAGTAATACCTAAGGTGTCGATCCCATGAGAAGGGATAATCTAATCCTAAAATCTAAGGCTAGAACAATTTGCAAAATTTAAAATGTAATGGAACTAAAATGATAATTCAATTCAATCAAGCAAATCAATTAAAAAATCAATCACAAAAATTGAAAATATTAATAATTTAGCAGTTGTAACACACACTCAAGAATCAACCTAAAGGACTTACCAATTGAGAGAAAGGGAATTTTACATATCTTTAACATTAACCTAATTGATTATGAATTACCAGATTATTGGTTCTAGACGATCCTACGGTTGATTAGTCTCTCTCGAATTATAACTATTAATCCTAAATTATAAACCCTTATCAGATTATGGAAGTTACAATTTCTCAATTAACAACCTATCCAAAACCGCAATTAGATCTAAAGTTGTCTAATAAAATATCAGAAACCTATGCAAGATCTCTCTTTGCACAATTTACTCATTTGATTTAATTCTTGTTCTATTAAATCACCTAACTCTAGTTAGCTCAATTTAATTATTTTTCATCCAATTCACCCTCTTAGTTTGTTATCGAATTATGCACATCTAGAATTAAATCACAATAGATCCAAATAACACATAAATAATCATATTTCATTAAATCAAAGATAAAACCTTAAAGGTGAGTTTAAAACATCATCAACATCCAAAACTCCTATTATCAACTGTTACTCCAATTCTATACAATAATTAAACTGAAAATAGCAGGAAATACGAATTGAACCGACGACGGGAGGTAGCGACGTCAGGAAACTCCTGATTTGGGAAGTACGTCGAGTTGGCTTCTTCTCCTCTTCTCTCTTCTTTCTTCTCTTTCTCTATCTCTCGATAATTCTCTCCAAGGTTTCTTTAAAAATTGCTGATGCAAATGCTCCCTCTGCCTCTTTGTCTTATTTTAAAAATACCTTTTGTGTTTTGAGCAGTCCTAGAATTTTTCTGAGGTCCAAAAGGTCCAAAAAATCCCTCAAAACTTGACATTTTTTAGTGTCTGCACATCTCCCTGACACAGGCCACGACTGTGGCTCTGTAGGCCATGATCTTGGGCCACATCTGAGCCTTATGTCATGATCATGGCAAGCAGGCCACGATCGTGGGCCATGTCCTGGGATTCTGTCACGATTGTGGCATATAGGTCATAATCGTGGGCCAACTCTGGTGCTTTTGTCATGATTGTGGCCTATTATGCCACAATTGTGGGCCATTTTTTTAGCCCAAGTGTCTTCGAAACTTCTTTGTTTTTTAATGTTGACCCTGAAACTCTAACAAACAAATCAAGGTACCTCAAAAACATAATAATTAAGCTCAAAGATTTTATATAAAACATTTGAAACATAAATAATTAATAAACTAACACAAGTCTAACCTAAACACATACTAAACAATTAAAATAATAATTAAATACATATTAAACTAAGCTCTAAAATACGATGCAATTCACGCTTATCAGTTACACATGATCGAATACGAAATCAAACATAAATAATAGAAATACGAATCGAAAATAATGGGTTCATAATTCGAAATTTCATTGATTGTCTTCTATCGAATGTTCTTGTGATATAAAGGCTTGATCTTTTATTTCAATGGATCTTTTAATGATTTCTTTGCGTTTTCCACTTCTCTGGACCAAAATCGCACCTAAAGTGTAACGTCAAACTCTCTGAGCCCTTCGGTATTGGTATATTCTTGGAAATCTTATTGTATATTGATATATACATGGTTTTATATGAGTTTAAAATTGTATTTGAATCCTTTTGGTATATATGCCAGTGATATATATTGTTATATGCCCTTACATGAACTTAGAGTTCATCAGTATGCGAAATCTTAGAGATTTCTAAAATATAATCTTCTTAGTGTATAAAACCGAGTCCATTGGATGGATATGGCCATGGTGGTTGAGTTAAATCTGTTCTAATGCCTTAGAGGTGATTAGACATGATTTATAGACTTATTGGACACTTAGAAAGCTTAATTGGAAAAGTTGATGTACATAAGGGCTTATTGGCAAATAGTTAAAAGCTTAAATACTTAAACGTAATTTTTCTATTCTTGGAGGACCAATATGTAATTTTATAAAGTTAAAGGGCTTAATTATTATGTTCAAAAGTCCGGGGAACAAAATAAAATTAAAAGTTTTGGTCATTCCCAAATTTTGGGCTTAATTGCAAATTTAGGAAAATTTTGGACGGTATAATGGTAATTTCACATAGGCTAAGGGAAAAAAGGTAATTTCACTATATTTGGTCAAAGAAGAGTCAATATTCTAGACACTTCTTCATTGTATGGCTGTGCACCACATCACTAAAGATTAGAACACTTTGTTTTAATTGAAAGAAAGGAGAAGAGAGGAACAGAAGAACCTATTCGGCCATCACTAAAATTCTACCATTCTTTTTTATTCTCTAACCCAAATCAAGGTGTTCTAAGTTAATTTCGGATCAAGGAACTCAAATCTATCATTAGATTTGAGAAATTCTCGAAGGATTTTAAGATATCACCAAAGGAAAGTTTAGGTAAATTTTGTCTCATCTCCCTCTACATTATGATTTTGAGTTTGGTGTTAAGATATGTTGTTCTTCATACTTGAATATGCATGAAACATGGTTTAGATGAATGAAATGAGTCATGGAGAAGTCTCTTTAAGCCAAAAATGAAATGTTCTCTGTTTTGGTGAAAGTTTGTGAAATTTTGAATATCTTTTGAAATTGATGGTTTAAATGAATTCTATGGTGTTAATTTTATATTTATAATGTGAATTGATGATGAAAAATGAAGAAGATGTATGCTGATAAGGCTTGGTCGAAATGATGGGGGAAGAAATGGACTAATGTAATGAGTTGTATAATTATGATGAACATGGCTTAAATGAAGGGAATTAGATGGAATGGAGTGGTGAAATGTGTTGTTGTTTGGAAATGTTTGTTATATAAAAAGATAAGAGCATGAATTACTATGATAAAATATTAAAAATATGACTTGAAAGTCATGCACATTAGGTGTTTGATAAAATGCCTAAGTGAACATGGCTTAGGATTTAAGGATTTGTAATGATATGCATTAGAAAGCAGCTTTCATGTTTACTTAGAGTAAACTGAATTTTTGCTTAGATTGATGAGTAGTTGCCTAATGTGCTTGGATAAAAATGTGCTTAATTATGCTTTGAAATGTGTAACTATTGGATCAAAGGCACTAAATGCCTTGGAAAATGAAAAAAAGATTATGTGAATAATAAGGGAAGTAACCATGTGAGAAGCTTAATGGCTGAACCCTATAGCTTAAAGACAGTGATATTGTGTTTTATACACTTATGTTATAGTGTATAAATATGAGATACATGTTTGAGTAGTAAATACATTGTATATTTTTATGTATAAAGGCTCGGAAGTTGTGAACCAAGGAGCTCGCACCAAGGATTGTTAAAGTTAAGGCAGTATGCACCTTCTTCTGAGGTGAGTTGGGGAAACCATATCTCTCAAATGGGATCAGGACATCCCAAGACATGTATGATGACTTGTATGTGAATTTTGAACTTAGGTAATGCATAGTAGAATTGAATCTCAAATGGATGCTACTATACTTGTATATTCAAGAAACGATGACTTTTATTGCATGAAATAATGTTTTGGAATTTACATATGCATAATCGAGTTATGTATGCTGCGTGTCTGTGTTCTCTTTCAGCTTAGAGCCATGGCAAGGTTCCATTTTATCGGTTGGACCGATAGGCATATTGCCTTACTTGATTTTAGTGCTTAATATTTGTATATGATTTTTGTGATTGGTATGGTAATGATTGGCCATTCGTGTGCTAGGCACAACAGATTAAGTGACCCCCATACCCTTGACGCTAGTATATAAAAGTCAAGTCCCCGTATTGACACCTTTCTATGGGACTTGCACATGATTGCATACTTAGAGGTCTAGTCATTGATGAGGTCATCACCTAGGGTCATGACGCTCTTGTTGACTGTATTCCGGACTCATCAAGGATGAAAGTCGAGCCAACACTAGGATCGGAAGGTGTGCACACTAGTGTAGTCAAATAGTGGTGACACACATGATTGTTTTGGCCTATTATGAGATTTGGCTTCTTGACGAGATTTGATTTATACATGTGATGCTTTTCTACTTTTGTGTACTGGAACTGAAACCTATGTTCACTGGATGAGTATTAATAGGCTAGGCCTATGTGGTTCCTAACTAGTATATGTTGAGTCATAGGCTAGGCCTATATGTTTCTATGTCATGTATGTTCACTTCATAGGTGGTTATGTGCATGCTAGATGTGTGAAAAACCCGTCCTCAGGTTATCTAGATCATCTTGGTATGTATTGGGTTCCGTTTGCGATATATGTTTTTGTTACTCACTGAGTGCATACGGTACTCACCCCCTCTGCTTTCCAACCACGCAGGTTAATTTGGTGAGCTTGAAGCTCTGAGTGGATCGTGCGATTTTTTGACATTTTTGGGGCATTACCGCACGTGGGTAGTCTCTATTTTGTACTTTTATTGTATAATGGCTCAGAACTGTTTTTATTAAGTTGGTTATGTTGATATGCTTTATGATTTTGTAAATTAACTCTTGACTGTTTTGTGGTTTGTAAATGACCTTATATAAGAACCTTTTGTACTATTATTGAGATTGCTCTTAAGTGGACTTAAAAGTTTAGAAGTTAGAGTTTTAATATGACTATAGAAGTGCGTTTAAAACTGATTTGCAAGTGTTTTGATTGAGTTTTGGGATTTTCAAAATGCAGTCGTTGTACTGTCCAAATGTTTTTAAAGGATATTCAGTTAGCCTTGCGTAGTCAGATTAAGGGTACAGAGAGTGCCCTTTGACCGGGTATGTGGCGATTGTCATATGCCCTATATGGAACCAGGTTGTGGCATAGAGAATAAGTTCCACATCTAGTCTTCCCACATCTGCTTTCTCCTAATTGCCTCCTAAAAGTGTCTTTATTTGGAATTCTAGGTTTTTGGGTTATGCACGGTCTCTTGCACGATCATGCATCAGACTGTGCATAATTAGAATTCTTAGGATATCACGAAAGTGCACTGCTTTGAAGAAGTGCACGATCATATGCACACCTGTGCATCCCTTCAAATTGGAGAATCTTTGTTTTACACTATGTTTTCATTCAAATTCTTCTACTTTAAGTTCATGAAGTCAATTATAATCTGTATACACACTCGATACGAATTAAGTACCAAATATATACCAAAAGTTATAAATATCAAGCAAAAACACATAAAAAATGGGGTAAAAATATGTTCAATTATCCATCTATCCTTTATCCCTGCACTATGTTCTCAACACTTAGCAGCTGATCTCTCCTCTTTCGAAAGGCCTTCTTAGGCTGGGATAATAGACAATGAGGGATGACCATCCCCCTCTAATATATCCTTGGAGAACTTCTCTGCCCTTCTACCCACGTAAAATGTGAGGAACCTAGAGTCAGTTAGCATGAAAGCAGATTTAGTGGGTGTTAAGCACAATGTTGGAACATGGAAATCTAGACCTCAGATACAGTCTAATAGGGGTAAGCTATGACATTTTCCAAATGTAATGAAGAATGGAATTTTAACTGCTCTAGTAGAACTCCTTAAGTCTGGGCGTCGATGCTGGTTGATGTGTTTTGGACTAAGTGATTAACTTTTCTAGTGGTGTAAGCTTGGGCAATAACAAGGTGGGGGAAGAAAGGCTTGGAGAAAGTTATTCTTAGGGACGATGATTCGTTCCTCTTCAAATTCAATTATGAGAGTACCATAAGTGAAATTCTGGAATAAGGGTCGTGCACATTAGCGGACATTCGATGTTCATCCAACATTAGAGGCCAGAAATTGAGTTTAATTTAGGGAACATCAAAGCTATTCCTTTATAGGTCAATTTTCATAATGTTCCCTTAGAATTCTGGACTTTGGAAGGATTAAGCTTCCTAGCAAGCTCACTAGGTAAGCCCTTAAACATGGACACCCAAACTGTTAATATGGAGCGTGTATATTTTGCTAAAATTTTCATAGAGATAAGGAAAGACTCTACACTACCTCATCAGACGCCTATTATGAATTTAGGAGAGTGATTGAGCCGAAGTTTTCTATATTATTTAGTGATATTTTCATGATTTTTTGTTATACTTTTCTGGCTCTTTTTGTTAGATATTGTGCTTAATTTAGCTAAGAGTGCCAAGGGTAAAATTGTCATAATTAGTTAGTAATTTCACTCACTTGGTTTATAAGACAATTGATATTTCAAACTATTGCTTTTCATTACAGGACACTCAAGAAGTAGAGCCAAGAGTGAAGACTTTGCAAATCACAAGATCAAGTAAGAAGCCTTTTGGGTGAAGTTTGCCACGGCAAAGGAAATGTCTCGTCGCGATGAAACTAGGAAATATCGCCAACGACATTTCGGGTAAAGTTCACCGTGTCGAACCTTCGAAACAGCACCCAGACCCGAACCATTTTCGAAAATTTTATTTACCCATTTGTGCAAACTGACTTGGAACCCATTCTAGAAGCATTATTTTGGGATAAGTGACAAAGACAGGTAGGAGCAGCCACCGTCTATCATTCTATCACCTTTCTCTCATCTCTATCATCATCACTCTCATTTTTTCTCCATTTTTCCACCGTCAAAACCTCCACTATGGGTAGCCTTAATGCGTTCTCGGTTGTGAAGCTTCTGAGTGCAATGCGTGGCTAGGTGTTCCTTTCCTTTTGAAGATGTCGCAATGGCTGGAGTTCAATAAGCTTAAAAGGGGAGTAGTTTAATCCATAGTTCAACTATGACTTATAAATTCCTAGGACTAGGATTTATGATTTGTAGTTGAGCTACTTGATTTAGTTTTAATCAGATATTGGATATTAATTATGTGTGGTTTAGCTCGGTTGATGTATAACTTTGAGCTTTAATATATGAAGTTTCATATATGTCTATTTGCAATCTATTTGATTCTCTCTTATCTTGCATGGTTATGTTTGATGTTGAGTTTATTGTAGATTTCATTAGACCTATTGGATTGGTTAATCCTACTACATATACTAAGAGCACTTAACATGATCTTAAGAAATGGAGTCCCATTGATTAAGATCCTGGACTTAAAAAGTACTTTAAGGTTTGTAATTTTGAAGCTTATTGATTTCTACTCCATTAAAATCAATTTCGAACTATGATAGCTAAAGCTCATTTTCAAAAGGATCCTTTCACTATTTAATCATTTCTTTTCATCTTTCCGTTTTTTATATCCCAAAAAATCCAAAATATATTTTACATACGTTTTACAATTCAATTTAGTTCAGTTAGTGATTTCAAAGATCAACCCCCGCCCCCTTTTTTTCCTAATTACCTTGCATAACATGACATATAGGTTAACTTAGGTCCTTCATTTTGGGTTATGATTAAGTCAAATGACTCGGGGTTGCATCCTATAGTGCAATCCTTGGATTATTTTTTTATTCAACCTCCAAAGGCTTTATAACTAAGGTGCGAATCAAATGGCGTTGTTGCCGGGGAACCAAGAAATTGGTTCTCTAAGTTAACTTCTGTCATTTTGCTGATAAGTGGAGCTAGGAACCTTTTTAGATTGCATTCTAGATAGTTTAGTTTCATACTTGTTAATATTATAGGTTTTCATTTTGCATAGCATCAAAATTTTTGGAAATTCAAACAAAGACATTGATTTTCTTCAATTTTCATACTTACCATTTTGCATATGCTTAGTTCAAAGCCCAGGATTGCACTTTCTATGAAAGTTCGCTGCAGCCGCGACCAACTCCTTACTTCGCCACGGCTAACTTGTCGGTTAAACTTTTGCCGCGGCAAACATTTCTTACTTCGTCGTGGAAAACGTTTCTTACTTCACCACAACCAACTCCGAGTTTTCGTCGCGGCCAACTCCGAACTTCACCGCGACCAACTTACCTATTGCATACATACTTGCATGCATACTTTCATACATACTTTCACACATACTTTCACACACCTATACACTTACGTCCATCACATCTCATATTTTCACTTGACTTTGTGAGCTTGCAATTCAACTATGTTCACTTTTATTCTCTTTTTAACTTTTCCCTTGCATGCCCGAAAAACCAAACTCTTACCTTTCAGCCCTGAAATTGAGAGACGTTTGAGAAAAATTAGAAAGGAGAGGACAGAAAGAGGGAAAAGTAAGGTAGTTATTGAAGAGGAGAATATCTTAGTGGAGTCGAGTCAGACAAGTAGTGAGAGTGAATCTTTAGAATGTGAGATAATGGCTGAAAACCCTAACCTTAATGTTAACCAACCTAGGAATGGTGATAATGGAGGTAATGGGGAGAGTGAGTTGGTGAGAACAATGGAAATCATAGAAGGAGGACCATTAGGGAAGCTACTACCTCTGATGTGAATTATGATCCTTTTACTACTGCTTGCAATAATTTTGATGTGAATTTTGAGGTTAAAGGATTGCTTATTAACTCTTTTCCTAAATTTCATAGTTTGATTGAAGAAGATCCCTATATTCACTTGCAATTGCTGTCCATGATTTGCCAAAGCATGAAACCGGTGGGTGCTTCTCTAGATCAAGTGCTATGGAAAGTCTTTCATATATCCTTGGAGGGTGAAGCAAGGGAGTGGTACATGAGCCTTCCTGACACATTGCGAATGCCTACCACAGCTGGGGTAATTTGAGAACGACATTCTTGAAGAAGTATTTTTCTGCCTCCAGAGCTTCATCATTGAGAAAGAAGATTTACTCTGTATGATAAGACTATGATGAGTCCCTCTACGATTATTGGAATCATTTTTAGGATCTATTATCAAGATGCCCTTACCTTCAAATACTAGACGAGCAGTTGGTGTAATATTTCTGTGATGGGTTGAAGAGTCAAGACAAGGGTATGTTAGATACAGCCTCAGGAGGTTCATTGATAGACCCCACCACTGATGAGGCTTGGGATCTGATTAAGAAAATAGCTCTAAATCACCAGCAGTACAGTGCTAGGGACACTAGAGAAGTACATGAGTTGGGAGCTTCATCAGTTAACTCTAGAAAAATGGAAAGTCTTGAGTCTAAGGTAGACTCCTTGGAGAGTAAAATGACTACTCACCTAGTCTTCATTACTGCAGAGTTGAAAAATATGAGTGTGCATCGTCCACCAACCCCTATAAATCTTACTGCATTGCGAAACTTGTGATTTTGTGATGCATATTTCAAATTTTTGTCCCAATCGTTATGAAGAGGTATCTGCTGTCTATCAAGGTCAGCCAAATCAGAAGTGGGACCCTTATTCTAATACATATAACGAGAGATGGAAGGTAAATCCTCAACTTGGTTGAAGAAATGAAGAAAGTAGACCTATAAACTGATTTTAGCGAAGTAGAGTGGCTGGTCCATCTACTAACTAGTTCCCAAATCAATAGCAAGATTTAACTGTCCCACAAAAGGAAGACAAATAAACTTTTGCATAATATACTGGCATTGATGAAGGAGGAGAGGGCTTCTAATGACAACCAGTTCAATTCTATAGCTTCTTTGATTCAACAAGACTTTTCAAAGAATGCTGCTAGATTCAATTCCCTAGAGAAAAGAATGGAGCAATGGGAGATAAAGGCTAAAAATATTAACTCCTATGTCACTCAGCTATCTAATAACATGAGTGAGCAATAAGCTAGGAGTAGTGGCATTATTCCCTAAAACATTGTTATAAACCCTAAGGGTTTGAATGCATTCACTCTTCGAAGTGGGAAGCAAGTAAAGTTTAGTGATCAGGATGAGGAAGTAGTTGAGGAAGAGATTGAATGTGAATAGTTGCCTCCCACACCTACAAGGGTCAAGAAGTCTGAAAGCTCTAAGGATAGAGCAATGTTAGCTAAAAAGGAGACCACACTTTTGCATAACAAAGGAACAAATTCTGCGAGCAAACATGAACAACAAACAACAAGGGAGAATGTTGAGTCAAACAAGCATGGAACCCATAAAGCCAATGCTAAGGAGGTAAATCTTTAAGACCTTCCTTTTCCTAATTCATATTTGATGAGCAAAAGAATGGTTGAAACTAAGCATGAAAAAGATATTATTGATTTGTTTAGTAGAGTGGAAGTCAATATTCCTTTGCTTGATCTTATGGCGGGTTCCTACTTATGCCAAATACCTTAAAGACCTGTGTACCCATAAGAGGAAGTTTAGGCCAAATGAAAGAGTCCAAGTAAGCTCAAATGTGTCTGCCTTATTCAAATCTCAAATCCCTGTGAAATACCAAGACCCTGGATCTTTTATTATCACCTGCACTTTTGGCAAATTTACTATAGGGAAAGCTTTGTTAGATCTTGGGGCAGCTATTAATGTCATGCCTAAGTCCGTCTACATTTCATTGGGAGTCAAGACTCTAAAGTCTACCACTGTAGTACTCCAATTGGTTTATAGGTCTATTAGGCATCCTGTAGGCATTTTAAAGGATATTTTGTTCCAAGTTAAAGATTTGGTTTTTCCTACTGATTTTTATATGCTTGACATGCCTTCTGAACTTGTTCATGACTCCACACTGATTCTTGGTAGACCTTTCTTAAGGATTGCTAACACCATGATTAGCATGAAAGAAGGTACCATCAAAATGGAAGTAGGTGATCAAAAGGTTTATTTTTAATATGTATGAAGCAATGAAACATCCTTATAATGATTACTCACTTTTAGGTGTTAACATGATTGATGTTGTTGTTGATGATGCTTGCTCTGAATTTAAATTAAAAAATGATTCCTTTGGCTCTGAACTGTATTCACTTGATTCTTCTATTGTCAGTGATGACACCTTTGGGGAAAGGTTTTCTATTAATAGTTCAGGTGATTCTAGCATCGTGGAGGCTGACACTGACATGACAATTACTGAAGTTGTTTCACCACAACATGGCCATCTGTTGAAGGTTTACCATGAGAATCAGAAACCTCTATAACTCCCAAGTTGTTTCTTTCCTTCTCTTATTTACTTACTTTTGCCTTGTGACTGCTTATAACATGTTTTGGTGCATTAGTTTGCTGAGTAAGTGTGGGGGAGAAACTGCCCCAGTAGGAACATAACTTAGTTTTTAGTTTAATTAGTAGTTTTTCAATTTAATAATATCCCTTTCTTGTTCATAGATTGTCCTAGCCTATTGCGCATAATGTAACTTTTGCTGATTCTTATTGTGTTTTGATTGCCCCCTATGCCTTATCTTCCAATTGCTCTACGTTTATATTCACTATGCGATTGCGCTTTGCTTGTTTAACACTGAGAACAATATTGTGTTCCCGTGTGGGGGAGGAATTTCTATCTTTTTGAATTCGGCAAAAGGCTTCTTCATGCATCAATTTTGGCCACTTAAGTGCTTTTACACAGGTCATGTGTGTGTTTAAAGTTGTGAACCTAGGTTTTAAGGCAAACTTGAAATTGCATGGCCTTTTTCCACGTTTTAGCCAACTTTCGCTGCGTCGAAGTCCCAGCATTTACATACTTCACCGCATCCAACAATATTTCGCCGCGGTGAAACCCCCTTACCTCTTCTCGGCCAAGCCAATGCTTTTATTTCCTCTGTTCAAATTCTTCCAAATTAGATTCTTAATACTTCTATGTCGAAGTTTTGAAAAATTTCAAAGTTTTACATGTACTTTTTAAAAAAACCATCCATGTTTTCAAATGATAGTTGATTTTGGATAATTCCATTTTCAATGTTTTCAACGAGAGGTAAGTGAGGGTATGTTAAGAAAGTGGCACTATGTGTTTTCAAACCTTGAGATTGCTTAATTGAGATACTAACCTTGTTGGAAGGATATTTGGGCTTGAATTCTTTCATTTGTGTATATCTGCTTAATTTCATAACTATCTATAACTTGTTTTAATTCTTAATTAAGGCTTGATGAACTAAAATTTTGTGAATATGATAGAGGCATTCATTTCAAAATCATTAACCCAAACACAAGCCCCAGACACTTAACCATTGCTAGCCCCTTGAGCCATCGTTTTGAGTGCATGCACATGTCTACATATTGATGTAACTATTTTATCTCCAACTTTTTAAGTTGATCTTTGTAGAGAGTAGGATTCATATGAAGTCTCAATAAAAAAAAGGGTCAATTCACCGAACTTTTGATGAATCTTGATTGACTCTGAATTATGAAGTTTACCTGAGCAATTGTTTTATAGTATAGAATTCAATTATGTTGAAAAATATAAAAAAGAAATAAGTAGTAAAAGAAATGCAACTATGCTAGAATTTTAAATCTTTTCTTTAGAATAGTTGATGCTTGTTTCATGAGGAGAATAATTATGATGCATGCTACTCATCTTTTTCTTTTATTCCATCCCTTTCACTTGGCCTTCATCCATCATTACAACCCTTAAAGTCCTCTTGAATTGCAAAATTATGGTTCTTGTAGTGGAGAGGTAGAGCTATCACGAGCTTATGGTAGAAAATGGACTAAGCAGATTTTCAAGTGAAATTATCCCAAGACAAGTGAGTTGAGAGTTAAACAGTTTCCCTTGAGAGAAATCTCTTTTGCTCAATCTTTTAGATTAAATACTTAAAGTGTCTATCTTCTTAGCACTCTTTCAGTTTGCTTTGGTTGATTTATGAGAAAGTGGTTTTACTAATTTTTTGCTCTCATTTTTAAGTATGGTCGGTATTTTCTCTTGCACGTGTATCTCTTTGATCTTTTATAAACTTTGTCCAGGAGTACAAAGGTCTAAGTGTCGGAGAATTTGATTGAACCCAAGTTTTCTCTATTATTTAGTGATATTTTCATGGTTTTTTATACTTTTCGGCTCTTTTTGTTGGATATTGCGCTTAATTTAGCCAAAGAGTGCTTGTTTTGAATTAATATAGTTTAAGGGTAAATTTGTCATAATTGGTTAGTAATTGCACTCACTTGGTTTAGAGGACAATTGATATTTCAAACTATTGCTTTCATTTCAGGACACTCAAGAAGTAGAGCCAAGAGTTAAGACTTTGCAAATCACAAGATCAAGTAAGAAGCCTTTTGGGTGAAGTTCATCGCGGTAAAGGAAATGTCTCGCCGTGGCGAAACCAGGAAATATTCGACCTTTCGGGTAAAGTTTGGCGTGGCGAAGTCAATGTTTCGCCTCGGTGAACCTTCAAAGTGGTACCGAGACCTGAACCATTTTTGGAAAATTTACTTGCCCATTTGTTCAAACCGACCCAGAACCTATTCTAGAAACCTTATTTCGGGATAAGTGACAAAGGCAAAATGGAGCAGCCACCATCTATCGTTCTATCACCTTTCTCTCATCTCTCTCATCATCGCTCTCATTTTTTCTCCATTTTTCTACTGTTAAAACCTCCACTATGGGTAGCACTGATGCATTCTCAGTTGTGAAGCTTCCGAGTGCAATGCGTGGCTAGGCGTTCCTTTCCTCTTGAAGATGTAGCAATGGCTGGAGTTCAAAGAGCTTAAAAGGGGAGTAGTTTAATCCATAGTTCAACTATGACTTATAAATTCCTAGGTCTAGGATTTGTGATTTGTAGTTGAGCTACTTGATTATAGTTTTAATCAGATATTGGATATTCATTATGTGTGGTTTGGATCTGTTGATGTAGAACTTTGAGCTTTAATATATGAAGTTTCATATATGTCTATTTGCAATCTATTTGATCTCTCTTATCTTGCATGGTTATGTTTGATGTTGAGTTGATTGTAGATTTCATTAGACCTATTGCATTGGTTAATCCTCCTACACACACTAAGAGCACCTAACAGGATCTTAAGAAATGGAGTCCCATAGATTAAGATCCTGGACTTAAAGAGTACTTCAAGGTTTGTCATTTTGAAGCTTGGTGATTTCTACTCCATTAAAATCAATTTCGAACTATGATAGCTAAAGCTCATTTTCAAGAGAGTTCCATCACTTTTTAATCACTTGTTTTTATCTTTCCATTTTCTATATCCCAAAAAATCCAAAAATACATTTTACAATTCAAATTAGTTTAGTTAGTGATTTCAAAGATCAAAAATCCCCTTTTTTTTTCCTAATTAGCTTGCATTACATGACATATAGGTTAATTTAGGTCCATTCATTTTAGGTTCTGATTAAGTGAAACGACCTGGGGTTGTATCCTATAGTGCAATCCTTGGATTATTTTTTTATTCAACTTCCAAGGGCTTTACGACTAAGGTGCAAATCAGAGAGAATGGAGAGCTTATAAAATTTGTGGTTAATCTTTCCTATGCTTGGAAGACAAATACAGTGAAGAAAAATTAGAAATCAACTGGGATTTTGTTTAAAATAGGAGCCCACAATGAGACCTCTAAAAGAGAATCAACAGTAGAAATAATGGAGCTGTTGGACTCCGAACTTTTGATGAAAATTAGAAATATTAAAATGAGCTTAATTGAGAAAGAAATTGGTGAGAAAACTTAGGAATTGAAGAAAATTTGATGAAATTAAGAAAAGTTATGAGAAATGAATTGTTTAATTTTGAGGACTTTGATATTTGAGTGAACTTATATAGATTATGAGAAGAAAGTGGATGAGTTGATTGAAATAAAGTTAAATAGCAAGAATTAAAAAGAAAAAGTGTGAAAATT
>JANKOE010000205.1:23300838-23313259 GCA_026284465.1 Erythroxylum citrifolium | reverse complement strand
CAATAGTGAAGAACAAGTACCCGTTACCTAAAATTGATGATTTGCTTGATCAGTTGCAAGGAGCTGAGGTGCTCACTAAGTTGGACTTGAGATCTGGGTACTATCAGTTGAAGATAGCAGATGCTGATGTACCGAAAAGTGCATTCAGGAGTAAGTATGGGTACATTGAGTTTCTAGTAATGTTGTTTGGGTTAACTAATGCCCCAGCTGCATTTATGGCTTTGATGAATAAGGTGTTTCATCCCTACCTGGATTGTTTTGTAATTGTATTTATCGATGATATCCTAGTATACTCAAAGAGTAAAGAAGGACATGCTGAGCATCTGAGAGTGATCTTACAGATTATGAGAGAAATAATTATATTCCAAATTCAGTAAATGTGAATTTTGGTTGGATCAAGTAGTATTTCTAGGTCACATAATGACTAGACAAGACATATAAGTGGATCAAAAGAAGATAGAGGCACTAATAAAGTGGAAAGCTCTGAAGAATGTATCAGAAATCCAGAGTTTCTTAGGATTGGCTAGATATTATCGGAGGTTTGTCAAGGGGTTCTCGTTGATCTCAGCCTCTCTAACTCAGCTTCTGAGGAACATCGGTTGATTGTAGCACTTAAGCAGTTGAAACATCGGTTGATTGTAGCACTTACGTTAACTATTCCATCAGGAACTGGAGGATATGTAGTATACAGTGATGCTTTGCATCAAGGATTGGGATGTGTTTTGATGTAGTATGGCAAAGTGATAGCCTACACATCAAGATAATTAAGGTCTAACGAGATAAATTATCTGGTACATGATTTAGAGCTTACCGCAGTTGTTTTTGCTGTAAAGATATGGAGACATTATTTGTATGGAGAGACCTTTCAGATATATACCGATCATAAGAGCTTGAGGTATCTATTGAGTCATAAGGAATTGAATATAAGACAAAGGAGATG
Organism: Erythroxylum citrifolium; assembly: GCA_026284465.1. Taxonomy (NCBI): domain Eukaryota; kingdom Viridiplantae; phylum Streptophyta; class Magnoliopsida; order Malpighiales; family Erythroxylaceae; genus Erythroxylum; species Erythroxylum citrifolium. Next base: position 23,312,319 of record JANKOE010000205.1, on the reverse strand, counting down.
GATAGAGTTGTTAAAAGATTATGACTATATGATTTAGTATCATCCAGGAAAAGCTAATGTAGTAGTTGATGCTTTAAGTAGAAAGTCGATCAGCAGTGTAGCTCAGATTTAGTTATTGAGGTTACCTAGCTTAATTTACTTGAGAGCTCTAAATATGGAGTTGAATCTGGAGCAGAATGAGGCATTAATTGCTATATTGAAGCTAAGGCTAATGTTGCATGGTAGAATTAGAAAGGTACAGAGTAAAGATCCTGAAATGTTGAAGCATACTAAGCGATTGAAAATGAATATAGATTCTGAGTTTGAACTGAGGAATAAGACACTATGGCTAAAGCAGAGGCTATGTGTGCTTAATGTGGATGATCTGAGGAAGGAAATTTTAAAAGAAGCTCATATGGTCGCTTATGCTATGCATCCTGGTACCACCAAGATGTATAACATGCTGAAGTAGCATTTTTAGAGGCCTAAAATGAAAAAGTAAGTAGCGGAGTATGTCGCTAAATGTATAATATGCGAGTAGATTAAGGCTGAGCATTAGGCTTCGGTCGGAAGTTACATTCGTTGCCTATCCCAGAGTGGGAATGGGAACGAATCACCAAGGATTTAATTATAGGATTGAGAAAGACTCCGAGGCAGAACGATGCTATATGGGTTATGGTGGACCGATTGACTAAGTCAGCCCATTTCTTACCAGTGAGAGAGAATAACTCACTAGACCAGTTGGACCGGAGGTATGTGAATGAGATAGTTAGATTGCATGAGGTTCTGATGGTCATTGTATCGGACAAGGATCCCAGATTTACTTCAAGATTTTGGAAGAGCTTGCAGTCAGTTATGGGCACAAAGTTAAACTTCAGCACTGCATGTCAGCCTCACATCGATGGACAGAGTGAGAGGACCATCAAGACTGTTGAGAATATGCTCAGGGAATATGTATGGGAGTTTCAAGGAGAATGGGATCAGTATATAGCATTTATTGAGTTTGCAAATAATAATCAATATCACAGCAGTGTCGGCATGGCACCATATGAGGCATTGTATGGTAGAAAGTGTCGATCGTCTTTATATTGGGATGAAGAGGGCTTGAGAATGGTTGGAGGCCCAGAATTGATACAAGATATAGTGGATAAGGTGAAACTGATCTGAAGTCAAATTAAATAGCCTCAGGATAGAAAAAAGAGCCATATGGATCAGCATTAAAGGGATAAGGATTACAGTGTACGAGATAAAGTGTTTTTGAGAGTATCACCTTGGTGAGGAGTGCTGAGGTTCGGTAAAAAGGGCAAACTGAGTCCTAGGTACATTAGTCCATATGAGATAATTGAGAGGATAGGACCATTGGCATACAAGTTAGCCTTACCGAATGAGATGTCTCAATTACACAATGTGTTTCACGTGAGTATGCTAAGAAGATACCGATCTGATTTGATGCATGTGTTATTGGCCTAAGAGATTAAAGTTACTAGTAACTTAAGTTATGTTGAGTAGCCGATCATGATAATGGGATCTCAGATAAAATAGTTGAGAAACCGAGTAATTCCAATGGTGAAAGTCCTCTGGAGGAATCACTCGACTGAGGAAGCAACTTGGGAAATGGAGGAGCATATGCAAAGATGATATCCCTACTTGTTTGAGCAATCAGGTAAGAACTACAAGGATGAAATTTTCTTTTAGGAGGGGAGAATTGTAACATCCCTTTATCCCATGTCAAGGTTTAGAACCCTAGAATAGTGTATATGAGAGTTTATTGAGAAGTTAGAACGTGCATTTAATGCTCATGCATAATATATCATAAACATACACGCGAATATTGATTTTTGCACATTAAAATGATTGTACATGAATTCATTGACATTTTTAGGTAAATTGAGTTATAAATATGATGATATTGAGAACTGTGGTTTTTATTTGTTGAAAATTGATTTGGAGAGTATATGTATTGATTTTGAATATTTGGTCAAATTTAGGAAATTTATGAAATTTTGGGTATTTTCATACTAGGAAAAATGCCAAGTGGTAAGATAATTGATAAATGGTAGTAGAATTTATTGTCCAATGACAATGGAAATTTTGATAAATGACTTTGGAATTTATTGACAAGTGTCATTGAAAATTGGAAGACAATTGGATTAGAAATTGGACACAAATAGACAAGTTATTAATAAGGGTCCAAATGGGACCATAGGAAGGTGACAAGTGGCAGTGACAAGTGGCACAACCACTCAGCATTTATCTCTCATGTTTTTTACATTTTTGGAAGACACTCTCCTTAATGTCTTTCATTTCTACTCTTGTCTTCATCATCTTCTTGGCTTTCTCTTCTTTTTCTTCACAATTTTGATTCACCAAACCTTCATAAATGTTACATCTTACTTTCATCTATCAATTGCTATCTCCATCTTGTTGCCTCTTTCATTTGCTACAACAAAACCTAACCTAATCCACCTTTAAGATGATGATTGTGTGACATGGGAGGTTAGGGCTTCTTGTTGTTTTTTAATAACTTAGAGTTTCATCAAGTAAGTAGCTTGTTAATCATCATGGTTAGTGTTAAATGAAGCATATATGATGATAGTTTGAAATAAAATGGACATAAAATGATGTTTTACATATACTGAATGCGAGTGATGAAATGCCTATGCAAATGTCTTGCTTTTATATAAGCGTTTGCAAATGAATGGACATGTTTGATGTTCTATTTTGTGGTTTTGATTAATATTTTTATGACTTGTTTTGTGAATGTTTTGAGTTGTATATTGAGGTGAGAATGAAGAGGAAAGGAAGCAAAAAAGATTATTTATGTACAAGATCTGTTAGATGTAAAATGTAGGAAGTTATAAAAATATGGAAAATTGGAAGAAAGTGGTTGGCATATTTTAGCTATAGTGTTTTCACTGATTAAACATCTGTATTTTAGCCATAACTTGTTATGTAGTTATCCAAATGAGATTATTTTTTATTTGGATTAAGTTAGAGACTTATGGCTACATTTTTCATGAAGATATCGAATTCAAATTCTATCTTTAAAAGTTTCAAAATTAGATATGAAGTTAAGTACTGGGTGTAGTAAATTAATGGATGAACACGTGTGTTTATGTTCTGTTTCGAGAATATGAAAACCATAAGTGATAAGTTGTTATGTAGATATTATGAGATGGGAATTAATTAATGAAAGTAAAAGTTAGGCTAACCAAAATGTTGAGTTATGTTCTTGAAATGAGATGAATTAAGGTAATAGTTAGGAATGAAATGAATTAGAACATGTGCAGAAAAATTTATGATGAAAATGTATAAGAATGTGTTCTATTTTGGTGTTTGTGATCAAGTATAGATTTTGATTTGTGTGTGGATGTTATTGAACTGAAATTGAGGTATACATGAAGAAGTTATCAACTTGAAATGATGAATGTTGAATATGAATTGTTTGAGACTTATGAATGAGATATGTTATGGAAAAAGGATAGGATTTCATGAATGATGAGTTTTAGTGAAAATGATGAATTAAACAAGTTGAGGTTTGAGAGTTTAATTAAATCAATTTGATAATTGAATTACTATAAAATGATGTTGCATTAGAAGAGGTGAATTTGGGAAAATTTAGAGTGAAAGTGATGTTAGAATGTATGTAGAAACCATTGGATGTGCGCTTGAGTGAGTTGTGCCTCTCCTATGTCTATTGGGCGGACTTCAGGTTTGTTGGATGGAACTTCCCAAGTCTAGAAAACTTCCCAGCCTCATTTATGTCCATTAAACGGACTTTAGGTTTGCTGAATAGACTTTCAAAAGTCTGAAAAAATTCCCAGCACCGTTCATGTTTGTTTTGGTGGGATGTATGTCCACTGAGCGGACATTCATAGTACACTTACATAAATTTGTGATTTTGACCCTTTAAATGGCAAAATCTCTCTTTTTAGTCTTTAGTTGTAGATCTCAAAGGTCTCTTCTAAAGTGTCCTAAAATGAAATTAATCCAACATTTACAGAAAAATTTATGCTTTTTGTACCATGATATGTTTGTTTATAGATGATTGACTTACTAATGTTTTTCCCATGAGTTATTTCGGCGTAATTATGATCTTGAATGAGCCTAGTTGATGTTGGATTGAGCTATTAAAGTAAGGAAAGTGTATAAGGTGTTAAGTAAAGATTCAAAGATCATGTTAATTGGTTATGAAATGAGTATTAAGGAAATATACCCGGGATTGTCATTGAACATGAATTGTACATATTCCATATATACATATGTGCATAAATGAATACTTGTAATTATGTAAAGTTGTGATGTGTATAAATGTGTATGTATTGCATGATTTAGAAGAGCATATTGAGCGACAACATCCAAATGTTATCGGGACTTCGAGGAAATAGCTTTTTGGAGCAAACTGTGAGTAACCTAGATGGCCTTACTTAATTAATTATTGCTTTAAATTCGGTATTAAACTATTTTTTGGAATTGATTGTGTTAATTTCGGACATTGAATGTTTGAGGCGTTTGATGCATGAATGACATACTGGAAGTGTTCCTTGTACGTGAATTTGCGAAATATGTGATTTCTTAACATTTTGTTGAATGCCGGACCAAGGTTTGATGATAAATACGAATCATGAATGTAAATGTGATTGTGTAAGTGAAATCAAATGACTGAGTGATTATATGAGAATGTGAGGCATTTAATTACATGAATGCATGATTAGATAATGAAAGTTGTGACTTGAGTAGCCACCGAAAATGAGCTTAAAGCTCAAAATGTGTTTAAGAGCTAAAGGCTCACTATGTATAACGAGCCCTGTATCCCCAACGGATAAGAGATAGTTATCAATGAGCCCAGTATCCACCATGGATACGGGACAGTTATAGGCACTTAGTCACAACAATGTAATACTCGAAAGTGAGTCTCACGAATATTACATAAACATTTTAATATATTTGTTTGAATGATTGAAGTGTATTATTGGCTTGTAATTGAATGATTAAGTGATATGTGATGCTATTTAATAAATGAAAGATCTAAATTAAGTGCCTACACGTCTTGATATGTTGTATTAATTGAGTGAACCATTGAGGATGGTTACCTCACTGAGTTTACAAAACTTAACAAAATTGCAGCGTTGCCATTTCAGGACCGAGACAGGACACTAGTGATAGAGAGGCTCTACAAGAAGCATAGTTCTTGTACTTTTGGAAAGAAGAAATGGCTCAAAGGTTGGTCAGCTGAGATTGAAGGATTAGATAGAATTTTTGTTTAATTCCTCATGTGCGTAGCATATTTTGTATTTAGTTTTGACATTGTACATATTTGGATGATACTGTAAAGCTACAATGTACATATTGTTTAAGAAATGAAATGAGGAATTTGGTTTTTAAATATTGTGTCTTTCTTTATGATGCCTTATAAGAGAAGATGATTGCTCAAGCACACCACCCTTACGGGGTATGTATTCGGATATCACTTAGGATGTCGGGTACGTGTCTTATAAGAGTGGGGTGCTACACTTAAGATCTTAGAAGCTTCTTCATATAACGCACAATTTAGATTAGTGATAAAGTATTTGATTGTGTCTCTTATTCCTAGTCTTTGACAAGTAGCCAACCAAAATATAAAGGATTGAGAAAGACAAATAATTGAGTCCCATATCAGATTATAATCAAGTTTGTAGATCTGTTATCCATTAAGAAGCTTATTGCAAGATTTAGTGGTGAATATGGAAGATTTATCCAAGGTCTAGGCCATTGTATCATATATGGATGAATTAGGGGAGTAAGAAGGCATACTATCTATGATTTCTTCTCTATCTTATAGAATGAAGGAGTCAATGCCAAAAATGATCCTTGATGAATGCTTGAACCTTCGTATTAGTAGGGATGATAGATTTCAGAGGTTAGAAATCAGTTAGCATATAAAGAGGACCCTTAACATACTAATGATCAAATCAGAAAGAGATATTGTAACCATCTCTAATCTTGTATTCGATATGTAAGTGAACTACCCCTCACATTTTCAAGATTTAACTATGTAAGAAATTATAGTTGTAGCTTTAACATTCCAAATACTTGCAACCTTTAGAAAATGAAGGTGTGTCCATCTTACCCGAAGGTTTTCTCCATCAAAACAAAGTCTCCAAAGTATCTTGATGAGTATGATTTTACTCATAGTTTAGATTGAAGTGATTCCCGATCCTCTATGAATCTTAGCTTAGCATATAATTATCCATCTCATCTTGGGCACTTTGGGTTTTGTATTTGATCCACTATAAAGAAAGCCACTTAATAGCCTACTAATATCCTTTATCACCCCTTTAGGAAGATTGATATAATATAGACCCAATAAGTATATAGATTGCATAAAATGGAGAGGATCAGTTGTAATCTTCCACTATAAGATAAACAATTATTGCACCAATTGTTGAGTTTCATTTTTATGGAGTTTAGGATAGGAGAATAGTCCTTCTTAGTGAGCTTCTTCATAGTTATGGAAATCCCAAGGTATTTGAAGGGGAGTTGTTATTGATTCAACCCTTTAATGATGGGAAATGCACATGTACTAGGATTGAAACTAGTAAAAAGAATGAAGGAACTCTTGTTAGGGTTAAATGGAAAAATTGCAATGTCTTTTAATTCCTCTAGAGAGTTGATAAGTAGCTTAATAGAGGAGGAATTATACCATACAGAAAACCAAATCATCTGTGAAGGAGATCTGGAATATTTTTAATTTACAACCCTTGTAATGATACCAAGATCTAGGTTCTTTTGCAATCTTAAGCTTGGTAAGTCTATGAAAGATCTCTATGCAAATGACAGAAGGTGGGATGATAGGGGATCACCCTACTTAAGAGGATTAAGTTAGTTAAAAAAAGGATACAACTTTGAAACCAAGTTATAAAGATTTAAGGCAGTCTCAAAGCTTGAAATGAGGAAATGATGAAGTTCCAACTCAAGGAATCGAAAGCCTTTGTGAAGTCAATATTTTTAAAGCATAACTCTTGATAGCTGATTTGGAATTATAACTCTTAAATAATCATGAGCAATTCATTTATTGGTTAGAATTTAGTAATGATCTTATAGAGCATATTCAATATGCAGTGGGTCTATAATGATTCAAACTTTAGGGATTAGAGACCTTTGGACCTAGATAAATGTAGTTTTATTTAGTTCTATAAGAATCCTATTACGTTTGAAGAATTCTAAGATATAATTTATTACCAATTTACTAGTTTGATTCGAAGAGTTCTGAAAGAACCTACCATTAAATCCATCTGGATCTGGAGCTTTTTCAGAAGAGAAGGACAATAAGGTAGTTTTAATTTCTTCAGTCATGATTTCCTTAATAAATTCGTTAAAGTTGTCCTGGCAGAGTGAAATTTGGAGAGCATTCTTGACTTCATCAAACATTGGAAAGGCTTCAAAAAAAGGTACCTAGTAGTTCTCTAAAATACTTATAAGTTAGCTCCTTTAATTTTGATTATCCCAAGTTGAGATTTCCTTTATAATCAGTTAGTGCAATATCGTTATTGCAATTCCTTCTAGCTTAAATTGACCTAAAAAGAACTTAGAGTTCTTTTCTCCTTCCTTCAACCAACTAACTCTTGATTCTTACAATAGTTAAGAGTTGTAATCTTCAATGCACTTACATATCTCCTCAATTCTAGGTATTCCTATTCTCTGAGGGAATTGTCTAGGGGGTTTGGTGCCATTTTTTCTTTATATTTGTCCAGTGCATTTAGGGCCTCTTTTCCTCCTATATCATTGGGTCTATCATCATTCTCTATAGCTTAATTGGTTCCATTTTAATTGCTTTAAGTTTAATTACACATTTATAAGAAAATAAACCATTAAGATCAAATATTAGTCCCATATTTAAAGCATCAATAAAGTCAAATTGCTTTAGTAGTGAATTATATAACATAAAAAGGAAATTTCCTTTTATCCTCTTTTGGTTTGATCTTAATGCAAATTCGGGAGGGATCCGAAGTGAGCTAATTCCTAGAATTTGCATGGCTAAGATGAAATTGAGATATCCATATAAAGCTTAACATATGCCTATCCAACTTATTTTGTTAGAACTATTTACCAAATTGTTTCTTATTCCAGGTGTAGAATTTCCCTAAGTAGTTTACATTAGACAACTCTAAGTCTTTAGTAAGTTGAGTTAGCTCCTCGATATTAGGATTAGGATTCCTCCTAATGCCTTACATTGCCATTGGTGAAAGAATACAGTTAAAGTTTTATGCAATGAGCTAAGGACTATAGATGTTGTTTCCTATCTATCTTAGGTATTCCTATAGCTACCTTCTTTGAAATTCTAGATTAGAGGCATAGATAATAGTGATACAGATAGGAGCTTGATATTGCTCCAAAAGGATGTCACGATACAAGAACTAGTCAAAACAAGTCCAATTTTTAAGAATAAAAATAACGGATAAATTGATAATTATCCTCCCATTAAATTGAGCCCTATCATTGCTAATTATTATCTAGTCCTTATGTAAAAACCATATCCCTTTTATATTTGATTTAACTTGAGTTCAGCATCAAATAATCCCAAAAAATGAGGTTTATTATTGCTTAATAAGGTTATGTCTGTAACATTCCATATGAGTAAGTTCATAAGGGAGGAGGGAAAGCAATCTTTTTCTTCCTAGCTTTCTTACCTGATCTACCCTATTGGTACTTGAATTGGGTATTGAAGGGGAGTCATTGTTGCATAGATTTAGGCCTTTACTGCATTGACCAAGTTGTATGGTCTTTGAAGGAGAAGATTTGTTGGTAAGCCAAGTCTTTATATCCACTAATACACTTCCTTAAGAGTTATTAGTTACCTAAGTAGGAATATCCTCCCCATCTTGACTGCTTCTATAGGTGGAGGGCTAGAGGGGTGGAAAGGCTAAAATGAGAACTTAGGGTTTCTATTTATTTTGATGGAACTATAACATCTTTTATTCAAACAGCAGTTGATGGAGTAAAAGGAGTAGGTTTTACTTCTACAAGATATTGTGTTTCCTTATTCTTAGCTTTCCACACCTACATTATCTCCTTTTTCTTAGGCCTCCAAAGGTAGGAGACTTTGAGAGAGTCTTTAAAGATTTTCTTAGTTTAATCCCTTAATCTTAATAAAGTTTAGGAGTTCACTATCAAATCAACTTCTACACTAACTTTAACATGGCTTATCCTTTTCTAAATTGGTTGTGTTCTTATCAAAACTAATAAGTTTCCCCAAGAAGCTTGAAGTGTAACTTAACCTCTTAACAAACCAACATTTTTAAAGAATCCCATATCTATTAACCCAAATTAATAGAGTTCTTAGATGATTTTTGTTCAATGAGATGCTAGGGAACCCTTTAGTGATAAATAGAGGTCTATCATAAATTTGCCAAAGAGTAATTTCCTGAATCTTTTGAACGTTCTCTAAGGTTGTAATATTAAAGATGAATAACTCATCTTCACTTATGAAACCTTTTTAAGATTAATTTTTTTCCAATTTGCAAATACCCATTGTTGGAAAATAGGAAATGATAATCTTTTTTTTAGAATATAACCAACTAAATTTGAGTTCCATTTCTAAGCTCTAAGCAAGAGAATTTTGATGAGAGGAGCAACAAGAGAGGGGGAAGCTAGATCACTAGCCTTAGTTGAGGGCAAGGATTCTAAGGTTGACAGAAGAATTTTAGAAGGATTGTTCAAGGTTTGGAGGAGGAAAAAACTAGGTACAAACTCAATAAAGTAGGATTATAACTAGTTTCCACTAGGTTATTAGTACTAAAGTATTGAGTTGAAAGATTGTTAAGAGAATATTGTCCTATAATGGTAAAAATGAACTAGAAAAGAATTAGCAAGAGGAAGGGAACTAGAGGTGTGTTACCAAAATAAGCAATGAAACCAAGGGAGCTAGGTTAGGGAAAATCAAGGTATAAAGGAATTTAAAGAGAGTTGAGAGCATTCTTTTCACGTGTTGGTCCTTGACATATAAATATTGTTCTTTAAGAATTTGTAAGAATTCTGGTAAATGCTTCAAATGTTTTGATAAATCTATTTTTCATCATATATAATAAAATATTAAAATAAACTTTTTTAGATATAGACATTTAGTAATATAAGAAGATCATTAGTTAAGTCAAAAGGCATATTATAAATTCATAATAACCTTATATGTTCTAAAGGCTATTTTATAGATATCCTCCACCATTACCTTTATTTGAAGGTATTCAATCTTTAAATTTATTTTAGAAAAATAACCAATTCCATTAGTTTATATAATAGCTCATTTATTAAAGGAATAAGAAATTTGTCCTATATAGTTTGTCTACATTGTTATTGTTAACTTACAATCTTCAAATGTTTTCTTTCTTCCTTACCAATATAATAAGGAATGGGAAAAGACGTGTACTTTGTTAAATGATCTATTACTTGAGTATTTCTTAAACCAACTCCTCCACAGCTCTCCTTTGAACTCCAACATATTGCTATGGTCTTAAGTTAATAACTTATGTTACCTCCTTCAACACAATATCATGGTCATGTATTCTTGAAGGTGGAAAACCATTTAATTATACAAAGCAACCATGTATTTCTTCAACTATATATCAAGAGTATCTTAAAAATTCTTTAATAACTCTACTTTTGTCAATTCCATCTCTTATCATTTGATATATAAATTATGGTAATTTAGAATTTTGCATTTGATCACCTTTTGGCAACAAATAAAAGTGATAAAATTTATAAAATCCCTATATTAACCTAGTTACCTATTTAAAAGAGGTCATAACTACTCCCTTTTGGCCATTTTGCAACTTAATTACCTTTCTTTTTCACTCAAACTCCATTATACCTTTCCTGTAGTTGCATATTACATCTTCCAAAAGAACAAAAAAGGAGCCATGTCACCAACCCTAATAATAATAACTAGTACATCTACCATAAAACTTCTATCATTTATCATCCAACATTTTTTACATATTATGTTATATTCAATTCTTAATTTTTCTCTTACTACGATGTTCAATTTCTCCAACTTGACATTCTTCTCTATTAATAATCTTTTGGTCGATAAAAATATATATATTCTCTCCATCAATTAGAATAAAAAAGATTTTACAATTATATCTACTAATTACCATTATTTGATAAATATTAGAATAAATAAATACTTGTTATTCTTTAAAAAAGAAATGGCAAGATGTTATTTTTGATCCACCTCTTTTGCTACTTTATCTCTGTCAACTTCATCACTACCTTTTACTATATACATATGCAATTTCCTCTTATGCACTTATGACCAAGGATAATTATTTCATCCCACCAAAAGTATATACTTTTTCACCTTTTCTTATAATTCCTTGTTTGTATCTCTAGTCATCTTAGCCTCTTCATTTTTCAAAGTTACAGGTGTTCGCAGTTTTAGTAAAAGGCTTTGATAAGGCCTCTAAAATGATTATGCTTGTTGTGGAATCTTTAGAGGACCTTTGTGAATTTCATAACAATGTTGAG
>JANKOE010000205.1:23031050-23048796 GCA_026284465.1 Erythroxylum citrifolium | reverse complement strand
TTAACTTATAACGTTAAAATCATTTAAAGCCAACGTATATAAGTTAACGTTAACTTATAACGTTAAAATCATTTAAAACCAACATTCTTGGGAAGGAAGAGGCTGTTGCGTGTTGCCTATTAAAGTCTGTTGTTGTTAGAGAAGAGACTGTTGGAAAAGCCAGAGTTAAAACATCAGTACATTATATCATCACTTCTTAGAGAGGAGGTTGTTGAAGTGGGAGCCGCTCTCATAGTAGGCCTTGGGCAGGTGCCTTGTTGGCCCCTACCTAGGGCCAGCACTGGTCACGACTTAAATACACTTCAAGATTTTTATGCCCGCAACTTTAAGTCAAGTCAAGCTTCTCATTGTGGATACATCATTATCAAAATTCAGCTTGATAATTCCATCCTCAAATGAGTCATTAGAAACAAAATTCACCTCTCCATATCTAAGTCGTTTCCTTATTAGTAAAGTAATGTATGCAGTATGTGAATTTTTCTATATCTCCTTCATATGTCATATTAAGTCTGAACTTGAAACCTGATTAAATTCAATTTGATCTATAACTAATACAGAAACACGAATGTTTATGAAATTTAGCTAATTTCGATTAAAAAAAAGGGGAAACTACGAGAACATTTGGAACATAAATAGTAAGTCTGGTAAAATACGGTCCATGTTTGCTATACGATGGAGATCTTGGAAATGCTATGCTGAACCAAACTATTTAAGTATCAACACCTTCATATGGGTAAATTAAATGAGAGAATGTAGCAAGAGTTAAAGATTTGAGAATCAACTTGTTAGACTTGAACGACATCAAAGGGTTTTGTTTTAAGGTAGGAGAAAGTATGACATCATGCGAGGGAGAGGGACCAACACGGCCATAACGCGACATTATCCAGGTTCATGGTGTGATGGCCTACATGGGGTTACGTTACGGAAGATGCTATTTATCCGGTTTGTTCAAACTTTGTGTCATAAGATATTATGCGTTCATTGAGTTAGAACTGGCTAATTAGCACAGCAAATCTAGTCCCGTTATGTTAAGTCACGCAGCATTGGAACTTATAAAATAGCAAAATCAGTCTTATTTATAAAAAATAATGAGATTATTTGTCACAGGACAGGACGCAAAGTACTTCTTTAGATGTAGAGATAGAAATCACATCAGTATGCTATTAATACAAAGTTAAACAAAAATAAATGAATAAAAGCCAATGTAATCGATAACTTATAACTATAAATAAATAGATCATTCAGTAACTTGTTAATAATTATGGTTTGACCCTTGCAACTAATGACTTTGCTTAGTAATTATAAATCATTGTAAACGTGCCTTCCTAACTCATATTCGTAAATGAAATTAAAAATGATAAGTTTTATTATGTTCTTAAGTAGTTCACAAGAGTTTAATCTAGTAGTTGGACAATTTAAATTTTTGTATCAATTTTAAACTTTTAAAGAGAGGAAAGTATATTTATTTCAATTTTTAAAATTTTAATTTAATTTTTAAAAAAATTCTATTAATATTTAACATCGTGATTAACAAAATAATAAAAGATATTTACGTTTTTGATACTTAACAAACATAGTTTCTCTAAGTATCAGTTTACATTGATTACTCAATCACATTGATAAATTATTAATAGATATAAACATTTGAGTTAAATTATATAACATTTTAAAAATAACTTAAAATTTATCGTGGAATTGGATAACTTCAAAGGAGTGATTCTGCCTTTTACCGGCTTAAAGTGACGAAAATTGGAAATAATAAATAATCGAAGTGAACACACCTTACAACAGCTAAAGAAAATCACTTACTGTTTTAAAAAGGAAAAGAAACAGTGTCTGTTGGGGCAACAGGTTACTTGCTAATTAACTCGATTTACGCAGTAAAATACATCCCCAAACATTTTATACCTGAATTCAATCAAACTCTGCTGTACATTCGATTCCGTCTAGTGTGGGAATTGGGAATGACCATATGATTGAAAAAAAAAACTACTTGTGTATTTACGCCATCACCCAAAATGCTCAGATACTCGCACATACGTTTCACTTTTCTACATACAAAAATGTCTACGATCCAGCTTCCTACGTACAATAAACGTCCCCTGGTTTAGGAAACGTCGCCACTGACGTTTCTTTTTCTTCTCTTCTCCGCTTTAGAGACCAAACGAATTGTCCGCAATTCCTACCTTCTCAAACAATACAGGTGTTCCCGGTGAATATACATGTACTCATGATAATCAACAAAACTTATATACATGTATTCATGATAATCAACAAAACTTATATACATGTGTTCCCGGTGAATATACATGTACTCATGATAATCAACAAAACTTATATACATGTACTCATGATAATCAACAAAACTTTCTTGTTATTCTCGGATGATTCTTTTCAATCTCTTTCTTTTACGGAAGGACTTCCTTGGATACAGGATAACTGCCAGGAATAAGGCAAATGCAATGCCTACTACCCCACTAAAAGGTTGGAATGGGCGAGTCCCAGTAAACCAGAGCGGTGAATTAAGCTCATAGCTCAAAAAGCCACCTGTTTGTAAGACAAAACTTGATGCCATTATCCCAGTGCGCAATCCAATTGGAATAGCAAGATTGCCTTTGCTTCTTTGCCGTAACCCTGCAAGAGCTAAAGACAATAGCCATAGACCAGGCACTGCCCGAAGAGACCTGCAAACCAATAGGGATATATTTTACAATGTGTCTAGTAGCGACAATCTGAGTTTAACATAGAAAAATATGCATCATGATTACAAAATGGCAGACTCATCTGAAGTAAAATCTTCCAATAGTATTCTGTTGATGCATTAATTGCTAAATGTGTGCATTCATTTGATTAATCATAGGCCAGAAGACATTAGATGATGTTTGCTAATACAACCACATAACGACAGATGTGTGACCAGAACAGGATGAAAAGTGACAATATATATCCCTAGGATGCTCATAACGGGGACAACAAGAAAGCAAAAGGGAAAGAACTGCATGAAAATTGTAATGTTATAATCCAATAAAGATGAAGAAGATACCCCTGGAGAAGAGAAAATACAAGCCCTGAAATGATAATTCCTTGATGATAACCAAGATTGGTAGCAATCTCTTCAGGTAACCATGACCTGAAAAGCAACTCCTCGACAAGAGCAACACCGGCTGCAGTAATGATTCCTCGACTAGCCAAGAGTGTTAACCGACCAAACACTTTGAGACTTGTCATGGCACCTAAAGAAGGTGAAAGGAGAACTGAAGGCCACAAGAAACTGACACAGCCTACCACAGCATTTACAGACTGTATCAACAACACAAGCATTGTTCCTCCAATGAATCCCTTAAAGAAGTTGTGGATCTGCAGCCAATGGGTTTAATTGTAAATAATTTGGCTGATTAAATGATGTCATAAAAGTATTCATCGATCTCCAACACATCCCCTTATGATTATGGCAATGAAACAAAATTTGGACCTAAGGTATCCGAGGTACAAGTTATACTAAAGAATGGATAACACTCTCAACAATCTATTAAAAAAAGGCTCTATTAAAAAAAGGCTTCGTTTATCTGGATGATTAATTCACTGCTAAATTTTCAGGGAAAGAATGGACAGACAAAGAAAAGAGATAAAACGGAAGACAAGCTTAACCCTGTGATCATGAGCTGTTCATTATATTAGGACTGCAAAAGATTTAAAACAATTCGCTTTTCTCTCGAAGATAAGATAAATTTATACACGGTTCATTTAAGCTTCCATCAGCTGAAGATGAAGCAACTAATTGCCACTGCAATTACAGAATAAAGTGCTATAGAAAATGCAGTATGTTGTTTCACTACGAAAATTATTCGTAGCGATGGGGATAACAAAAGATTTGTTAACATTCTTAAACTAATGTGGCGTCACTTCATTCATCATCCAAGCTCAAGGAATGAAGTCTATGTGCTGTTGACATAAAGTTGTTATAAAAATAGCATCCTTGGCCTGAATAGGTAACTAGTCAGGATACACGCATCTTTTACCATTGACAGCTTTATATAATATTGCTGAGCTAATTAACAGACTCTCAAGCTCTTCCAAACCCAAACAAATCCATACAGTTCAAGATTTTATATTTCATAGAATGTTAGATTCCTAGTGTACCTCAGGCGGTGATATCAAATCCAGTCCGTATTGTGCAAGCGGATCTTCATAACCACGTATTCTTTTGCCCCATAACACAACAAGTATCAAAATAGCAATATAGAGACCAAAAATGCTAACGAGCTCAGCAAATCTGGATGGGCTACCGGTTGTCCAGCTCTGTACAAGTGTTGGAAGCAATGGAACAATGACCGGCGACCATAAAACAAGCATCATTCCAACAAATCCAAGAATCCTTGCAAAAGAATCATAAAGAATCAGAACTCAATAAAAATTATTTGCAATCTTATTAATAGAATGGAATCATGAAATATTTGTGATCTGTTCTTTCAAGTCCCTCCAACACGAATCGAAATGATTGACCCAAATTGTTCACTAAACCAGATGGTTCCATCAGGGATATGTAATACATATGCAACATTGGAAGGAGAAGGAATTCCTCGCTAACATCATCATTCAACAGAAAAAAGATAAATTCTCAATCCAAATAACAAACTTTTGGCTTACTGGCGTTGAATCTTACTTCTGTAGCAATGGATTGAAAATCAGAGAG
This sequence comes from Erythroxylum citrifolium, assembly GCA_026284465.1. Lineage (NCBI taxonomy): Eukaryota > Viridiplantae > Streptophyta > Magnoliopsida > Malpighiales > Erythroxylaceae > Erythroxylum > Erythroxylum citrifolium. The sequence goes on along the minus strand of JANKOE010000205.1, from coordinate 23,044,103 downwards.
TTGAGAACTATCAAAGTCTAAACCCTAATCTTGACAAGATCCAATAAAGTTAATTATTGAAGACAGATCCTTTTGACTCAGATTTTACATCAAATGATTACCGAACCAAACATTACGTGAAGAATATTGACAAAAGTCACTTGTGGATAGTAAAATTATAGCAAAGACAAAAAATTAGAATAAAGAAAAAGGAAAAAGTAAGGTATTGGAAGTAGCATTCTAAGCAACTTTAAATACCTCTGGTACAAGGGCCGTTCAGCTATTCGCAGAAACGAGATAAGCCTACCAGTAAGACTCATGGCACCTCGCATACCACCCCAAAGCAATGCAACTTTACCAACTAGCCTCAATATGCCACCCCTTTGCGCCAAGTCAGCTAACATCGCAACCAGCCTGTTGTTTTCAACAATATACAGAAACTTCAGGAGAACACAACTATAAGGTAAGCCTGTTTAAATGAGAATTGCGTGTAGTCAGATTTTAACCTCTCTTGATCGAGTTCACCATCTTCTTTGGTAGGAACCACAGGTCCAGCAACAGACATAGCTTTCTCAGCAAGGCTTGTGACTAGATTGTTATTTTGATTCTTTTCAGATATTGGCTCATCTACCTTGTCAGCCACCTTCTGAGTATTTGCGTTCTGCTTGAAGGGCCTGGATGAAATGTCCACAATTTCCTTTTCATTGTATTGACCCTTCAGAGTTTGTAAGTGTGACCATAAGGACCAAAGTTGTCAGAAAAAGTAAAAAGAGATACATAATCAGCTAGCATTAATAAACCACACGAGAAAAAAAAAACATCCTAGTTCTAAAAAAATTAAAACAGACAGTGAAAGGAATTTTAAACTTTAAGAACAGCAGAGAGATTTGTCTAATCATGTTCATGTAAATGCTTGAAACAAATTAGGAACATTAGTTTCTAATCATAGATTTCACAAAACTAGAATCTTGCAGACCTAGGTTTAAAACCCCATGATAATCATAAACAAAGGACACAAACATAGCTTGTTACCTGTTGTTGCATTAGTAAAGCAGATGCTCCCAGGGCTGCCGTAACAGCACCAACCATAACACTATCACTATTTTTAGTCCTCAACTCAGATTCTTTCCTATCTCTGATTCTTGTAGCATTCAACCTGATTACTGGATCAGTTCTTTTGGTAAGTTTTTGATCAATATCCCTTGCACTATATTTTTCGTCAGTTTCATCCCCAGAATTTTCACAACCAACAGACTTTATGCTATTATCATGCCCTGTAGCTACAACGAAAAATTTTCGCAATGCAGCTAAGCTGGTTCCTATAATAACACCAACTGGTAGGAATCTTCTCAGATAACTTGTGCCCAAAACAGCAGAGGAAATGGCCCTCAATATGTGCTCCCCATTGAGAGTACCAATTTTTTCTGAGGCGCAATTTGAGCTAAAATTTTTACCATCCAAACGCCAAGTGTGATCTTTATCATGTATTATGGCCCATGACACAGCATTTGCTACTTCCTCCAGATCTTTATCAAGATTGGGTTTCATTTCTTTCATGGTAGTTGTACTTAGCTTACGACCTGCTTCAACCTTCAACGCATCCAAAATAACACTTTTCACTGTTTGCATCAGCTCTTCCAGTCTATCATCATCATATTGCAGAGCTTGATCAAAAGTCTCCTCTGTATTATGTTCTCCTACAGTTCCATGTTTTTCAGTATCTAATATCACAAATGGAGGTTCAATAATGTTGTCTGAATCATTCAGTTTAGCAGAAGAATGACCATAAGCTTTCTCACCAACCCGATTATGATTTGTAGCATCTCCCTTAGATCCTTCAAAGCTTCCTGGTTGCTCCAAGAGCTTCCATTGACCTTCTTCTGGGAAATAGTCAAGTAATAAAGCAGTTGTTGCATCTAAATCCAATGGTTTAGTCTTTGTAATCTTAGAAAGCAGATATCGGCCTAAGTATCCATTATGTATATAATCACCATATGGGAATGCATTTACACACAATGGAATCTTGCTTACATGTCGATCATTATAGTCAGCCAAAAAGTTGTTTCGAAGTAATTGGTCATGCTCCTTTTCCCCTCTATTATGGTTATTAGCAGCAATTCCCAATGACCCATCAGTACCATCTGCACTCAACAAACTAGAATCTGGGGCACGTTCTTCTTCTAGCCAGCCTGTACAAGCAGCCCTACTTGAGTTGCTATTATTCTCATTCTGCTCACAGACAGGGGGATCCTGCAATTCATTAGACTTTATCTGTAAGTCATTTTTACCATCTTGTTTCGCTGTTGCTGGAGGCAAGACACTAGTGTCCCATTTCTTGAGTGGCAAATCAACTGTTTTATCCTCAACCTTGCTTTCATCTTTGTTATCGGTCTCACCATCTTTTTCTTCTTCCAACTGAGAAATCATATTCTCTATCACACCAAAAACACTGTTGACAGCCACCTGGGTAGAATCATCCACCCCTGCCAGGGCATCCAATGCTTGAGCAACATAGAAAGTTGGGTTGTTAGAATCAGATACATTCTTATTCTGATCAAGAACAGGTTGAGAGGTTCTACTTTCCTTCTGATGATTATCAATGCCTTCCTTTTCCATTGATTGGGATTCAGAAGATAATTTCATAGGTGAGGGGGCATCCTCAGTCATATTGCCTGGTACTATCTTATTCTGATCAGTTGAAGAAACTGGAGTTTTCTCTTCATTTTTCACAGTGTTGCAATCTTTCTTTATTTCAATTTCAGGTTTCCTACTATCCTGGTCCACTTTCTCGTCAACAATTGCTTCCTCAGTTACATTGGCCTTCCCAGTGCTGCTAGTAATGTTAAGCTTGCCACTAGTTTCCAATCCCCTATCAGCGCAGTCAGGATATGAAGCAGTTTTCTCTTTAGAGTAATCATCAGTTCCAGAAATGTTACCTAACTCATTTGCAATCTTCCTGGCAGAACCAGAAGCGTCAACTTGCTGACTGCCAGTTGACTGATAAGAAGGACCTGAATCTAGAGGTTTTTGCTTGCTTTCTGAAGGATGAAGCTCTGGTGTCAGTCCATCAGAAGACTTCTCCAACCCGGATTGACTGTCATCAGAACCATTCGGTAACTCATCAGCCCTTTTTGCTATATCTGAAGAATGAGGATCTTTAGATGCACCTTCAACATTTACTTCTCCAACCTCTTCCTGGATCTTTGACTTAAGTCCTGATGATGCATTACGAATCTTACCAAATCCCAGAAGTTTCTCAAGTTTTAAGTTTCTTTGTTGAGCTTGCAGAATTCCAGAAACAGCAGTTGTAAGTTTTTCACGAACATCTTCTGGCACAGCATCTTGCAATGCTTTCATAAGTGTCTCTCCTTGACCCACAGCAATCAAGACCTGCAAACAAGTAGATACTTTCCTTAAAACATCTTATGCCCAAAAAAACACCCTCATAACCATGATTAATAAGAGGATTTCTAAGCAGTGACTATTTCATTAAATAGTATTAGAGTGCATATATAGTCCCCAATCCATGAAAAACTAATCACCTACAAATATTATAACGAAATCAAGTTTCAACCTCCCTCTAACAAACTCACTCATCCTTTTCTCCCTTCTAGCATAGAAAAGCAGTCATGATCTTGCACTAACCAAATCTTAAACAGGAACATTTAACAGGGATAAAGGAAATAAAAACCAATTATCCCTAAAATCGCACCTGAATGAACTAATACAAGCAATAAGACCAAAGCCAAGTATACCCCGTTGTGTACAGCACAGCAAACATAAATAAATTCCATCCAGTATTTAATACAAAACATGACATATGGAAAAAGTCGCATTTCTATACTGCAACCAATCCTAGAAGCATTAATAACCACATGCTCTGTTTTTACACTGAATATAGATGACCAAAGATAAAAAAGTCAGTTTTTATAACTATATAAAGTTCAGGTTATTTGAAACCAGTATACATGAATATGGATAATTTGGGTAAAGGGTTCCATGAACCAAGAGAACCGACATTCAATACTTTGTAACACCATAATTGATTAGCATTTGCAATTTTGACATTACCTTCCTCTTTTCTTCTTCTGTCAAACAACCAGGCATACTTATATCTAGCATATTCATAACAACCTGTGTTGTTTGCAACACTTCTCCTCTTTCAGAATCCATAGGGTCAGCACCCTCATCTTTGGTCAAGTCATCATCAATCTCTTCCATTTCTCTTCTGATTTCCACATTTCCCTGTACATCTTGTTCGGACCTTGAGTGGAGCCTATTGGCAGTGTCACTATTTCTAAACATCTCCTTTGTAGGATACATGGCATAACCATTGCCATTGGCACCTGTTGGGGTAAGATCCAAGAGCTTGTTAGCACCACCTTGATTGGATGATCTGCCTTCTACAAGAGCCAAGCCTTTTGAGGGGTTGATGGTAACATCTACATCATTTAGAAGAGGATGACGACCCTTCAAAAGCCCAAGTTCAACAGCTGTGAGCCACTGCATTTAACAGGCATGAATTGTTGGATTATGCCAACTTCTTCACCAAAAGAAAAAAGTTGACCATAAAAGCAACAAAAGTCACGATGGTAGAAATGAAGTTTCAGATTGGAACATAGAAGAACTATGGAATAATATGGAAGTGATGGAGAATTAAGAGATTAATAATGATGACTTTATAAAGTGACAGTTGTAGGTAAAGAAAGAGAAAAAGTTATTGATGCATGCTGAACACTTGCAGGCATTTATCAAAAAGTAATTGGAAAGAAAAGAAGCACCTACATGAAGTTGATAAATCAGAAATGGATTGACCAAACAAAAGGTTCTGCTCACCTCAATTGTAAAATTTTGGCACCAAGATTCAGCAACTCTATCACTGGCATTAACATTAGATTGTGCACAAGAAAACAGGAGACTTGTAAATGGATTTTCTGCAATCTGACTGCGTGGAATCGAAAATGGAGGCACAGTCCCATCATCATTCTGATATTTTTCAGAACAAATGGTTAGTTATTTAACTACAAACAACATTCAAGCAGATTCATAATGCAAAACCTTCAAAGAATTTAGAATCAAAAGAATAAAGCATGCACCTGAATAAAGAGAACAGGAATCTTAACATTCCCAATCACACCCCTAGTGCTGAATGCTGAATAGAAGTCTTCTATTTCCTCAAAACCATATGATACCATTGATATAGCTTTCTCAAAATCACGAACAGATTTGGCAGATATCGCTTTTTCCACATCAAAGCCTTTTGCTTTTCCTTGAAATAATTCCTAAAAATTACATCCAGTATAAGTGTACTCTCATAAACAAATAATTGCCTGCTAGAAGGATGGGACTAAATTGAGGGATAACCATGATGAAATATTGAAATTTCCCCAAGTGCTGAAACGACTATTCTAGCTATCAGAGACATAAAGCATAGACATGGAAGAAGATAGACAGTTCTGATGTTTCAGCAACCTTGTTAGATTGCAGGATATCAGTCAGACCATCGGTCAGCATCTGATCCAAAGCAATGTGATAAGGAGAGCATCTTGTTATCTCTTCTAAGTCAAAAGGATTATTGATACATGTAGCAGCAGTGAGAGGTGTTCTATCTCCAACCTCTGCTAGATACTTGGTTAACATGTTTGCACCATATCCCCAGCCAATACCCATCAGTGTAGTCCATGGCCTAGTCTCACTAATGAATTGTATAGCTGTGCAGACATCGTCGCTATCAGCAGCTGTAAATAACCTACATCAATGAAGTAGTTAAGAAGCCCCTATTATCAACTTCTACTGCTAACAGAACTGCAAATGAAACCTATAATTTACTCTTCAAACAACACCGCAAATCCATAGTTTTCTCACTCAATCTCTTATATTGACAGGATACTACTAGAACGTGTTTGGCAATGCAGTTATATTGCATTAATAATGCAGTTATGCATTAAACATTCTCAAGGTTTCAATCTACAGATTACAAAAAAGCAAACAGGGAAATCACAAAGATATCCTAACACATGTATTCTCTTCTGCACCTTAATTAGCTTTCCTCTAAGTATGTTCACATAATTTCCAGTGAAAACACGAGGTTCTAAATCAAATGGCAAGACAAGCTCTGAGATGAAACCAAGAAATTACCAAACTACTGACTGCCCCAATACGCAACAAAGCAGTTAAATCATCTAAATCGAACGAATAAGATGCACTCACCGAGCACTTGTAAGCGGAGAACCGGCACATCCTCTAGGGTTCATTACGACTGGAAAATACCCGCGCTTGAGCGCTTCGCACACAAACGATCTAACACTCTCATCCATACTTCCTCTGGTTGTTCCAGGAACCAACAGCAAAGTAGTATCCAATCCGCGTTCCTCTTTCAACTCCAAATTCGCCGGCCAATCAATCGAAATGACACCACCATCCTGTGTACTAACACACACTCTCTGATATTTTAATTTCCCCGCCAATCCGCCATTTCCACTCTCTTCACTCTTCACCTGAATCCCCCCACTGTTTGGCCTCACAAAGTGCCTCTCCTCTTCAACCAACTTCTCGTTCACGTCCTCCAAAAACTCGCTCCCTTCGAAGGATACAGAAGGACATCGCAGCAACACGAAACGGTTAAACGGAGTGGGACTGGTGACCAGAATCCACTCGCATACGTCGAACAACCTCCCGGACCGGTTATCATACTTGGACTGAGAGAGATACAGAGATAAGCCGGAGGCGAGCCCCAGGGCGGGAGCGAGAAAGTCGAGAGCCGCTGGGGAGGAGAATTGCGAGAGAAAGTTCTGGAAGGGGTCAAGCAAGTTACAGCGAAGCGCGAGGTTTCTCGTGGAAGGTTTGACGCGACGCCGTTTGTAGTGGCGATGAAAGTGGTGAGTTTGGACGGGGTATTTTCGAAAGAAGAGGAGTTCAGTGGTTTGCGGCGGTTTAAGGTGGAGACGCTGGGCGTTCATTTGAAGGTTCTTTTAGGAGAGATTGTTGTAGCGTAACGGATTTGATGAGTGTGAGAGAGAAAAAGGAGGATAAAACAAGGACTTAGAAAGGGAAAGAATAGCAAAGTTTTGAAAAGAAACGGAAGGTGACAGCTTGTGGTGGTGGTCCGGCCGTTCGCGGTGGTGGGGCTTTGCTGGTTCTGCGTCTTGTATTGCGGTTTACCCGCCAAGATTCCACGTGCGGCTTCAGTTTGTCGCTGGTGGGGCCGAAAAGCTGCAGCATGGGATTTTCAATTAAGCTAACATTGGCAGCCCAAATTTAGTTATCCCTAGGGCCCATATTACGAAATTAAGCTCAAGAGATCTCTACTCTATTCTTTAGTTTGGATTTTGGTTTGGAAATCAAGCTTGCTCCAAAATATCACATTGCATTACTGTCCGAAACAGTCCTTTCAGGTTCATTGATTTTGGCAAAACCTCACGTTGGTTCATCCCATTCTTCATTAATTCTTCAAACATGTAACAAATATATTTTTGAAATAAAGACAACTGGGAATCTCAATTAACCAACAGCACTTCCTCCAACTCTGCTTAAATTTTGTCCTTTGCTAAGCATAAGTTGATTTGCAGATATATGCTTTTAGTGTTAGGTGATTTGCCACAGCCAATGTCTGACTTTGCTGAGGCAAAGTTGCCAAAACCAAACAAAATACCCCTCGAGAAAGATTCGTCGCGATGAAACCTTCACTTCAGGGTCTTTCCAGACTTGAGAAGGTTCGTTCAACAAACCTAAAGTCTGTCCAACGGACATAAGTAAGACAAAATTCACTCAAAAGCTTTCCCAAAGGTTTCTCCATCCATCCTAACCTTACTTTCACTCTAAGTTGTCCCAAATTTACTCCCTCTAATGTAACATCATTTCATAATAATTCAACTACCAATATTATTTCATCATACTCTCTAATCTCTACTCATTTAATTCATTACTTACGTCTAATTCTCATTATTTACAATTTCCTATCTTTCTTTTCTTATAACACATCTCACTTATATATAACAGCAATTCGTATCCAAAATTTATCATCTCAAATTAATAGCTTCCTCAAGTATGCCTAATTTCAACTCAACCTTATCCATACACAATTCATATTTCAATAATCTCAAAAGGAAAGAGTTTTTACAAAGCTTTAATAGGCATTTCGAGCCACAATACATCATTTTGCAAAATCCCAAAATACAAAAGATACTTGAACAAATAATACTTGAAATGCGACTAAAGCCTTGTGCTTACAAAATCTAGCTTAAAATACAAAAATATGCATAATCGGAGTGATATCTTGACTCTCTTTCACTCGATCTCTTGCTCATCACCTAGAGATGGGAAGGAATAGGGGTGAGCATAAAAGCTCGTGGATAACAAGTTTATAACGGAAAACAAGCAAAACCATTGAAAATGCTCAATGTCATAAAAATTTTGCATCAAATCCCTAAAACACATATTCCCCAAATTCTCAACTTGTCAACACATATTATAAACATATAAGTCACATATGCATCAAATTGTTATCCAATCATAAACACATAAGCAATTCAGAATGGCTTGGGTAGGTCCATAAACAGAACGTACCAACACATTTCCACATAATGGTCTTGTGTAGTCATAAACAGAATATACTATTGCAATCCCACATAATAGTTTTGCGTAGTCGTAAACATGAGAGAGTCCATGAAGGATACTATGCCGCTAGCGGGCAGGCGGGAGAAGCATTTAATAGAGTCGAAGTGCACTTGACATAACAGAATAGACTACCCCAAACCCACATAATCATGTATTTTACAACTTGTAAACATGTTGCCCAAAATGGCACATTTTCGAAACGTGATTTCATAACATAATATCTTTTCAAAAATAATTTTCATATTCATTCCATAAATCATCAACACAATTCATATACCAAACATATAACAATTTCTCAACTCATTCAAGAAACAATAAATGCAACATTTATAACACAAATGAAAACATTTAACTTTCTTGATTTGAAAAATGTTTATGGCTTATAAATTACACCATAAACATGTAACACTTTCTCAAAGCATTTAAAGAGCAATAATTGCACATTTATAAAGTAGTTGAAATCATTTATTTCCATTATTTGAAAGAAATATCAATGGCTTATTAACTCAATTATAAACATGTAACCAACCTTGAATTCCTTGCTTAAAAATTTACTTAAGGATGTTCTCCTCTTGCTCTTCTTTCCCTTCTTGATTTCCTTTAACAATAACGAAATTCTATTTAATAGGAATTCAAATAAAAAACCCAAAGAAAGCACATTCACTAAAATTGATCCTAGAATGCTTAAACCCTTGCATATCCTAAGCTTCATGAGCCAAAATCCTGCCAAATATCCAAAAAATAAAAAATGTTCTTACCTTAACTCTTCTCCAAATAAAGAGATGTTTGGCCTAAATGAAAGCTCTTATCTTCCTCTTTCTTTTCTCTTCTTGAACAACCTCAAATTCCCTCTTAAAAACTAAGAAATGATGAAATCGTAACTCAAACTTCTTTCTTTTCTCTCAAACACCAAAACCTCTCTTCCTTTCTTCTTTGTTTTCAGTATTCTCTTCTTCTTCTCTCCCTCATTCACGTTTTTTTTTTCTCAAATGCAAGACAACATTTTCCTCTTCCCATTCTACCCTTAATGAGTGCTAAAAGTCCACTTCACCCTTCCTTTAATGCTTTATTACTTTAATGGTTAAGTGACATTCCAAAAATGCTCTTTATGCATTCCTACCACTTTTAATTCAACTAACCCATGAAATAAATCCTACTAACATAGACATAATAATTAACTCCCAAAAAATTCACCTATCCAAACCTCATAACTAATTAAATCATGCTTAACTAAAGGAAAAAAATTCGGGGGCTAACCCTAGTGCTTTGTGGGGATAGAGGGATGGAGGTCTGGCTAATTGAGTTGCATCTTCATGTGAGATAGAGGCTTTTAAGATCTGTTTGAGAAACTTTTAGATGAGTGTGCATCAAAAGGTTTGCTCATTAGCTCATTGAAGTACTTATAAGCCCATTGAAAAAATTGAGATTGTGAATTAAGATAGTGTTCTAGTATTTGAAAGAGATGACTATGTTTCTATCTTTTCTTGAGATGGTGGCCTTATGAAATACTAAGGAGTTTCTACCTCCATGTTTCATCTAATCCACCCTTGCTTTTTGTTGGGATATGGAATAATCAACAGTGTTTGAGAGAAATTGTGTAATGCTTCCCTTTCCCTTACCTCAAGCCTTTTATTTCCAAGATTGATGTATTGGAGCTATTGTATAGCCTCTAACTCCCTTTTAAGTGTGTTACAAGATGATGTGTGTTACCAATGTTAGCATTGTAAAGCATCTTCATCTTCTGTTTGATTAGTTAGATTTTCATTTAATAGATAAACTACTTAGATCCTCTTATGTCTGACCTTAATGCAGTCCATAATCACTCCTCAAAATTGGCTAGTTGCAGTAAAAAGTCATTGAATCTGAATGGATGAATAAATCTCTCTACAATTAATGAAATTAGAATAAGGGTATGATATGATAAGTGATTAGTGACAAACATTAAAAAGCAATTATGGAACACATTATTAGCACACTTTTATCTAATTTCTTCTTTATCAAATTAAAACAAGTTTTCTTGTTGGACCATATATAAAAACATCTTCTCAATGGTATAATAGTGCACTAAGCTTCCTCCAAACATTTGCCAAGTTCTATGCAAGGATTACAAACTAACCTTGGTCCCTTAGCTTCCTCAAGTTTTAATATGGAATTGAAATCTCTTGACAACATCTATGGGGTTATATTTGAGGTGCAAATTTCCCTGATGTGAATCCATAGAAATTTTCTCTAATATGCATATATGAAAGAGATGCATAATCTCTAGTTGAGTTGTCTTACAAAAACTTTTAAATGCACCATTTGGTCAATTAGGCTAGATGAGATGATAGTTAAGGCATTAGAGTCATATAAATACTTTAGGTCATATGATAGGTTTGAAATACTTTGCCACTTAGGTGGAAAGTAGCTCATTAGTTTGCAATTCTCCCTCCTTATTCTTATTTCCAAAATACTAGCCATGATGACTTTGTTTTAAAAAAATAATGTATCTTATGATCAACTATTTAGTAACGGTATTAGCCCCTCTTACATTCCAAGTGAGAAAATTCATGAAGTTGCCTCCCATAGGAATAGTTATTTCTTCCTTTTCAATCTTCTTCTAGTGACTGTTTCAAACTCTAATGTTATTTGTGATTATTATGCAGATTTCAAGAATTCCCCTCTACCCTTACAATTGTATTTAACTCTACCATCTGTGTTATCACTTTTTGTGCTTTATTGGTTGTGTCACTGTTTGCTACTAGGAGGGTTTAAATTGTTTTAAAGTCTACACTAGGTTCTTCTGTCACATGGATATCTGTTGAAATAGGATTTTGATATGAGTTTCTATTTATATCAGTAATATTAATTGTAGCTTCTTCATTAGTTACATACTTCTCATTGCTTGTTAGTAATAATTCCTAATAACTACCTGTTTTGAATATCCTCCCTATAGGTATCCATTTCTACTTTTTAACAACATGTGGCCTCCATGTGTATGTGATTTATAGCTAGTATTTTATGGGTTCTAAGTCCTCATTCAACCTGATGAAAGGTATGAAATTAGGTAAATTAGTTAAACAAGTTACAAGGACACATACTTTAGCATAGTTGACTCGTTTTATTTTAGTTGTTTCTTGATCAAGTGTTATGGGTCTTCTAATAAAGCTTACACAGTACCTTAAACCACTAGTGGTCCAATATTCAAGAATGGACCTTATGTAAGCTTAGATATCCGTATGTTGTCTAGTTTCAAATATTCCAATTTAAGGCTTGGCCTCTACGACTGCAATAAGAGGGGTTTGTTTTGCATGTGACAAATACCAGATTGTAGAAATTGTTTAGCTTCCTCAGAGCTCAAAAATTTAAATAGAAATATATAATCATTGTTTACTAGCACCTCTACTAAACATGTTGTCTTTATGTGTTGAAGGCCCAATGTTTCATTACAGGAAATGCAGTTCTTTTATCAATGAACAATCAACTAAAGTGGTTCTCCATTTATCTCCACTTGCCTTAAGATGTCCAAAGGAGGGGTGACAATCCTCTGTTCAAGTGTTTCAATAGTGGGATAGAACATTAGCTTCTGCTCAAGCTTGGTTTCACCTATGACTTGCGTCTATGTTCTACGAATAGAAGGTTTGTCTAGTTTTAGGGAGGGAGGATTATCTGAGCTTGAAGCATGAACTTGTTCCAATGTTGCACTGGAGGTTAGTGGCAGGAAGTGTGTGTCCCATTGTTTCCATTTATGGATTGTTGGATAATAAGCTAGACCACAGGTAAAATGGAGTGCAGATATGGAATAAGAATATAGAATTATAAAGGATGTTAAAATATGCATTAAAGTGATGTTTACAAAACATAAAAGCTAAATTAGTGGTTTGTAGTAAGGTATCAAGTGGTTTTGAAGATGTGGTGAATGAGAAAGATTAAGCTAGAAGCAAAACGACAATTGTTTCATTTATTTTAGCCCATAAAAAGCATACACATGGATGATAATGTCAAGTATTAGCTTATGCAGGAAAATAGTTATTATCATTAGAGGAAAAACATTTTGATGACTTTTCTTTCCTTTATAAGATATTAAAGAGATCATATATATTTTTATAATTATATTTTAGTATTCAACATTAAATTTGGATTAAAAATTGTTACAATGTTTAAGGAATGATAAGAAATATATTGTTGAATAAAAATAATTGATTCAAGCTTATATAAATATTTTGTATATGTTGGATCAAGGAAGATTTATGCTTAATATAAAGGTAAGAATGTAAAGTTAAATAACTAAAACTACCCATTTATGTAATATAGTTAAATCAACATAATGAGAATCAAAAAGATACATACAAGTATATATGTAGCTGTTTGATTAGAAATCATAAGGAACTTGTGAAACATGTGTAGGAAAATCCCGGGGTGTCCATCACATGGACACAGTGCGGAAAACAAAAATTTTTGTTCCGGGACATTCCCGAA
>JANKOE010000205.1:23019364-23030950 GCA_026284465.1 Erythroxylum citrifolium | reverse complement strand
TCCTTAGTATAAGCTACTAATTGGTGAATCGACATAAATACATCTCTAGATAAGATGTAATGGTTTTGGTGATATATGCCAAGGTATTAGAGTAAATGAAACTGTTTAGTGCCTCACCGAGCTTCGTTACAAGGGATGTTCCAATCATATAAGCTATGGCATAAATTGATCTTATTAACATATGATGAATAGTTGAAATTGATCTTCTTGAGGTACTAAGAATGACTGATAAGTAATTATGGAAAATAGTTTATTGATAAAGATTTCATGAACATTATCGATGATTGTAGCAAGAAATCTTCTTTTAAAGAAGAATTTCCCTAAATTAAGTTAAGTTGATCAGAGGATTCAATTTAAGAGTGATCAATGAAGAAACAAATCGGAAACGAGTGTGTAACAAATCAAAAGTGAATAATGGAATCATATCCCAAGTGGAGACTCAGGCATAGGAAGTGAAATATGCTACTGAGAGTGTAGGCATTTTGTTTGATGTAAAGTGAAGTATTCAAATAAATTGAAATTGCGTGGAGGAACTAGTACGATTGAACAGGCATTTGAATAAGTCAATGTGAATTAAAGGAAATCGAATGAAAAGAGAAAATCAGTAGAGACAAGAAGTCAAGTGGGAGACTAAAAATGACATGAGATAATATTACCTTAATTGAGGAATTAGTCACTTAAGGAATTGCAAGAATCAATTATGGATATAAGGAAAAATTTGAGTGATATCTGCTGGAGTATATTTAAGTGATCTAAGCAAAATTGTATCAATTAGTGATTGTGATCATAGATGGTATTTTAAGTGTGTTTGAAAAGTAAAAAGGGACATTTTGAATATCTGAGGAATATGACAATGATGATAATGATATCATTTAAATTTGGAGATTATGCAGTATATAATGAAGTTTCACATCAGAGATTAAGATACAATCTGTTGTAATAGTATAAAGTGGTTTTTGTATGCATAGAGACAATTAAGGTCTTATGAGTTGATTTTGATACATAGGTTAGAATTCCTATGATAGAAATTTCTTTGAGGTTTTGGAGACATTAGATGTGCCAAGTCATTTATGGAATGTACAAATTATATCAGTTTGAGGAAATTATTAAGTTTGAAAGGAATGTATCAATGAGTGCTATATTGGTAAAGGTAGTGTGTAATCCGACACATTGAACAGACAATTCTATAATGAAATAGTGCAAATTCAGATATTGAGGTTACCAAATCTAGTGCAATGAAGAGTGCAAAAAAAATTGATTGGAATATGGGGCAAAATGAAGTGTATTTTAGATCAATTTTTCTAGAAAGAAGTAAGAAAGCCTAAAAGCTAAGGATTCAGAATTGTGTGTCCCATAAAAGAATTGAAAACGAATCTGAACTTTCGAGTGGAATCAGAAGAATAATGTTTGGTGGTTGAAATAAGAAGTATGTGTACCTGATAAGTATGATTGAGTAAAGAGATTATTAGGGAAGTGCGGGAACAACCTGTGATGTACATCCCCAGGAACACATCGAAAGGGGCAATTGAGGGCTAAGAATGTAGGACTGAGTGATTACATGTTTGAATTACCAACAGTTCTAACTGTTGGGGATATGCTTGAAGCTTATATTTTTGAGTTCATAAGAATATGAGATTGTGATATAATTAAAAGTGATTTCATTAAAATACTCTATGAGGCGTTGTAAGATAGTAAGGGGTTGTTCACCCTTACATTGAAATAAAGAGTGTCTAAAAATGGTCATAGACTAGAATTGATTCAAGATACGGGTGATGGGTGAGATGAATCAGAAATAAGAGTAAAGTGACTTATGAAAGATAAATGAGTTAGGTGGAGCAACACCGGATTTAGAGAATATAGTAAAATGAACATAAGAGTTGAATGTATTAACGCTGAAGAGAAGTGAATTGTCAAAGGAGAGATGAAGTGTTTTTGTGAGTACCACCTTAGCAAGTTATGCTTAGATTTGGAGAAAGGATAAGTTAAGCTATTATGAATTGGTCTGCATGAAACTTATTATGAGTTAGTGTCACTGGTGAAAGAGGTCTTAGATTCATAATATGTGATATGTGAATAGCTTAAGAAATAACGGGATGATCGACAGAGATAGATTGACAGCGTACGAAGTAAAAGTTGGTGAGTAATCTACCATATACCGATGAAATAATCAAGTTAGTGTGATAGCTAAATCAATGATTGAAGGACCCATTGAGTTATTAGTTGTGGTCATTTGGAAGAGAGTATTTGAGTGGTGAAGTATATGGGAAATGGAGAAGCATATGAGGAAATAATGCCTCTACCGTAATGATTAATCAGATGAGAATTTTGGGGATGAAATTTATTAAGGGGGAGAATTGTAACATCCTGCCCCCATAAGGGTTAGGACCCGCAATTTCAATACATGGGAGCTCAAAGAAAGATTAAGGAAATGCATTTTCTTGCTCATGCATCATGTTAGCATGTATGCACATAAATATTGAATGTTTGCACATAAAAAAGTGGTACATACATTCATTGACAATTTACGGGTATGATTGTTTTTAAATGTGATTTTATTAAAAATGAGAAGTTGAGGGAGTTGAAAGAGTGATCTTGGTATGAGTTGTGATAAGGAAAGATTTGGAAACAAAAGTGGTGGTTGATCTGGAAAATGTTCACTGAGTGTGTTTCGGTTTGTTAGTCATAACTTTTCCTCTAGTTATGCAAACAAGATGATTCATAATTTGGATTAAACTAGAAACATATGGATACATTTCTTATGAAGACATCGAATTTAAATTCTGTCTCTAAGAATCTCAAAAATTGTCATAAAGTTGAGAATTGGGTGCAGTACATAGGTGGATGATTGTAAAATTTGTCTTTGGACTTTAAGGGAAAATTTGGGATTGATCTATATAGATTTTGGCAAAGATGCCTTCTTAAGAGTTGTAGATCTTTCTGTTATCTTTCCAACGATATATAGTATGGAATTTTTAGACACCTGAGTTGAAAGTTATGATCTTTATAAGTGGAGATGTTCTGGAGAGTGTAGATAGTGATTTAGAACTTTTGGGGATGTGCGGAAGCAAAACTAAGAAGGAAGGAGAATTAAGAAGGAAGGAAAAACTAAGAAGGAAGCAAAAGTATGAAGATACAAAAGTAAGAAGATACAAAAGTGAGAAAATAGAATTTGTCTTCATGAAAGTTGTAGCTCTTGAAATCCTCTTTCGAACCATCTAAAGAACACTTTAATCAGAAATTTCTAGAGAAAGTTATGGTTGTTTCCATGAAACAGGTTGAGTATGATTGAGGACAAAAACAAGTTTGATTCTTTTAGCCATAACTTCTTCTCTAGACACCCAAATGACTTGATTCTTGTACCATTGGACTCATAAGACATTTCTCTACATCTCCACTGAAAAGCATAGCCATTTGAAATGAATTGAGAAAGACTGAGTGAAAAACGTGGGATGGGTACAGTGAGTGTGTTCTTAAATATTATGAACTGGTGTTATTCCACTAAACATACTTCAGTATTTTGATGATTTCTAGATCGGTAGAGCTTCAAATGAGATTATTTTTTATTTGTTGTAAACTAGAGATATGGAGCTACAAATGGTATGAAGAAATTAGAATTTAATTCAGTCCCTAAGATGTTTAAATTCTAGATGGAAGTTGTGCATAATATACTATTTTGGACAAGAGCAGTCCAAAAATGTTTGAAGTATATCTTCTGAATCATTGAACCAAATTGAATGATTTTTGTGGCATTAGAAACTTAAGACAAGGGATATCCTTCTAGAAGAAAGTGTTATGTAAGAATATTCAAGGATATTTTTGACAAGACACTTAAGCACAAAAGACATAAGGCATAAATGGAAGGGCAAATTGGACAATTCTCAAACATTAAGGGCATAATTGGAAGAAAAAGTATTGTCTTGCTTGTAAATAAAGGAGATTTTGAAGTTGATCAAGAAGAGAAAAAGGAAGAGGAAGGAAAGAGCTTCCATTTGAGCTAGAGATCTTTTCAGTTGGTGAAGAATCAAGGTATGATCATTTGAATCTTTTAGATTTTTGGAAGGATTCTAATTTATGGAGTTTAGAAAATGCTTAGGTTTAAATATTCTAGAATCAATTTTAGTGATTTTTCATTGTGGGATTTTTAAGTGGATTCCTATTGAATGAGATTTGATTTGTTTTAGGAAACCAAGAGAATCTTACCCAAGAATAAGGGGAAAGACAATTTTGACTTGGAATTTTGCAAGCAAACTAGGTGAGTAATATATTTATGGTTATTGTGTAAATGGGTGATGTGCCTAAGTGTGTGTATATGTTGAATTGCTAATGTATGAATGAGAATTGGATATTATGAGATCATGTGAGGTTGGAAAAGAGATGACGAGAAAGTTAGTTATGATATAGAGTAACCAAGTGTTCTTGAAGTGTAAACTTATGAAATGGGAATGAGCTTAATATGTGATTTAGAATATATACCCGGGATTGTGAACATGCATTGTATATAGCCCATATAACTATTTGGGCATAAATGAGTTTTGCAAAAATTGTGATGTGCAGGTTAAACATCTACATACAGGCGTATCCAGAATTTGGAAGCAAATGCTATTTTAGAGCGTACTGTGAGTAGATCGAGATGGTCTCACTTTATTGTTTGTTATTTGAATTTTGTATTCTTTGACTACTAAATTATTATATGAATGCGACTTATTGTGTTGGTTTCCAGACAGAATGTCCGATGAATGTGATGTATGAATGAAATATTGAAGTGCTCATTGAATGTGATTTGGATGAACTAAGTGTATGTAATTAGATTGTTAAATATGTTTTGAAAGGGCATTTGCATGTAAATGAAAAGTGATACTCAACTCTAATGTTGAACACCGGACTACGGTCTGATGATATGTGAAAGTGAGTGAATGGGAACATACAAATGTGATTGATGCATTCCATTGCATGAATGCATGAAATATAGTGGCAGTTATGACCAGAGTAGCCAACGATTAAAGCTTAAAGCTAAACGAGTGAAAATGAGCCTCGAGCTCTAAAGTGATTTAGAGCCTCAAGCTCAACGTTTAATGAGCCCTGTATCCCCCAAGTGGATAAGGGGCAGTTATCAATGAGCCCTATATGGGACAGTTTAGGCAATCGATCATAACAAAGTAACAAATGAAAAGTGAGTCTTAAGTGCATTGCATATGCATAATATGAGTGATTAAGTGTAATGAATGTGAAATGTGAAATAAAGTGAGATGTGTAAATTATGTGTTATGTTGCAATATCCCAGATCACCCGCTTACAGATATTATTTGCTACGATTTTGCTTTTCCCGAGGCCTTCCCAGGAGGTCACCTATCCTAGAACTACTCTCACCCAAGCACATTTGACCTCGAAGTTCTAATGGGATCTGGTCCATTAGGCCATGAAAAACACGTATGTAAGGGAGAGGTATTCGTACCCTTGTAAGGCATACTTCGTTCCCCTCTCTAACCGATGTGTGATCTTACACTCTCCACCCCCTTTATGGCCTAGCCCTCTTTGGGGTCCAGCCTAGCTGGCATAACGGTTCAGGCACTAGCTCTGATAACACTTTTAACATCCCAGATCACTCGCTTACAGATATTATCCGTTTTGGGCCTTGGCTTAGCCAAGCCCTCGCAGTTTTGCTTTTCCTGAGGCCTTCCCAGGAGGTCACCCATCCTGAAACTACTCTCACCGAAGCACATTTAATCTCATAGTTCATATGGGATCCGGTTCGTTAGGCCATGAAAAACGCGTCTCTAAGGGAGAGGTGTCCATATCCTTATAAGGTGTACTTCATTCCCCTCTCCAACCGATGTGGGATCTCACATATGTGACTGGGTGAGCCATCGATGATGGTCGCCCATTGAGTACGCAAAGCTCCCCCAAAATTTGCAAATATTTTTCAGGACTCAGAATAATACCCCATTAGGCCAACGGGAGTATACCTACAACATTCAAGTGAGGGATAGAGGTCGGGATCAGTTCGCGTCTGTTTTGAATTTCTCTATTTTATATTGAAATGTATATTCTACAACTTTTTGTATAAATCGGTATTGCGAAATGATTCAAGTGTTTTGTATTTGTGAAAGGGCCTAAATGGCTATTGAAAATTTTGTTGATAGTTTTGTGTTAATTGAAAATGTTTATGAGTGAATGTGGGCCCAATGTGAGTATCGATTTTCGCATATTATGTTTGTGGTTTCAAAAAAAAATTATACCAATTTCTGGCTGATTGAGTGCTTTAGCACGCCACCCTCGTGGGGAACGGACTCGGATATCACCCACGATGTCAGGTTCGGGTCATTGCGAGAGTGGGGTGTTACAGAAGCTCTATCATGAGAGCTAGAAACCTCTGTAAACATCAGGTTCCTTCTCTCTTTCATTTGTTTATTTACTTTGGCTCTCTGACTAGTTGTGACATGTTTTGATGTATTATTTTGCTGAACTAGTGTGGGGGGAGAAACCATCTCAGTATAAAAATAACTCCGTTTTTAGTTTAATCAGTAGTTTTACAATTTAATAAAATTCCCTTCTAAATTCTGTCTCTTGCCTCTCTTTTGATGTGTTGATTGCCCCCTAAATTTTATCTTCTAGTTGCTCTCTATTTATATTCGCTATGTGATTGTGTTTTGATAATGAATGCGATTATGTTTTGATTATTTCATCATTGAGGTCAATTCTGTGTTTAAGTATGGGGGAATTAGCCGAGGTTATCCTAATTTGGTAATTCTAAATTATGCACTATTTTTGGCCATTTAACCATTTGTGTAAGTAATTTTTGTGTCATGTGCAAATTTTAAAACTTGGTTACTGAGGCGAATCGCATTTTTCAAGTCTCTCTGGTATTTTTGCCTCGGCGAACTCTTGGTTTTGCTGCGGCAACGCTGTGAATTGTGTTTCGTCGCGGCGACTCCATCCTTCATGACTGAAATTGTTTGTAATTCCCTCATTTCGATCATTCTTCCAAATTAGATTCTTTTCACTCTTGTGTCTCGAGGATTTATAAATTTCAAAGTTGTCTATATGTTCTTGAAAATACTATTTATGTTTTTTAAATGATAGTTGGTTTTGACTAATTTCATTTTCAATGTTTTCATCACGAAGTAAGTGAGGGTACGCTTAAAAAATTACACTTTATGTTTTTAAACTTTGAGATTGCTTAATTGAGATACTAACCTTGTTAGAAGGATATTTGGGCCTGAATTCTTTCATTTTTTGTGTGTATTTGATTAATTTTATATCTCTCTAGAACTTGTTTTAATTCTTGATCAAAGCTTGATGAACTAGAATTTTGTTAATATGATAGAGGCATTCTTTCAAAACCCTGCTTACCCAAACACAAAACCCTAAACACTTTACCATTGCTAGCCCCTTTAAGCTTTCTTTTGAGTGTATGCACGTGTCTTAATATTGATGTAAATATTTTATTTACAGTTATTACCTTAAGTTTATCTTTGTAGATAGTAGAATTCATTTTAAAAAAGCTTTCGCACAAGAAATTGGTTATTGAGAAAAGACAAGGAAAAAAAGAAAGTAAAAAAATATAATCAAAAGGCTTTCATAAAAAAACGTTCTCAAAAGAGAAAAGTTAAGTGTTAGATTATGTTGTTGTTTGTGTAAATATTTTCTTACGCATAGTTGACGTTTGTTTCGTGAGCAAAATAATTGTGGTGTATGTACTCATTTGTCTTTCTTCTCTTCACTCCATTCATTTGGCCTTCCATACATTACAACCTTGAAAAGCCCTCTTGATTTTCAAAATTATAGTTCTTGTAGTGGAGAGATAGAACTATCACAAACTTATGGTTGACAATGGACTAAGCAGATTTTAGAGTGAGATTATCTTAAAAACAAATGAGTTAAGAGTTAAACACCATGCCTTGAGAGGAATCTATTTTGCTCAATCTCTTGGATTAAATTATTATAGTGTTTACTTTCTTGGCGCTCTTTTAGCTTACTTTGGTTGATCTCTGAGAAACTGGTCTTACCAATTTCCTATTATAATTTTAAACATGGTCAGTATTTTTTTATGCACTTGTGTCTCTTAGACTTTTATAAGCTTTGTCCAGGAGTACAAAGGTCTAAGTGTGGGGGAATTTGATTAGACCTAATTTTTCTATATCAATTGGTGACAATTTCATAGTGTTTATTATACTGGGAAGCTTGGAAGGAAGAAGAAAGAAGAAGAAAGGATGAGGAAATCAACTTGTTGAAGGTAATGATCTTCATCTTTCTTCTTGCTTGGTTAGAAAAGGGATAAGAGAAAAATAGATTTATGTAGGGTTTGTGTTGGAAGTGAAGAAGGTGAACCCATTTGTGATTTTATGGGTTTTGAGTTAGGGGAAACATAGAGTAATGTTATATTGGGGTATAAGAAGATTTGAATGAGTGAATGATGGGTTATATGTGAAAGGTGTATGAAAAATGTTTAAATCTTTTAGGTTAATGATCAAAGATAGATCATGAATTGGTTTGTGAATGATATTGGGTTGAAATGAAGTTGACAATGAAGTAGAAAGGATGATTTTTGTATAAGATGTGTAGGTGTAAGATGTTAGGGGTGAGGAATCTAGAAAATAGGATGAAAGGGGCTGAAATTCGGATGTTTCCTACACCAAACATGCTTCGGTATTTTGAGTATAACTTTTTCCTTTAGTTATCCAAATGGAGTGATTTTTTTATTTGGAGTAAACTAGAGACATAGAGATACAAGTTATATGAAGAAACCAAGTTTAAATTAAGTCAATAAAGATCCCAAATTTTTGAAGGAAGTTGAGCACAGAATATTGTTTCAGTGTAAGAGTAGTTCGAAAATGTTTGGAGTATAACTTTCAAAGTACTAAACCAAATTGAACAATTTTGGTGTCATTAGAAACTTAAAACGATAGGGGACATTTTTCTAGAAGAAAGTGTTATCAAATTTCTTCATTTACTTGATCAGAATGATCATAGAAAATTGGCTTGAAAGCTTTGAGTTTTGGAAGGGTTATATTTGAATTTTAGCATTTTGATTTCTTTTAAAATTTTATGAATTTTAATTTAAATTTGGGATTGAATGAAAAAATTGGTTTGTGCTAGGAAACTAAGAAAACCCTATCCGAGAGCAAGAGGAAGGGCATAACTAAACTTGGATTTTCATCGAAATTAGGTGGGTAATATATTTATGGTTATTGTGTAATATGAGCAAGGTTGTCTTATTGGTAAATATATGCTAAATTGCTTGAATTGAATGCATGTGTATTGTATGTTAACTTACTTGATAGTGAATTATTTTGATTGTTGAAAATGCAATGTGATCTATGAATTATGATCAAGTTATGCCATTGAAACATGTCATGGCATTTTTTATGAATGAAAAGACGAGAAAGCATGATGAGCATGAAAAGTATGAATGTGTGTGAAATGAGTTAAGCATCAAAATTTGATTGTGTTGAGCAAGAGAGGAGCGTTTTGTTAGTTACGTGCACGTTGACCTATAGCCATCTTCCGGCTGCCCGCTTGAGGCCACGAGATCTTGAGAATTGGGACTCGTTTTGTTCACGATGTAAACTTCGGTTTCTCCGTTTCGTTCCAAAGAACTCTCAAGCCATTTATTGTGCATTTCATCATTGATTACATGATATGTTCTAGGTGATGACATCTTGTTAATTATGAGTTTAAATTGTTGAGTATTGAATTGCTAGGCATACTTGTATATATATATATGCTTGAATGTGTGGCTCATTACCAATGACTATAAATATATTAATCATTGAGCTGTGTAGCTCATGCTACTATTCCCTCCTCAGGTTCAGAACAAAAAGGTTAGCAATCCTTATGAGGCATCGGAAACTCCAAGATAGTTAGCTTTATGCTAAGTTAGTAACTATAACTTTTGGGGATAGCTCTATAAGCATTCATTTCACTTTTGTATTTTTTATTAAGCCAATGGTATGGCCTTTGATATGTAACTAAAGTTGTTCAACTCTTGAATTTAAGAAATGAAATGGGGTTTCGATAAAGATCTCTTAAGTATGTTCCTTATTAATTTCCTTGTTTAGATTGTGAATTGTTGTTAGCAATAGACTGGGATATGTTGGAATTGTATGTGTAAATTACGTGATGGATTGTTGGGTTCTAGGTTTTGTCCGAGGCTTTTGCCGTGGGGAGGTTCAGAGTTCACTGCGGCAAACTGTGTAATTTTGTTGAATTTTGTGACTTCGCCGAGGTAAGACCCAACTTTTGCCGTGGAAAAATTTTCCTTAAGGGTTTTCTCATTGAACCTGAAGATTTCACTGCGGCAAAGCCAAGAGTTGGCCACGATGAACTTTTCCCGAGAGGTGTATTAGGAAAAAAAATCTTATGGTTTTGCAGCGGCGAGGCCAGACTTTCGCCGTCGTGAGCCCTTCACTGCTGCCACTCTGAGATATTATCCTGTTTCCTTTTGTACTCGGACCCAATAGTCTGCCCTAGTATGCTACCCTTGTGGGGTACGTACTCGGATATCCTTCGGAGTGTTGGGTATGTGTCTTATGAGAGTGGGGTGCTATAAGGCGTCTTGGAGCTAGCTTTCCAGGAGAGGCTCTCGATTGTAGAGACAACAACATTTTCTTCACTCCATTTTGCCTTAGCTTTTTCATTGTTTTTTATCTATATTCGGTTGTTCATTCGTTACTTCCATAAATAGCTATTTTCTTTCGATTTCACTGCTTTATTTTCATATGTCTGAATTTCTTAATATTCATTCCATTAATTTAAAGGTTTCTTAGTATTAATCACATTTTTACATATTCTAGAATATTTAGAATGGATGTTTAATAGATTTTGTAGTTGAAATAAATTTTGTAAGGAACCTTTATGTTAGATCAATAGATGTTTTATTCCTTCAATTTTCCAGCTTTAATATTGGTTTTTTGAGTTTATTTATGTGGTTTCTTTTCAGATTTGAAATTAGTGGGTATTTGAATGTTTAATGGATTATGTTATGGGCTTTTGCTTATTTGTGATGCTTTTGATTAATTTGTGCTTAATAGTTAAGATTTATGCGTGTTCTTAGTTTTATGATCAATTAATTTAGGTTTTTGTGCTAAATTTTTTATTTTGATGCAATTAGTTTAGATTTTGTAATTTAGGTTATAATTAGTTATGTTTTGGCATAAAGGGTTTTGATTTCTATTAAGTTACTATTGAATATTGGTTTTTATTAATTCGTTTATAATTTCCATCCTTGGTTTTATTTAATTAAGTATGAGTTTTGTTTATTTCATGTCTATTTTGCTTAATATGAACATGTGTTGTAACGTCGGACTTTCTGAGCCCTTAGGTGTTGTATTGTATTTGGAGATACTACTGCATATTTGATATATACATGGTTGTATATAAGCTCAAAGATGTATTTAAGTCATTTGGGTGTATATGTAAATGATTTATAATGTTATATGCCCTTCCATAGGTAATGCGGAATCTTTGGAGATTTCCGACATATGAGTTTTTAAGTAGATAAAACCGAGTTCATTGGATGGATATGACCATGGTGGTTAAATTAAATGTGTTTTAATGCCTTAGAGGTGATTAGACATGATTTATAGA
>JANKOE010000205.1:22678726-22727388 GCA_026284465.1 Erythroxylum citrifolium | reverse complement strand
CTTGCATTTTTGACTCACTCTCTCCTCTCATGCATGCATAGCCGAAACTTGAATGAGAAGAGTCTCATTTTTGGCTTCTTTCTTCTAAGAAAAATCTCCTCAAAATATTTCTTCTCCTTTCCCACCAAAGAATCTTGTTAACTAAGTTGTTCAAGAAGAACAAGTGGTAGATCAGGTTGGTCGATGATACAATAATAAGGAGAGGATACATTGACAAAGGAAAGGATACAAAAGAGTCAAAGCTATAGCAAGGATTCAGAGAGGATACAAAACCGAGGAGTCAAAGTTGTAGCAAGGAGGAGGTATATTTCTACCACCCTATTCTTATGTAAATTATTTTCCTTATACTGTATCATGTATGGCTAAAACATGTTGATTTGGTTATGTTATTTCTTCAACGTTTTGATTTCAATTTTTTTTTGAAATCTACCGTTTTAGCCAAATCTTGCATGCTTTTGTTTTCGATCTAACAATTGCTATCAGAGTCATTTTATTATGCATGATTTCGGTTCCTATATGTGATGCATGAGTTGGCAATTAAATTTTGTATGCTGCATGTTTTTATGTGATAGAAATATATATGCGTTTGTTTTGCTCTTTTGGTTGTCCATAGAATATAGTTTTACCACGTAAGTTTTCTTCATTTGGTTTGTAACAAGGAGGGTGGCCTATCATCGTCATGTTTCCTCCTTAATTTCATTTTTCTGTATTCTTTAATTTTGTAATGTACAAAATTCTGTAATATTGAAGATGGAGCAACCATGGATCGAAGAGAATAATAGGCAATGGTTTTGGTATATCCTTTGGTATATTGGCAAAGTTTCTGTTTTATGAAAACCAAGGTGCTGGAATTTTGTTTTAACAAATTTTCAGTTTTGTGAAAACCAAGGTACTGAAAATTTTGTTTTAACAAAGTTTCGGTTTAATGAAATACAAGTGTTGGAATGCTTTTTGAATGTCAGATTTACTAAAAACAAGTGCTGGAATTTTTGTTTTCATATTGCCAAAGTTTCGATTTTGATGAAAAACAAATGCTGGAATTTTTGTTTTCAAAGTAACAAAATTCGATTATATGAAAATGTCATTACACATTTTTTACCGAATGGGCTGGGTCATGTGGATGAAGAGTTCGAAGCGGAAGATCCAAGTCTAAGAAGAAATTTTTAGGCCTAAAAACCTTGTAATTTTATTTATGTTCTAGGATGGACAATCAAATGTGGCCTATTAGTTAATAAGATGAATGGATAAATGGATGCAAATAGTATGTGATATTATGTGATTGTATCCCACTTAGAAATTTTCCAACCCTAGGCTTTGCCATGCATTCTTTATGTATGAGATATATAATGAAACAATATAGGGTGGATAATAAATTGCATCTAGATAAGATGTTATTTATTAAAACTTAAAGCCTAAAAAGATTGAGTAGGAGAGGATGGTCATGTGAGAGTCCACGGTCTCCATATGATGGCCCATTTGCATGTGGTGAAGTGTTACTCCCCACCGGAGGGCATGAAACCTAGATCTTGCATGGTTTGGGTCTATTTAAGGATAAGTCCACTCATTGGTAGAAAATGTGACCTCCCACTGAGGTATGGTTTGCAAGTACCTTTAGTGGATGAATCAAATGGTTACACACTCAACATATTTTATTAATAACCTGCCCACCGTAGCTCTGTTAGTAAAAGTATGGACCAAATCATGGCACTTCTAAAAAAGTTAGGCATGAAGATGCTTAGTAGTTTTTTGAGTGGGAGGGTCCCAGTTTTTCTTTTAATGGATAAGATGACCCACCGTCACTTAGTCCGTTATAGATAAGGAAAATAACCGTCGTATAAAGTTTTACATTTTTTAAGTTTTGTTAAATTTATCATCATGCATACATGCATCATGATTTTATACAAAGTTCCAATATTGTTGACTAGTGTGCTCATGTTTTAATAATTTATATTTTCAGACATAATCAACCACAATATGAATCCACTCACTTTGCTCTTGACTAATAATAAATTAGAAAATGGAGAGAACTTTAATGAACGAAGACGTAACCTTGACATTGTTCTTCAAAATGAACGAATTTCATGGGTATTAACGAACAATGAGCCTACACCTCTAGGTGGCAATTCAACTTCTCAGCAAGTCCAACAACATGAGCAATGACAGAATGCTGATAAGACTACTAAGTGTTATATTCTAGCTTCTGTCAGTGGAATGTTGCAAAAGCAAATTGCATGCATGAAAAACTGATAGTGCAATGGTCCATTACCTATATGAGATGTTTGGTGTGAGGAACAAGTCTGCAAGAGTGAAAGCTATCCAAACATTTCATAATCTCAGCCAAAAACCTAGTGAATCGGCGCAGGATTACATGCTGAAGGTAATCTCTGCAGTTTCTGAGGCTAAGATGCTTGGGGCAGATATGGATGTGGACACGCAGATGATTATGATTATCGATAGCTTAAACTCATCTTTTCAGCAGTTTAAGTTAGACTATGAGCTCAACAGTAAGGATTATACCTTGAGTGAGTTGATGAATACCCTCTAGAGTACAGAGGAGATATTAAATATCAAGGCTCATAGGCCAGAAGCTAATGTAACGTCTTTTTCTAAGCCCAAAGGTAAGAGCAAGAAAAAGAAGAAGGATCCAATAAAAAAGAAGGCCTAAATAGGGGTCAAGGTCTAACCCATGAAAAAAAAGGCCGAAGCGGACACCAAGAGAAATTGTTTCCAATGTGGTGAACAGGGTCATTGGAAAAGAAACTGTGCGGTCTACCTGGAATCTCTCAAAAGCAACAAGGTATGGGCTTCCTAAGTTTGTTAGGAACTAGAAATGTTGCAGATTTTGATTCTTAGATATTAGATTCAGGAGCCACTAACCATGTTTGCAATCCTTTGCAGGGGTTCCAGTAAAGGAAAAAACTACATAAAGGTCAGTTTCAAATCAAGATAGTAAATGGATCCTATGTTTCAGAAGAATCAGTAGGAGTAATTATCTTGGACTTTCCTAGTGGTAATAGGTTATATTTGGAGGATGTATATTACATTCCAATAATTGTAAGGAACATGATTTCTATCTTTTGTCTAATAAAATCTGGTTATTCCTTATATTGTGAAAATGTTATTTCAATATATGAGGATAAGGATTTTATTTGTAATGTGATAATTAAACAAGGATTATTCTTTATATAACCTATGACAGGTTGACTAAACACCACATTATTAATAAAACCAAGACAATCCAATGACTCTAGCATTAATTCAAAATATCTATGGCATTTAAGAATGAGCCATATCAATCAGAAAAGACTTGAAAGGTTAGTGAAGGATGGGATCCTTGCGGCCTTGGATAATGATCCATTACCCACTTGTGAATCTTGTATTGAAGGAAAAATGACAAAAGCCTCATTTTCTTCCAAAGGAAACAAATCTGAATCCATATTGGACCTGGTACATACTGATGTTTGTGAGCTCATGAAGTACAAGCTAGAGGAGGTTATGAATATTTTATAACCTGTATAGATGATTACTCTAGACATGGCTATTTGTATTTGATGCATAAAAAGAGTGAATCCTTTGAAAAGTGTAAAGAATTCAAAGCTGAAGCTGAGAAGCAGCTAGGCAAGTCATTAAAACAACTTTGATCGGATCGAGGTGGTAAGTATTTATCTGGAGAGTTCCAACAATTTCTAATTGACAATGGAATTGTGTCCAACTTGTCAGCTCCTCGAACACCTTAACGGAATGGTATAGTAAAGGGGAGGAATATGACTCTATTGGAGATGGTAAGATCAATGATGTCCTACGCTAGCCTTCCAGAATCATTCTGGGGATATGTCATACAAACATCAACTTATCTTCTTAACTTTACTCCATCCAAATCAGTGCCTAAAAAAACTAGGGAGTTATGGACTAGCCGAGTGCCTTCATTGAGGCACTTAAGGACTTGGGGCTGCCCAACCTATGTTCTAAGGCTTAAATCTACAAAGATGGAACCAAGGTCAGAAGTATGTTTGTTTGTAGGATATCCTACGAGTACACGAGGGTACTATTTTTACAGTCCTCAGGACAGGAAGGTATTTATGTCGACAAATGTGACCTTTTTGGAGGAAGAATTTGTGAGAAATCACAAAGGAAGAAGTGAAGTAGTACTAAAGGAGTTAACTATTTCATCCAAACGAAGAGTTGATTTGGATATAGCAGAATAAGATGTCGAAATGGATTCAAGAGTTGAATCAGAAGAGCAACCTGAATATCAAGTAGTGCCTAGATGTAGTGGGAGGTTTGTGAGACAACCAGACAGGTATATAGGTCTAAGAGAAGGCATAATTGCCCTCTCGGACTAAAAAGAAATGGATCCCATTACTTATATACAGGCTATTAATGATGTTGATGCAGAAAAATGGCTCAAGGCGATAGAATCGGAAATAGATTCCATGTACACCAATGAAGTCTAGATCCTTGTAGATTTACCACTAGATGTAAAAGCCATAGGGTGAAAATAGATCTACAAAAGGAAAAGAGGATCTGATGGAAAGGTAGAGACTTCTAAAGCTAGATTGGTAGCTAAAGCCTATACTCAAAAAGATGGTATAGACTATGAGAAGAATTTTTCTTCAGTTGCCATGCTTAAGTCCATCAGAATTCTTTTAGCCATAGCAGCCTATTTCAATTATGAAATATGGAAAATGGACGTCAAGAATGCATTTCTTAACGGGGTCTTGAGGTGACCATTTATATGGCCCAACCAGAAGGATTCATTTAGCCATGTAATAAGCATAAGGTATGCAAATTGTTGAGGTCCATTTATGGACTTAAGCAAGCATCTATGTCTTGCACCATTAGGTTTGATAAGTCTATCAAAACCTATGAATTCATATAAAACCTAGATGAGCCTTATGTCTATAAAAGGATACAAAAAGGCAAGGTTACTTTCTTAATCGTGTATGTCGATGACATTCTACTCATTAGGAATGATGTAGGAATCTTGTCTACAGTTAATGGATGATTGAACGAACAGTTCTCAATGAAGGATTTAGGAGAGGCTAGCTATATTCTAGGGATCAAACTTATAAGGGATCGTAAGAACAAACTGATAGCCTTGTCTCAAATAAC
This sequence comes from Erythroxylum citrifolium, assembly GCA_026284465.1. Taxonomy (NCBI): domain Eukaryota; kingdom Viridiplantae; phylum Streptophyta; class Magnoliopsida; order Malpighiales; family Erythroxylaceae; genus Erythroxylum; species Erythroxylum citrifolium. The sequence continues at coordinate 22,722,276 of JANKOE010000205.1, read as the reverse complement.
CTACATTGACAACATGCTCAATAAGTTTGCCATGAAATATTCCAAGAGGGGTTTCACACCTACTAGACATGGAATTAAACTTTCAAAGGAGCAAGCACCTAAGACCCAAGAGGAGGTCGAACGCATGCATAACATTCCGTATACTTCGGCAGTTGGAAGTTTAATATATGATATGATTTGCACTAGACTTGATATCTGTTACGCAGTGGGATTGGTAAGTAGATTCCAATCCAATCTAGGAGTGGAGCATTGGAATGTAGTTAAGTGCATACTAAAGTATCTTCGTAGGATAAAGAACTTAATGCTTGTTTACTCTAGAAGTAATCTTATTCCGACAGGATATACAGATTCTGATTTCCAATCAGATGTTGATTCAAGAAAATCAACTTCTGGTTCTATATTTGTTTTAGGAGGTGGAGTCATAGTCTGGAGGAGTGTCAAGCAATCTTGTGTTGTTGATTTGACTATAGAGGTTGAGTATGTTGTTGCTTGTGAAGTAACAAAAGCAGCAGTCTGGCTCCGCAAGTTCCTAAATTGTTTAGAGGTAGCTGCTGAGGCAGAAAAAGCTATTACACTTTAATGTGATAATAGTGGGGCAGTGGCTAATTCTAAAGAACCTCGGAACCATAAACTTCCAAACACATTAAGAGAAAGTATCATCTTATAAGGGAGATAATACAACGTGGTGAGGTGAATGTGGTAAAGATTCCCACAGAGCAAAACCTGGCTGATCCATTTAAGAAGATGTTGTCTCAAAAGAGTTTTGAGGGTCTAATAAGGATAGGAATGAGGGATATGCCAAACTTGCTTTAGGGAAAGTGGGAAATTGTTAGAGTTATGTAAATATAATACCCTAGAAAGCAAATGTATTTACATATAATTTAATCTTCTTCCAGTTACTTTTGTAATGAAAATATTTATTATTAATAAAACAAAAGAGTTTGGTTTTATTTGTATGAGCATTATATATCTAGTCATAAGGTACCAAGATTCTTTTGTAAGTAATATACATATACATAGAGATGTATGGGAAACATGTATATTATTAGAATCTAAATTAGTTGATTCACAGTTGAATAATCAAGTTGGTCGCTTGATTATGGTTTAGACTGTAATATTGCGATTTATCTCTGTGTAAGTAAAGGAGTTTACTTAAAAGGAATGATGAGTTTCATATCATGATAGTAGTTGACTATCGATAATGGCACTATCAAATGAATCTAGAATCACGTATGTTTTTAAAGATTAAAGTAGGTTGTTTCTTTAACCTTAAAACAACAACATACACTTTAGCATTCTTTTATTGTGAACCACAATCTTGATGAGTAGTGAATTCATATCTGTTTCATTATAATTCTTGATATAGTCAGAATGGATTTTTATAGAGTATCAATCCAGTGTCTGTATGTTGAAAGTATTAATTGAAACATGTATTAGAGACCATTCACTCAAATAAAGACTTTATAGTGATATCATCACTTCTAAATGTTTTACGGAGATTGATGATTAAACTGGCGTCAACAATTTGATGGAGTAGCTACCCATCAAGTCTTAACACAAAGATGAGATCTTGTGTGTTAATCACCATATAGAGTGAAGCGGGATCTATAAGAAAAAATCAATTAAGGGCAAAACGGTAATTTTACCCTTTATTGTACGGATGTCTATAATATGGTTCGTAATAGAGTTTGCAATTGGACATCTAATTTGAAACATGTGTTCTCATAATATTTAGTAATTCAAGAGTTCAGCTAATTGTTTTTAGTGAAATGACATTTGGTTAAAAAGCTAGAATTAATTCTAATGAGATTAAATTAATTCCGGGCTTATTGGAGCTTGAATTATATAAGTCCAATTAGATTCTCCACTTGGCTTATAGAAAAGGTTATCAAGCAAAGTAAAAAAAATAAATAGAGGTTACCGGAAATAAGAAAGAAGAAAGGATCGAATTAGATTCGGAACAATTTAATTAAGAGTTAATTAAAATGGGTTTTAAGCCTATGATTAAATGATGGGCTTACTCTAATTAAGTGTTAAGTAGAAGTCCAAAGTAAACATTTAATATTGGGTTGAATTTTGGTTTAATTTAATTAATCAGATTAATTAAATTAAAACAAGATTTGTAAAGACAAAAAAAGGAGGGCAAAAACTGAAACAACAATGATGTAATTTTTGGTTTTATAGTTAAATATATAGCTGCATATTTAGCATTGAATTGCTAAATATAAGATGGGTTTTTATCACTTCATTATTATTAAATGGTTTAATGGTGCCCTCAAGAAATGGTTTAATGGTCTTATCATTAAATGATTTAATGGTTGTTATTTAATGTTGGCATGTAGAAAAACATATCAACCTTATAACATTCTTTTGATTAAAGGAGTAAGCGCATTTGTTGCTCTCTCTCCCTTCTTTCATCTTGCAACCGAAAATGGGAGTATCATTTTTGTTTTTTGTCTTTTCATCTAGCCATATTAAACAAATGTGAATGTCTCATTTATGGCTCTCTCTTTTTGATTAAGAGAATGAAGTGGTGCAAAAGTTTCCTCTCCTTCTTCCTTTGCCAAAATTGGTAATGAGAAGAATCTCATTTTAGTTCTTTCAACAACTAAGGAAAACCTCTACAATATTTATTCTCCTTTCCTACCAAAGGATCTTGTTAGCCAAGTTGTCCAAGGATAACAAGTGGTAGATCGGATTGGTTGAGGATACAACAAAGAGAAGAGGATACAATAGTGTGGAGAGGATACAATAGCAAGGAGTCAAAGCTGTAGCTAAGGAGTCGATAATATTTCGATCTTGTTCTTATGCTATTTATTTTTCTAATACCGTATCATGTATGGATTAAACAAGTTGATTTGGTTATTATGCTTCCACTGTGTTTTGATTTCGAAAAAAGTTTTTGAAATCTACCATTTAGCCAAATCTAGTATGCTTTTGTTTTCAATCCAACAATTGGTATCAGAGCCATTTTATTATACATGATTCGGTTCCTATATGTGGCAATTATATTTATGTATGCTGTATATTTTATGTGATAGAAATATATATGGTGTATGTTTTGCTCTTTTGGTTGTCTGTAGAATATAGATTTATTTTGTAAGTTTTCTTCATTTGGTTTGTAACAAGGAGGATGCCCTATCATCGCCCTGTTTCCTCCTTGTCTTCATTTTCTGTTTTTTTAATAAATTTTGTAATGTACAAATTTCTGTAATGTTAAAGATGAAGCAGCCATGGATCGAAGAAAGGAATAGGTAAGGGTTTCGGTTTATACTTTGGTGTAATGGTAGTTTCGATTTTATGCAAAGCAAGTGCTAGAATTTTTATTGTCATATTGTCAATGTTTTGGTTTTATGAAAATCATGTATCAACTTATATAACTTACTTAGAAGTTTAGCAATGATCCTTTGAATTTTTCAAATGGACCAATCACACGAACTAGGAACAAAAAGCTTCAAGATGCTTTTAGAAAAGTGGTGAGAGAAGTGGTTACACATAGGGAGACAAGCCAAATCAAAAGGTGAGCATTGTTTAGCTTAATTTAAGCTAAAGTTAGAGATACTTGGTTGTGAACATATCCTATAACAAGATAGTCTATCAACTCGTGTAACTTATTTAGAAGTTTAGTAGTGAGACATAATCTCCATTGCAGGCATAACTCAAATTGTGTCTATCTTCAAAGGTTATAAATAAATCTATGATATAAATTTATGGGCATGCCATAATTTTTACATTATTTCACAAAGTTATAAAGAGATCCACAGATGTGTTCTAAATTATGCCTAACCTCTCAAAGATACAAAATGATCCACGATTACCAAACATGGGCATATTCCAAGCTATGCTCTAATAGCATTAAAGTTTTCATAATTAACACAGCTTAGCCTATAATCGTGATCCACGATTGTCCCAGTCAAAATCCTAATTTTATTTTAAATTAATAACCTAGTTTTATGGTTCAATATTTATGGGATGTTTTCTTTTTAGTAGTAAAAATTACCTTTGATCATTAATAAAATTGTGAAATTTTTCTCTTGGACTCTTCAAAGACCTTTTCAAACTTATCAATTGATTTACTTGTGGTATTCAAGTCATCAGATAATCCTAGTTCTATTTCTTTATAATAATGGTTTGAGACTCTTTTATACCTTCATTTCATTATTTCATATAATCACTGGGCCAAGATTCTTTATCTAAATCTAGTTTAGCTTCCTTAGGCCTTAATTGCAAATTAAATGTGTTAAGTTTCAAGGTTTTATCCTTAGGATTCTTATCAAAAACTTTTGTTTAAGAATGATGCTATATCTCTCATTTATTATGCTATATCTCTCATTTATTCATTTTTTTTCATTATTTCTTGATTTCTTTTTTTATTTCTTCCTATACATTCTTTCTTGTTTTTTTGCAAATGTTGGCTTTTAATTTCCTGCTTTTTTTATATCTTTGTTTTCATTGAATATTTATGTAGGTCTAATAAACAAAGGATAAAGAAGATTTACGTGATAAAAAAGAAATAAAAAGAAAAGAAAAGAAAGTGGTGTAAGAATGATTACCTTACATAAATCACTTCCAAATATAGATCTAGTTAGATTTCTTTGAACTTTTTATTTTGTTGTTGATTTTGGCTTTTTACTCACCCTTACCTCCATCAAGATATGAAATTGATTGAATACTAAGGATTTATTCCTTAGTTTGTTTTGGTTAGTTTGATAAAGAATCAAAAGGTAAAATAAGCGTAATAGGAAAGAGTGTGTGAGTAATATCAGTAGAGAAAAGCTAGAAATTTAGAATGAAACACAAATGGATTGAGTGACATTAAACAAGAAACATAAAAGAGAGAGTTGTGAGGATACTACTACAATTTTTTTAAAAGGTTGAAGCATTTCTAATCATGACAGAGTTTAAGGGGAAATGAATAATGATATATTTATGTTACAAACTATGGAATAATAAATTGAATACACGAATATGATGTTTAGTGGTATTAGAGAAAAATTGGAGATACAAGATTTTGTAATAACTAATTTACAGAGAGAAAAATCACCATAAATCCCTAATGCATGCCAATTACAAAGTCGAGTGCTCCGAAATGATTTTGATGATGATGAAGAAAGATATGGCTACTATAATGATTACTAACCACCAACAAGTAATATCGATAGATTTGTAGATCAAGGTGATTGACAAGATATAGACTATAAAAGGGAGCCTAAGGGTGATGAAAACCTTGGGAACATTAGAATGAAGATTCCTTCTAAGGGAACAATGACTATGAGATCTACTTAGAGTGGGAGAAGAAGATGGATATGATGTTTTACTACCACCATTACACCAAAAAGAAAAAGGTATAAACTTATTATTATTAATTTTTACGGATTATAGTATCATTCAATAGGATTACCTTATGATAAAAAGATGAAGGAATTGTAATAGACTTATTGATAACCGGGAGGATATAAAGGCGATAATGGGGAGGTACTTTGCTAGTAATCACTAGTATAAGGATTTATTTCAAGAAATGCAACGCCTTATTCAAAGGTTAAAAAGTGCTTAGGAGTACTATAAAGAGATAGAGATTGCTATAATTCGAGCTAATAAAGAGGAAGATCAAGAAGCGACCATGAATAGATGTTTAAATAATTTGAATCGTGAGATTGATGACTTGATAAATTATAAGATTATATGGAACTAGGAGATATGTTTCATATATTCTCAGTTATATAAGTTTTAATGGTTAAATGAATAGGGCGAGTTAAGGGTCAATAAATAAGCATTGATTTCATTCTTCATTAAAATATATAACGACAAGGTGTTATGTGATTTGGTACCTATATATACTAGCCTTATTCTCTATGGGAGACCTTGGCATTACCCTTATATCAATGACACTTAGGTAAGTGTATAAGGCTCAACAAAAGTTAAGAGGAGAGATAGAAAAAAAAAGAGTGTGAGCTAGAAAATGAGGATGATCATTCAAATAAAAAGGAGAAAAAGATTAAGGGAAAAAGAAAGAGAGTGTTAAGAGAAAACTAAGAAATAAATGAGCTTTATGCTGGATAGAGTGAGATTAAGAGAACTTTTTTATTCTAATTAACCTATTATTGTACTCATATGCAAATAGGCATATTTTAATGCTAATAATCTTAGTTTTTCCTAGAGATTAAGAGAACTTTTTATTCTAATTAGCCTATGATTGTACTCATGTACAAATAGGCTTGTTTTAATCCTAATAATCTTGGTTTTTCCTTGCCTAGTACTTATGCCCCTTTGTTGTAGAATTTTTAAGATGTATTCCTTGATGATGTTTCTAGCAATTTACCATCAATAAGGGGAATAGAACATTAAATTGATTTTGTACTTAGTTTTGTTATTCCAATTTGACCAACCTACAAAAATAAATTAGAGAAGACTAAAGAACTTTAAAAGTAAGTTGAGGAGCTTTTGTCAAAAGGGTATATTGGAGAGAGTATGAGCCTATATATGCAATTCCAATCTTGCTTGTTAATTAGAAGGATGTGTCATGATGATGTGATAATTGTCAAACTGTCATACATGTTAGATAAATTATAATTCTAGTGTGATTTCAAATTGACATTAAAAAAGTGGATATCATTAAATTAGGATGAAAGAAGGATATGAGTAAAAAACACCCTTTAAAACAAAACACGGTTTACATAAATGGTTAACGATATCTTCTAGATTATCTAATGCATATATTACTTTCATGAGGTTAATGAACCATGTTTTATGTATTTTTATTGAAAAATTGTGTTTGTTTATTTTGATAATATTTTGTTTTACAGTCTTAGATGAGTATGTAAAATTTATTTTGAATATTTTGAGAGAAGAAAAATTATTCACTAATATAAAGAATTTTTCCTTTTACATGGATAAAATAGGCTTTCTTGAATTTATTGTAAGTTTAAAAGGGATATAAGTGGATGAGGAGAAGGTTAAGGCTATTTGAGAGTGGCCCACATCTAAATATATAATCAATGTTAGAAATTTTTTATGGTTTAACTAGCATTTATAGAAGGTTTGTGAAATATTTTAAAACACTAACTACATCACTCATCGAAGTTGTGAAAATGTTTATTGGATTTAGTGAGGAGATGAACAAGATTGCGCTTTTAATTTAATTAAAGAAAGGCTATGTTCTACTTTATTAGCTTTGTCTAACTTTTTAAAAACTTTTAAGGTTGAGTGTGAAGTGTTAAAATCATGTATTGGTAATGTATTGATGCAGAAATATCAACCAATTACCTGCTTTAGCGAGAAACTAAATGGAACTACTTTTAACTATCCAACTTATGGTAAGGAACTATGTAATGAGGGCTTTGGAGACTTGATAACATTATTTTTAGTTCAAAGTGCTTGTCACACATGAGTCCTTAAAAGTATTTTAGAGGGAAAGGGAAGTTAAATTAACATCTTAAGTGGATGGAGTTCATTGAGATTCTTCCTTATATGACCAAATACAAGCAATGTAAAATATTATGGATAATGCATTATCCCAAAGTTATGCCATGAATTTTACATTAAATGCAAAATTATTAGCCTTTGAAGATGTTAAAGAATTATATAAGAATGATGATAATTTTTCATGAATTTTGGGATTTTTGAAAAATTATTTTTAAAAAATTCTTTAGGTATGATGGATTTTTGTTTAAGGAAAATAAATTACGTATGCATAAGAGTTCTTTGAGAGAGTTATTAGTGTGAGAGGCATACAAAAGAGGATTAACAGATTATTTATGAAATTAAAAAAATTTAGACATTTTGCTTGAACATTTCTTTTCACCTTATATATGTTGTGATGTTGAAATAATTTGTACTAATTGCATTAAATATAAACAAGCTAAGTCGAAGGTTATGCCTCAGGCCTTGTATACTGCGCCAGTTTTTAATGAACCTTAGATTGATATTTCTATGGAGTTCATTTTGGGTTTACCTGGGTCAAAAAAGGTTAAAGATTCTATCGATATTGTAGTTGATAGGTTTTTTATGATTGCATATTTTATTGCATATTGTAAAACTGATGATATAACCAACATAGTTGATTTGCTCTATAGGGAGATGGTACAACTCCGTAGTGTCTTTAGAAATATTTTGTTTAACATAGATGTTAAGTTGCTTAGCTACTTTTGTAAAGTTTCGTGGGAAAAGTTAGGAACTAAATTCTTGTATGTAACTACTTAACACCCTTAAACATATGGTTAAATTAAGGTGGTAAACATGACTTTGATTACTTTATTACGTGCTTTCAATAAAAATAATTTGAAAAAAAAGAAGATTGTTTGTGACTTGTTCAATTTTCATATTATAAAGATGTTCATATTACCATTAGTTATTCACCTTTTGAGAGTGTTTATAGTTTTAACCTACTAACGTTATTGGATTTGATTCTTTTACCTATTTATGAGAGTAGTAGTTTGGATGGTAAAAGTAAAGCTGAAATGATAACGCAACTATATGAAAATATTCAGCAAAACATTGAAAGGAAATATGAAGAATACGTATCCAAGAATAATAGAAGAAGAAAGAAAATTATTTTTGAATCAAGTGAGTGTGGATACATGTGAAAAAGTAGACCTTCCTAGATCGAAGAATATCTAAATTATAACTAAAAAGAGATAATCCATTTTAATTTTTTGAACATATTAACGATAATACTTATAAATTAAATCTTCTAGGTTAGTATAACAATTTCTTTTAATATTTTTTATTTAACTCCTTTTGATATATATGGTGATTTGATGACAAATATTTTTTAATAAGAAGAGAAAGTTAGGAATCAATTTGTCTTGGATCGTTTGAGTTTGCCAAGTGAAGCAATTACACAAACAAGTGAAGGATATAAGATGCATTTAATAGAGTGGTGAGACAAGTAGCTATATATGTGGAATCAATCCAAATTGAAGGAAAAGCATTTATTAGATTGATTTGAGTCAAGGTAGGACAAAACTTCAATATAAATGCAACCTCCAATATGATCACATATAAACTCGTGTAATTTACTAGGAAATTCAGTAGTGAGACATAATCTTCAAAACGAGCATGGCTTAAACCTTATCTATCTTTAAAAAATTGCGCATAAATCCATTATCTACATTTACGATCATGTCTCAATCCATGTGCTAATTCATAAAGTTAGACATTTCCATAATTTACACCCATAAGCATGTTCTAGATAGTGTCTACTCTCTTATAGATACAAAAGTATCTAGGATCAGTAAACACGGACATATCTTAGGCCATACTCCAATGGATTTAAAAAAAAAAAAGATAATGTGCCCTAGCCTATGATTATAGTCCAGATTGTGTCAGTTGAAACGTTAATTTATTTTAAGTTAAAAACCTTAGTTTATGTTTTAGTATCTAAGAGACGTTTCTTTTCAATGGTAGATAATTACCTTTAATCATTAATATAATTGTAAGATTTTTCTCTTTATTTATACAAATAACTTTTCAAACTTATCAAGTTATTTACTTACGACATTCAAATAATCTTAATCTTAATTCTAGTTCTTCAAAATAATAGGTCAAGATTCTTTCTATACCATTAGTTCACGATTTCATATAATAACTAGGTCAAGGTTCTATTTCAAATATGATTTTGGCTGCTTTGAGGTTTGATTGTAAATTAAGTGTATTGGTTTTTAAGGTTTCATCCTTAAAGTTTGAATCAATTAATAATGAGGCTATTATAATCATTAATAGTCATGGTATATCTATATTTCATATGGATTCCTCTTTTGTGAATTCTCCTATTACTACCTTCACCCTAGATAATATTTTATTCACACCTTTGATAAAAAATAACATAATATTTGTCTCTCAATTTTATAAACATTATAACACTTTAGTTTAATCTTTTCCTAACTACTTTATAGTGAAGGACTTAAAAATGGGGGCATGGTTATCTAAGGGGTGGAGTAGACACAATGAGTATGAATGGTCATCTTCAACCCCTTATATCAACTCATCCAAACTCAATCCTTCTACTTCAGTGGCTTTATTGTTCAATTATAGCATCAACATCTCAATCTCCCCTCTCCTCTAATTTAAAAGAAAAGTATGGTTAATAATTATATTCCATATATAATTACTTCTAGAAATCAAATTTGTGACTCTTGTTTTTGTAATAGAAGTTGTAAACTAGTCATCCATCTTTTATGAGAAACCATTTTAAGTTACATATTCTGTTGTTTAAGGTCCTGCATTTGTGAATTCTCTTAAATTTTTTTAAGATTGTCATTTTTCTCGTACAAAAATACACTTGGTTTTATCCTTTAAAGTTGAAATGTGATGTGCACTAACAATTTTCACTCTAAAATCAAGACCATTATATAAATGGTAGAGAAGAGTATTAAGCATTTTTACATTGTTACTCATTATAACATTCAACATATGTCATTCCCACTATATACACTCTAGCATGTTTGCTCTATTGACCATAAATGCCATTATATTGTGGACATTGGTCTCAAACCCCTACATAATACTTTTATGCCTCTTTATTTTTTGTTCCATGTATTTCAAAGTGTCATATATCTCATCAATAGAATGTTCACTTATGTCCCCAGTTATGATACCCCTACTACAAACTCTTTAGATGTAATCCTAAATATATATAGTTTATAGTTGTTTATTATCTTTTCTACCTTTTATTTTGACCTTAATACTCATAAAGTTGAACCTTGATCTCAGTTATATCTCTTGATTTTCCTTTATCACTCACTCTTTTATTTATTATGATATATTTTGAAATTGAGGCAACATGTAGGTAGCATTTAAATCAATTAGATGTTAATAAAGCCTTCCTATATAACCCAATATTTTATTGATCATTTATATCTTACTCATGTCTCAAATTGAACAAAGCAATTTATGACCTTCGTCAAACACCTAAGATGTGGTATAATGAACCTCAGTCCTTTCTTATTGGCTATAGTTTCACCAATTTTAAGAGTGATACTTCTCCCTTTATCTATAATGCAGGCACTTGCTTTATGTACTTAATTTTTTATATGGAGGACATTATACTCAGAAGAAATCATTTACCACAAATTTAAGAATTTACTACTCGTCATTCCAATTAGTTGTCTCCTAAGGATCTTTCCTAAATTTACTACCCCTTAGGAGTTAAAATCATAATATTTTACAATTGTATGTTCTTATCTCTTCAACAATATATTTTTTATCTTCTCAAGTGCAATAAAATGCATGAAGCCAAATAAGTTAGTAGTTTAGCACGTTATCGCCTCCATTTATAATACTTAAACTTGATGATGGCTCTCCTAAACATGATCCAAGTGAGTACCAATGAGTTTTTGGCTCTCTTTGGTACCTTTCACTCACAACCTAATATTAGTTATAATGTCAATATATGGTCCAATTATGCAAAAACCAACATCTAATCATTAGCTTGCTGTGAAGAAAGTTCTTTGATATCTCAAAGGAACATCTCATTATGATGTTTTTCTCTTAACTCATTTTCCCCCTGCTCTTTATGCCTTTGTTGATGCAAATTGGGCTGGTGATACTAATATATGTCACTCTACTCCCCACTTTGTTATCTTTCTTATATTCAATTCCATTAGCTAGCTAGAATTCTAAGAAATAATCTATTACAGCTTGCTCTTCTACCAAAGTTGAATAACATATTGTTGCAACTTCTATTACTAAAGTAAATAGTTGGTTAACTTAATGAATGAACTTTTTATCTCATTTCAAATAACTCCCACAATTTACTTCGTCAATGTTAAAGCAACTTACTTATACTCTAATCTTGTTTTTTGTTCATATATGAAGCACATTGTCATTGACTTTTACTTTGTATGTGATGAAGTGTCACGTAAACAATTTCATAGATCTCATGTTCATAATACAAATCAACCGCTCATGTTCACAATACAGATCAACTGGTTAACTCTCTCTCCAAGTCTCTCTCTTAAAACAATTGTGCATTCATCGTTTTAAACTTAGTGTCATTGTCCCTAATACTTGTGGGGGCATGATAAAAACTGATTATGAAATTAGTAGTTAACTATATATGTTGTGATTCTCCATTATTATATTAAGCTCTAGTTATACAATCCCTTGAATTTAGTTGATTTATTTTATGTTATATAAACTAGGTTAGTATTGTTGTTACATAACAAATTAATGGGTCAATTCATTTAACTCACTTGTATATATTGATACTTTTTCTAAGAATGAAATACAAGAAAATTTTTACTAATTCTTTAAGGTATATTCACACTCAAAATAAAAATAATTTGTTCATAAATTTATTTCCTCTTCTTTTTTAATCAATGTTTTTACCAAATTTATGACACCCTCCTTTTCTCTTCATACCAATTCATCCATGATCTTGTTTGGAATATTGATGCTTGTTAATTAGTTAAGAAGTGTAGACTTTTTTAATTTTAATTACTAACCAAAATTTTAAATTATGCATAGTAGATTATGTTACAGTTAATCATAATAATTTTGAACAATATAAATATAGTGACAAATAATACAAGTATAAAGTCAATAAATTGTTGTAATGAACCTAACAATAATCTTAATACTATGAACCTAACAACAATTATAGTATGCAATTTAACGTAGTCTAAATTAAAAAAATGATTTGAGAATTTAAATTCTGATGAAAAGGGGATGACAATACAATCAAAATTAAGGAGAGCTGTAAGTAACAAAATTTATAGTTTAAAAAATCGAACAAACCACACCAAACTTGGTAATTGAAGGTCTTTGTTTCTTGTTAAGTTGAAGAAAGTAGATTATGTGTATGTTGACATGTATCATAAACTGAAGACAAAATGATAGTATGATTTTTGTATTAGAGAGAAGTTACGAAGCTCATCAGATGGCCGCTTTCAACATTATCCTTAGCCTTGGCACTATTTATATAGTATTTATTAGAGACTGTTAAAGAGCAAAAGAAAAGCTTTTGAAGCTAGAAACAAGATACGGGAGAAAATCTAATCTATTAAATTAAAATAACATTGGCTATATATAGCCTTACAGACATTGGGAACCACGACTCTCAACGGACTGAAAAAGATAAACACAAATCCCTTGATATCCGGGATTTTTATTCAATAGACAAGTTAATAGAACAAACTTCCAACAAATAACGTAACAATTCCTCCCTTAAACTGAATAATATAAGTACTCAGTTTATATCTGACTTTAAACAGACTCCCAAAAGTGCTCGCATCCTTAAGAAAACATCCAGCTTTAATGGCTTAGTCATCGAGTCAGCTAGTTGTTCTTGTGTAGAACAATGCACCAGCTCCACTGTGCCATCTTTTGTGAGTTCTCGAAGGAAATGAAATCGTACATCTATATGCTTACTTCGGCCGTGCATAACTGGGTTTTTTGAAAGTTTAATTGCAGAACTATTATCGCAGCGAATAATAGTTTTCTTGCCTTGATTCAAAACCAGCTTTTCCAACACACGTTTCAACCAAACTGCCTGGCATGCACATGACGCAGCAGCTATGAATTCTGCCTCTGTAGTGGATAGACTTACAATCGGTTGTTTTTTAGAAGACCAAGATACAGCTCCTGAACTCAACAAGAAAACATAGCCTGATGTGCTTTTTCTATCTTCCACATCTCCAGCATAATCACTATCCGTATAAGCCACAAGTTCATCATCTCCTCCCTTCTTGTAAAAAATACCAAACGCAGTTGTTCCCTTTAAGTACCTCAGCGCCCTTTTTGCAACCTGTAAATGAAGCTCAGTAGGACTTTCCATATACCTGCTAATAAGACTTACCACAAACATCAGATCTAGTCTAGTTGATGTGAGATACATAAGGCTACCGACAATCTGTTTATAATAAGTCTTGTCCACTTTAATTCCACCATCATCCTTTATGAGCTTAAAACCAGGAACAATCGGATTATGGACATAATTGCTTTTGTCCATCTTAAACTTTTGCAGTACCTCCAATGCATATTTCTGTTGACTGATAAAAATTTCATCTGAGCTTTGTAAAACCTCCATGCCAAGGAAATATCGCATCTTTCCAAGATCTGTCATGTCAAACTCACACTTCATGGAATCTGTAAATTCTGCAAACATGGATTCATCATTGCCAGTATAAATAAGATCATCAACATAAAGACTTACAATTAGTACTTTGTCATCCTTCTTTGTCTTAACGAACAAAGTATGTTCATATTCACACTTCTCAAACCCTTCCTTTATGAAGTAAGATTCTATCCGACTATACCAAGCTCGCGGTGCTTGCTTAAGCCCGTAAAGTGCCTTCTTTAATTTATAAACCTTCTGTTCTTCTCCTTTTTGCACATAACCACAAGGCTGCTCCACAAAAACATTTTCCTGTAAATCACCATGTAAGAAAGCAGATTTTACATCTAGCTGATACAGTGACCATCCTCTTTGAGCTGCAAGTGCTATCACTAACCGAATTGTCTCCATACGTGCCACTGGTGCAAATACTTCTGTGTAATCCACACCATGTTGTTGAACATAACCCTTCACGACAAGCCTGGCCTTGTATTTACTGACTTCTCCATTTTCGTCAAGTTTGGTCTTATAGACCCATTTAACCCCAATTTGTTTTCCTCCGTCAGGTAGATCCATTAATTCCCACGTACCATTCTTCTTTATTGCTTCCATTTCCGCATCCATGGCTTGCCTCCATTTTTCACTTTTCACAGCATCTTCAAAGTGAATTGGATCAATATCAGTAGCTGTAAACATGATCATATCTGCTTCTTCTTCAGAAAGTCCTTCACCTGTTTCATAGTCTCCCATCCAACCAGGTAGTCTTCGAATCCTCCCTTGATCTGAAGGTGAAGAGTGGTCTACTGGCAAGGAGTCAGAGGATATAATTTCTTCATCATTAGACTCATGAACTAACTCTTCAGCAGGATCATCCCACTCAAACTCGCACAAAATTGCTTTTTCATGCTCCTTATCCCAATCCCAACTCTTATCTTCTTCAAACACAACATCTCTACTTATAATAATCCTCTGCGAAACTGGATCATAAAGCCTATAAGCCTTTGATTCTTCACTAACACCCAACAAAACACAACACAAGCTTTTATCCTCCAGTTTAGAACTAGTATTATTAGGCACATGAACATGAGATTTACAACCAAAAACTCTAAAATACTTAGCTGATGGTTTGACTCCACTCCATGCCTCCTCTGGCGTCTTATTTTGTAAGTGTGGGACTCCGATTCAAAACATGTGCTGCCCAATTGACTGCTTCAGGCCAGAAAGTCTTGGGAATTTTCTTCTCCGATAGCATGCTACGAACCATATTCATAATAGTTCTGTTCTTCCGTTCGGCAACCCCATTTTGTTGGGGTGAATAGGCAGCTGTCAATTGTCTTTTTATGCCATTTTCATCACAAAAACTATTGAATTCCTGTGAAGTAAATTCTCCTCCTCGATCTGTACGTAAAACTTTAATAAAGGAATTCGTCTCCTTCTCAACATGCATTTTAAATCTTTTAAAAACACCAAAAGCTTCAGACTTTTCTATTAAAAAATAAACCCACAATTTTCTGCTAAAATCATCAATGAAAGTAAGCAGATACCTCTTTTTGCTGTTAGAGATGGGTTTAATCGGACCGCAAATATCAGAATGTACTAACTGCAGGACTTGTGAAGCTCTCCAATTGCTTCTTTTTGGAAACGAGTCTCTTTGCTGCTTCCCCACCAGACAATCTTTACATAGTTTTAAAGGAGATTGTAATTGCGGCAAACCATGCACCATCTCTTTTTGTTGAAGAGTCTTTAAGCCTTTAAAGCTTAGATGTCCATACCGACAATGCCAGAGTTGCACAGTATCTTCTGTAATTGTGTTGAAACAGGCAGTTGCAATAGGCTGAGACACAACATGAAAAATGAACATTCATTTTGAAGTCATCATTGTATCCAAGATTAAACCTTTCTCTGGATGGAAAACCTTGCACCTGTCACGTTGAAACAAAATTGACAGCCCTTTTTCTTGTAACTGTCCAACACTAAGCAAGTTGTTCTTCAACTCAGGTACATAAAACACGCCAGTAAAGATCTGTGACATTCCATTTGCTTGCAACCTTATATTTCCTTTGCCTGCTACAATCAAGCTTGAGTTGTTACCCAACTTCACAGAATCTCTAAAGTTTTCATCAAAATCGAAAAAAAAATCCTTCTTTCCACACATATGATTGCTGCATCCTGAGTCCAGAAACCATATATCAGTTTTTCCAGCAACATTTGAATCTACATACGCCATCAGCAACATGTCATCATGAGATTCAGTAAAATTAGTTTCATTTTCTTTCTGTGGACATTCCCATTGAAAATGCCCTAGCTTGTGACAATTATAGCACTCCACTGCAGCTTTGTTACGGCTCTGTCTACCTCGTCCCCTTCCACGACCACCTCTTCCATGAGAAACCTTCAAAGCATGTTCTTCTTCAACGTGAGTGCTCATGCGCTGTTCATGCACAAGCAAACTACTTTGCAACTCATCAATGGATAAAATGCTTGTATCATGAGACTCCTCAATCGAACACACAACATAGTCAAAGTTGGGAGTCATAGATCTCAGAATTTTTTCAACAACAACATCTCCTTTATCTTCACCGTTTGCTTTCATCTTGTTAGCAATGGTAAGAGTCCGAGTGAAGTACTCGTTCACGGTTTCTCCTACCTTCATGTGAAGAATTTCAAACTCTTTGCGAAGAGCTTGTAACTGTGCCCGCTTAACTCGTGTTGTACCCTGATATTTCTGCTTCATGGAATCCCAAATGTCTTTTGACGTATCCTTTTTCAGAATCGTCTCCAAGATTGTCCGATCTAGTGCTTGAAATAGATAGTTCTTTGCTTTCAAATCTTTCAGCTTCTGTTCATCAATATTCTTCTTCTGTGCATCTGTCAGAATCGCACCCTCTGCTGCAGCAGAAATTCCATTCTCCACCAAACCCCAGTACTCCTTTGAACATAAAAAGTTCTCCATAAGTATCGCCCAATGATCATAGTGACCATCAAATCTCGGCACTGCTGGCTGTACAAAGGAACTCTCCGTTGCCATAGTTAAACCTGCAAGAAAAAACACTTAGAAGACTGCTGCTTCTACTAGCCCAGTTATAGGCTCTGATACCAATTTGTTAAAGAGCAAAAGAAAAGCTTTTGAAGCTAGAAACAAGATACGGGAGAAAATCTAATCTATTAAATTAAAATAACATTGGCTATATATAGCCTTACAGACATTGGGAACCACGACTCTCAACGGACTGAAAAAGATAAACACAAATCCCTTGATATCCGGGATTTTTATTCAATAGACAAGTTAATAGAACAAACTTCCAACAAATAACGTCATCAAGTTTCCTGCAAGACTTCTTGAAATTTTTTTAGGGTCTATATATATATATATATATATATGGTTTGGTCCATTTTACCGTTAAAGGCCAAGTAACCCCACCCAAGTGTTGTCAGATTTCGTGTGGGTGACACTGGATCAGGCTAGACACAGGCTTAACATTTTCAATAAACGACACCGCTCTATCTAACTCATCATGTAAACAAACGGACTCTTAGTTGAGCACAGCAAGGCCCAAGCCAATCATTATATTAGGATTTGAGGCCTTTTCAATATCAACAAAAGACGCAAAATTAGTGAGTTGTGAGAAAATTCTCTATTATGAATAATATTAGGATTTAATGATTAGCCTCATGTTGCATAAGAAAACATAATACCAGGAACAGATCACCTGTTCCCGTTATTTTGTGCTCACTCCGTTTCATGAGTATCTATTCATCCAATGTTTTAAACCCTATAATCCCCTTATAAGTTTTATGCTAGTTACAGCTATAATTTGGAGGCTTCTTTGATCTTGCTTAAACATTGATGTCTTGATGTTAGTGCAAAACTTTTGTTTTGCAACTATAGGTTAAGCTAAAAATAAAGATTCTAGAATCCTTGGATAGCTACAAAACATAAGTAGACGCAGGACATGGTGTTTGTCACCCAACTTTAGGGCTTGAAACCAAAAACATGCATAGTAATTATCAGCTACTTCCTCACCTATCAAGCTAACAACATCATGGAAGCTCCATATATAAGTTATGACTCCCACTTTCTTAATCTATTTAGTTTACTCTCTTTTGCAACTTCTCTGTCTTCCAAAATTTCAGCTTATTATCTGAACATTATCCATGATTAGCATCCTTGTTACCCCTATATGTCCCCTAGCAACCATTCCCATGGCCTCCAAGGGCAATGTCTCTGTTAGTCAATCGAGAGTTTCTCCATCATAGTAAGTGATGGATTAGTACTGTACTTGTGACAGGTGCATCTGTGGAGTCTCTTCTTCTTTCTTTTCTTTCAGAATATCTGCCGACATATAAGGTGGCATGCATTATGAATCCTGATGCAAGGAGGACCATTTTTCTCGACGCTAAAACATGTGTCTAAAATCCATTTTTCAGAGGCAGCTAGCATTTGCTCATTTGCTCAACCCGCTCTAGTTTATTAAAGACTATCATTTCCTGCTTTATAAGACGACATGCAATTCCTTAGCACCTTTCCAGCTTTTCTAAACTATTCTAGTTAGTTTCCATGTTTTTCTTTTTTTCATTTATTAGAAAGCTTACCAAATATGCATTAACCAACTCAGGCTCAAGCAGAAACCCTAAACATAGTTCGAAGCGCCATCTCAAAGCAGTTGTCTATTGAAGTGACTGCAGTGACACCGGAGACAAGTTTGCTTACTTGGGTGCTGACTCTCTCGACATGGTGTATCTCTCTTTTCCTTTGTATCCTACGTGAATTCATTTATATATATGATGATACAGGGTCATATCTTTGATGGGTTGTTGCTCATTTATGGTCTGGAATTTGAAAGATGACCAAAAAATGGACTACATAGGTAGAGAATATGATGGCTTTGGAAGAACAATTTAGGGTATCAATTGGAGAAGGTGGAGCAGAGAACATTGTCACGGTCCAAGATGCTGCAGTTCTCATTGAAAAAGTGAGGGCTGCTTGTGTTGGAAGGTAGCTTACATGAAGGTCATCATTTCTGTAGCTATGGAGTTATGGTTAATATTTCACTATGTGTGAAAAAGAAGCTTTTTATTTCACTGTTTTGTAAGATTACATGACTCTATATATATACACAAAGGACAAAGGACACTTGCGACAACCAATCATCTGTACACGATATTGCTTTTTCTTGTTACAACAGAATTCTGTTTTTGGGAGGCTGTAGAATTCTCAAGAATGTTTCCTGCTTCTAGAATATACTTGTTATTGGGTTTGTGAAGCTCACTATTGTTTTGATCTAGGCCCGTATGCTTTTTATTATCTCTCACATCCCCTCTCAAACTCAACTCCTGTGAAGACAAGAGATTGAGTTTTGTACAGAGAGATGGATGTCTTAATGCAGCCATTGGTTTTGTAAATAAATCTGCTAGCTGATCATTAGAGGCGACATACTTGACTTCAAGGACTCCATCTGCAATTTTATCCCGCAAGAAGTGGACGTCAATTTCGATATGCTTTGTTCGTGCATGGAAGACTGGATTTTGTGCGAGAGCTCGAGCGCCATTGTTATCACGCCACAAGGTGGGCCTATGTGAAGGATAGAAACCAATTTCCCGAAGAAAAGAAGTCAGCCAAATAACTTCTGCTGATAATTGTGATAACGCGCGATATTCTGCTTCTGTACTGGACTTAGCTACCACCTGTTGTTTCTTAGAGCTCCAGTAGATGAGATTCCCCCCTAGGAAGACGCATCCTCCAGAAGTCGACTTCCGATCATCAATGGAGCTTGCCCAATCAGAGTCACAGTATGCATTGATTTGGAAAGGAAGGTGGGAAGGTTTAAACAGCAATCCATAGTCAGCTGTGCCACGTAAATAACGCAAAACCCTTTTGAGAGCAATCCAATGGGGCTAAAGAGGATGAGCTTGAAACTGACTTAATTTATTAACTGTGTAACAAATGTCAGGGCGAGTGTGACATAGATATTGAAGACCTCTAAGAAGACTTCGATACAAAGATGGATTATCAAATGGAGTTCCATCATAAAGAGATAGTTTCACACTCGGAGAGATGGGAGTGGAGCAAGGTTTGGAGGCAGCCATATTTGCTTTGACAAGTAAGTCTTCGACGTACTTCTTTTGGGAGAGAAAAAGACCCGTGGATGACCTTTGCACCTCAAAGCCTAAGAAATAGTGAACAGGACCCAATGTCTTCAAGGCAAATTGGCTGTGGAGTTTCTGAATAATAGTCTGAATCATATCTGAATGATTGCCAGTAACCAAAATATCATCAACGTACACAAGCAGCAGAGTTAAAAACCCATTTTGATTGAAGTAAAAAAGGGAAGTATCACTCTTAGAATTCTGGAAACCCCATTTATTTAGAGCAAGCTTGAGAGTGTAAAACCAAGCTCGGGGAGCTTGTTTTAAGCCATATAAAGCCTTTGAGAGTTTGCACACATAGGATGGATACTGCTGATTGACAAAACCTTGTGGTTGATTTACGTAAACTTCATCTTGTAAAGCACCATTCAGAAATGCGTTGTTCACATCAAGTTGTTGAATGTCCCAACCAAAAGAGACAGCAAGAGATAGAATTACCTTTATAGTTGATGCTTTAACAACCGGGGAATATGTTTCATGGAAATCAATCCCTGGATTCTAATTGAACCCCTTTGCAACAAGCCTCGCTTTGTGTTTAGCTATAGAGCCATCTGGATTGTGTTTTACACGAAATACCCACTTTGTGTCCAAAACGTTAAAGTGAGGCTGACTTGGTACCAATGTCCAGGTTTGGTTTTTATGTAATGCTTGGATCTCTTCTTCCATAGCCATTCGCCATATAGGATGTAATAACGCTTCTTTTACTGTTTTTGGTGTGGGTTAGGGGATCGTTATATTTGTGGAGTAAACTTTGGGTTTGAAAATATCAGCCTTTAATCTGGTGATCATAGGATGAGTGTTCAGTGTATGATGAGGGTGAATAGTAGGAGGAGTGTTTAGAGAGGAAGGAGAGAGAGATGAATTTACCTGATGATGAGCGTGTTCTGTGGTATTGACAGGAGATTGTTGCTGAGGCAGAGAAGCAGGGGGAGGAACCTGTACAAGTCGTAAAATAGAAAGAGGAAGTGTAGAAGAAGATGTATGAGGTGGGGGTGATGTTTGGTTAGATGGAAAAAGGACTGGAAAAGGATATTCGGCTTCATTAAAAATAACATGACGAGATATGTAGATTTGACCATTGCTGTTAAGACATTTATATCCTTTATGAAGAGCACTATAGCCAATAAACACACACTTAGTGGTATGATAATTGAGCTTGTGAGGAGAATAATATCGTAAATATGGGTAACAACTGCAACCGAAAGCTTTTAAGTATGTGTAATCAGGTTTCTTTTGATATAGCTTTTCGAATGGGGAGATATTTTGGAGGACGGGACTAGGCAAAGAATTGATAAGGAGGGTTGCAGTTGAGAAGGCTTCAAGCCAAAAACTTAGAGGCATCTTCGCGTGGGCTAGGAGGGTAAGACCCATTTCTGTCACATGTCTGTGTTTTCGTTCAGAAACACCATTCTGTTGGTGTGTGTAAGGACATGAAAAACGAGGGATAATACCGTGCTGAGCAAAAAATGAAAGAAAAGCTTTGTATTCACCTCCGTTATCGGTTTGAAAGGCTTTAATTGGTAAGTTAAATTGTTTTTCAACTTGAGTTTTAAAGGTTATAAATGTCAAAAGAGCATCAGATTTTAGTTTGAGAGGATAAAGCCATGAAAAACGAGAAAAACCATATATGAAGAGAATATAGTATCGATGCCCTGCAGATGATAAGTAGGGTGAAGGGCCCCAAATATCTGAATATATAATTTCCAGAGGTTTAGTGACAGATATAGAATGAGATGTAAATGGTAGTTGATGATGTTTACCAAGTTTACATGAATCACAAAACTTGATTAACGAAGACTGAAATTTAAAACCCAATGATTTAGAGAGAGACGACAGCACTGCGTTGGAAGGATGTCCGAGTCTGTCATGCCATTGATTAGGAGTGACTGAAGCAGTGAAAAGAGAAGAAAATGCAGAACTGGGAGAAGGCGAGTTGTGTAGAGAAGGGCTGTGCGATGTAGAGTTAAGACTGTAAAGGCCATCCCTCATGATTCCCTGCACCAGCACCATCCCTGTAGCTTTGTCCTTGAAAACACAAGCATCATTAGAAAATTCAATTGAAATATTATTATCCTTGGTTAACTGGGAAATACTAAACAGATTTTTAGTAATGGAGGGAACATGTAAAATGTGATTGAGTTTAAGAGAATGATTATAGGAAGGTAAATGAAGCATAGTAGATCCAACATGAGCAATAGGCAGAAGAGTACCATTACCGACAGCCAGTTGTTCTTTTCCATCAAAAACTGTACTAGTGGTGAGACGATGAGCATCTGGAGTAATATGATTCGTTGCACCACTATCAATATACCATGAGCCATTACAAGAATTCTGTGGAGGTTGAGGTTGATGATGAGCCATATAGGTTTGTGGTGGAGCAGAGGGTCCAGTGGGTGAAAGAGTAGCAGCAGGGTAGTAGGCGGAGAAGGTGTTATTGGGAGCAGGAGGTCTCCAGGTAGACTGATTTCCTTGCCAGTGATAGTCAAAACGTTTGTTACACTGTAAAGCATGGTGGTTTGGTTTTTGACAGATTTGGCAGAACAAACGACCTCTACCTCCTCGACCACGACCTCCACGATCACCCATAAAGCTAGATCGGCCACCATTTAGAGAAGGAGGACGGGTTTGACCAGAATATTGAGCATATTGAGCAGAAGGAGTGATGCCAGTGGGAGTAGGGAGTATACCAGAGGTTTGAACAGGTGGATTTAATTGATCAAGACGAGTTTCATGCATCATTAACGCATATTGTGTATCTTGAAGAGTTGAAAGTGATGCAGTATTTGTTAGTAAAACCACAACAGGGTCATATTCATGGCCAAGTCCACTTAACGCACTCAGAATTAACTCTTGCTCGGAGACTTTGTGACCAGCAACAAGCAAAGAATCACCGATCGTCTTAATTTGTTGGAAATAGTCTGAAATAGATAACGAACCTTTCTTGAGAGATGATAGTTGTTGTTTTAGTTGGAGGACCCTTACCATGGAAGTCTGCGCATATAGCTTCTCAAGGAGCTGCCATGTCTCACGTGATGTAGTACAGTGATTCACGAGACCAATAACGTCCTCACCAATGGTAGAGAAAAGCCAACACAATAGCAATTGATCAGATTTTCGCCAGACACGATATGCAGGGTTGGGAGTGGGAGATGCAGAAGAATCAGAAATAAACTGATCTGAAATTATGTAAGTTGATGAGATGTAATCTTCTAGCTCCAATGCTCTTATAGCCGTTAGGACTTGGGCTTTCCAATTTACATAGTTTTTCCGATCAAGCTTGATGGGGAGGTTGAAGTTCAAAGTTTTGGCTAAAGTAGAAAAATTAACTGTGTTTTCGGGTGAAGAGGCAGAAGGATTATGAGCAGTTGAAGAAGAAGAAGAATCAGCCATTTGGACGTATGTCTCTATGGCTCTGATACCATAAAAAAGAAGCTTTTTATTTCACTGTTTTTGTAAGATTACATGACTCTATATATATACACAAAGGACAAAGGACACTTGCGGCAACCAATCATCTGTACATGATATTGCTTTTTCTTGTTACAACAGAATTTTGTTTTTGGGAGGCTGTAGAATTCTCGAGAATGTTTCCTACTTCTAGAATATACTTGTTATTGGGTTTGTGAAGCTCACTATTGTTTTGATCTGGGCCCGTATGCTTTTTATTATATCTCACAATGTGCAGTACAAGGAATTCAGTTTCTTTACCTTGAGATAGACAGCCAACCCAACGTACCACTGCCCGTTTAATAAAATCTGGCATATTTTTCAGATTATTCCAATGCGGGAATCTCTTTCTGTTAACAAATAGAAGTCAGATATCACATAGTTTCTAACAAATCCCGTTAGTTCTCTAGAAGATGACGTCCATTTCTTTGGAGCGAGGTCGATAATAACAGGAAATGGAGATTCTTGGGTTACAATGTTAGCAACTTCCTGGAACAGGAGTTGTGTATATAGTTGATTTACGGAGAATCAACTAGAACAATAGTATGTTAGCACGATGATTATGGTATAAAATGAAAGTAGAACTGCTGGAATCACAGACGCAGAACTTGTCCTTTCTGCCAGTTTTATTTATTTATCTTTAAGAAGTAACGCTCCTACGGTAGGAGAATGGTATGGTACATTAAAAAGGGAATACATGTGGTATGGTGCATTAAAAAGGGAATACATGCTCTACTATTGTCAGTGCTTGGTGAAAGCATATGGCCTATGGATTAGGAAACAGTGTTAACATAATCCACTGCCATCAACCATATATCTTTACTTACATATACCTGGCCTGATCACACCATCATTAGATCCTAATGCGAGCTCCTACATTTCAATTCTCAAAGCGACTGAACCAGTCACTAATAGTACTTGAGAGGACTCTGGTGTCATTCAACGAGAGAGTTTTAAGGCCCTGAGCAATGGCATCTGCTGGAGTGTACACATAACCTACTTGCCATTTTGGTTCCTATCACGTTAAACAAATGGGTTTCATTTAGTTCTTTTTTCATGTTGGCTTTTCAGTTACCAATGCTGTTCATCTATCAAAAAGTAAGAGCACAGATATTTGAGCAATTAGAAGTTTAGACAAAGATGCATACTACTAAACTTGATAATCTCAACATATCAAACATGCAGAGCAAATTCGAGAGTGTGCATGTTGTATCCAAGTACAACAGTCACGAAATCACATGCATGGACACATTTTACCTGTATGCAAGGTGTGATATGGTTACCCCTTAACTTCACCTTCTCTAGTGTCCCACCAATGGATTGAATACGAGGTATCAAAGCCTCTTCAAGGATATCTGTCTCATCAATTGTGTCAAAACTGAACTTTACCTACGAATCATTTAGGTGAACCTAGAATTTTTAAGTCTAGTGTGATTTCTTATGTAATCTAGAATACACGAATATGTAACATCCGTACCAAAAGTGTGTGTTGGACATTGTACGAGTTCCTACAGAAATCACGGTTTTCAGAGGGTGTTGGCTTGAACTCTGATACCCCTTCTGTAACCTAATGAATAGAAATGAGTTAAGATGTTCATAAAAAGAATCCAGGATTATGTCAGCACAAATCTAATGGATAATCAGAAGAATTAAATATAAGCATTAAAAGAAAAACTACGCATAAATAGATACTGACCCTCCAAAGTTTCGGTAATTTCATGAAACTGTCCCATGAAAACTTTTAGAAATTATGGCTGATCTGTAATAAGTTCATGAAGTACTTCTCATGTACCACTTGAATGTTTCACAAATCTTGAACAATATAACTGATTTAAGAATGTAAAGAGAACTTAAACGTAAAATATATCTAAGAAATGACTCATTAAAATAACTGTTGTTCCTTATAAGTAGTCTGCAAAGATATCCTACAATAATTAGAATGAAATGCCTGAATAGCTCACTCAGAAACTTCTTCAGAGACACTACCTACCTGATTTAGTACGGAGGGCAACTGATCTACAAACTTGGTGAATGAAACAACAGCTTCCTGATCATTGTCTGGTATCATCGCTCCAGCTGCATCAAGTAGCACCTTCCATGCATCTCCTGCACAATTAGAAACTGAATTGTCTTCATCTAATATAAATTATTATATAAGAAACAACAATCTAACATGTGTCAGATAAAATTACAAGGCCGACTAAATGCACAATATTTGGAATGCTAAATACATATTAAATCACTGAACAGAATGGAATAGGGAGATGGGTTGATGTAATATTACTAAAGCATACTCAAAAAGCTACTAGGTAAATATTATGTTTGAATTATGATTAGATTCCCTTGCAACATTATTGTTAACTATGTGTCTGCTAATGTCAAATACGCATTTCAAGTAGCATATCAGTGATAAGTGATAGGTATAAATTGCACCATATTTTAGGGCTTAGTTTAATATGTATTTAATTGTTAATTCAATCGTTTAGCATATGTTTAGGTTAAATTATATTAGTTTGTTAATTATTTATGTTTTAAGTGTTTTATAGGTTAGTACAAGTCTTTGAGCTTACTTATTATATTTTTGAAGTACCTTGATGTGTTTGTTAGTATTTCAGGGTCAACATCGAAGAACGGAGAAGTTTCGAAGACACTCGACTTGAAAAAACGGCCCACGATCATGTCACAACAGGCCACAATCGTGGCAGAAGCACCAGAATTGGCCCACGGTCGTGGCCCATATGCCATGATTGTGACAAAAGGCTCGGATGTGGCCCATGATCGTAGCCTTCGTCAATCAGACATGCAACCGCTTACAAGCTTCACGTTTCGAGAGATTTTTTGGACTTTTTGGACCTCGAAAACACCGTACGGTTACCTAAGACATAAAAGACTATTTAAAAAACAACAGGAAAGGCAGAAAGGAGCTTTTGCATCAATCACTTTAGAGAAAGAATTATCAAGAGATAGAGAAAGAGAAGAAAGAAGAGAAAAGAGGAGAAGAAGCCGACTTGACGTAATTCCCAGATCAGGAGTTTCCTGACGTCACTGCCTCCTGTCATCCATTCAATTTCGTATTTCCAGCTATTTTCAGTTTTATTATTGTATAGAATTGAAATAATAGTTGATGATAGGATTTTTAGATGATGATATTTCTAAACCCACCTTCGGAGTTTTATCTTTCATTTAATGAAATTTGATTCTTTATATATTATTTGGATTTATTGTAATTTAATTATGAACGTGCTTAATTCGATAATAAATTGAGAGGGTGAATCGAATGAAAAATAAATAAATTGGCTAACGAGAGTTAGGTGATTTAATAGAACAAGAATTAAATCAAATCAGTAAAATTGTGTGAAGAGAGATATTGCATAAGTTTCCGATGGTTTATTGGGCAACTTCAGATCTAATTAAAATTTTGGATAAGTTATTAATTGAGAAATTGCAACTTCCATAATCTGATTAGGGTTTATAATTTAAAATTAATGTTTATAACTCGATAGAGAGTAATTAACCCTAGGATCATTTAGAACCAATAATCCAATAATTTATAATCAATTATGTTAGCGTTAAAGATAGGTAAATTTCTCTTTCTCTTAATTGGTAATTATTTTAGGTTGATTCTTGAGTGTGTGTTGCAACAGCTAAATTGTGAATATTTTCATGATTGATTCTTGAATTGATTTGCTTGATTAAATTGAATTCTCATCTCAGTTCCGTTACATTTTGAATTTTGCGAATTGTATTGGCCTTATATTTTAGGATTAGATTATCCCTCCTCTTGGGATCGACATCTTAGATACTACGCAAATGACTCGTGTGCTTGCAGATTATCGAGGTTAATTAATTAAAAATTACACACATCGAAAAAACTCGACCAAATTTTTGACTTCGTTATCGGAGAGGCGATTAGTTTAGTTCTTTAGTCTAAGGGCTTTTACTAAATTTTTTTTAATAATAAAAAAAAGAAAGAAGTTTGAGGAATAAAATAGAGACACATCAAGACATCTTAGAGTGAGACATCTGAAGAACTAGATGCCAAAAAGAAATGGAAAGAACAATGATAGAGGATAGATATTAAAGGGAGCAAGAAGCTTTTGCGAACAACAATGAGGCACGATATGGTTGGGGAAGTAACGATCCTTATTGGAACATTTATACTCCGGGGTGACACAATCACCCAAATTTCTATTGGTCCAACAATATAAGGACCCACTTAGAATATCAAGACCTATTTGAATTTCAGCAAGATGAGTCCAATTCATGGGGTTCTAAATTAGACAAAATCATAGATAAGCTAACAGATATGGAAGAGAACTAGAAGAGACTGGAAGAGCAATTTGATCAAGTAACAAAAAATCATGTCGCTTCTATTCACAACCTGGAGATTTAAGTAAAACAACTTTACCATGAATTTTGTAAGAGAAGTGTGGAAGACTCTCTGAGCAATATGGAATTATATGAATGAGAGCAATATGAGGTTATCACATTTAGAAATGGGGAAGAACAAGAAGAACCAGTGGAAGACCATGCTGAACCCTACCTTACAGAAGACCAAGAAATCAAGAAAAATGATGAAGAAAAGGATGAAAACCCCTCATATTATCCGCCAGATTTTGATATACCATTTGTGAATATCGAAAAATCTTTGGTGAATGTCTATGAAAAAAACCTTATCCTTCGAATTAATGATGACTAAGTGACATTCAACATGAATGATGTATTAAAGAATCTGAAGGATAGTAGCTCATTCAGGATAATTGATGTGTTTGAATCTTCTAAAGAACAAAAGGACAAAGAACAGATGACAACAGACATTGAGTTTGAAGAAGTTATGAAAGTATTTGTTCATGAAGCAGAAGAAGCAAAGGAGACAAAGGTGATTAAGGAGGAAAGAGAGCAACTCACCTTCTTACAGGACAAACCGTTAGATTCGATGGAAGATTCAGAGAGTTTTGTTATTCCCTATTTTATTGACAGTTTGTTAGTAAAAAGGACATTACTGAAAGTAATTAGTTTTCTCAACTTTATCAATATTGTCCTTTTGATCATTTTTCAATTTATAGTTTATTTACAAACTACAAAACTAATGTTGAACGAAAAGGGTGAAAGCAAACTGCTCATAATTGACCTCGGCTGAGTTCCAATGAAAGAAGAATTCGAGCTACTGACGTTAAAAGAAGCGTTGTATGAGAGGCAACTCATGTATTGTTAATTCCATATTATTTCCTTTGATTTTTCGATAGTTTGGATTCCGTAGTTAGGTTGTTTCATTTCCAAATAACATCGGGAAGACATAGGACTTCGACATGAATTAGATGATCGAGGAAGTCAGCAAAAGAGAGGTGAAAGAGCTATAAAGAGTTAAGAAGTGATCTCGGAAAAGTGTAGGACAAAAGAAGAAAAAATACAAAATTAGTGAAAAAATTACAGGCCACATTAAAAGGGGACACGCAAATTTCAGATTCATTTTTTTACCATTTTACCCTCTATCCAGCTATATAGTCATTTCTAACTTCACTTTTTCACTCATTTTCATTTTTCCTTTATCTTTAGAACCTCCAAACACTCTTTCTTCTCTCTACCCAAATTTCAAACTTCCAGTCTCTTCCAACTTCTACCTACTCGCAAGCCAGTATGCCATGCATTAAGTAGTCAACAAATCGCGGTCAATCATCAGGGCGAAACGAAGTCACAAGACGAAAGCAAAGGAACAGAGCGATAGACTTCGGAACACCCTTCCCGATCTACATAGAGGAGGAAGGTATTCGTTTCCAATCCCTCAATGCTAAACAAATTGTAGTCCCGAAATATTTTAATTTTGATATACTTAATAGGCTAGAACTGCAGGATAGGGTAGAGAACTTAGCAAAAAGAATTCAGTGGGCAAAATTCATACACTTCCAATATCTTGTCTACCAGGAGCTCACTCTAGAATTCTTCATTTCCCTATATTACGAACCTAGTAACCCTAAAGAAATATAGTTGAGGTTACAGGGACGAAACAATGGAACATCAAAATCTTGGCAATATTTGTAGAATTCCCGAGTCTTCCATTATCGATCAACATGATAATTTCCGTGCTTCTCACTACTAGAATGAGCTCACTAAGTTAAAGCGATTCGACGCTAAAAATACCCACAACATCATAAGAACATATGAGCACTTGTTATTGCACAAATCCATATGCCAATTGGTTTTTGATAAATCAGAATCCAACAAGTGCTCAACAAAAAAACTTTTCCTACTGTGGTGCATGGATCGCAGCATCTCAATGTACACCTCCACACATATGCTGAATGTTATTGTTGCAACTCTACGTAAGAGGAGTAACAATTTGGGTATGGGGTACTTGGTTTCCGCCATTGTTGAGTATTATGGTGTGGACTGTAGTGGTTTAACCGTTCACCTCTTAGATTTTCTAAATCAGCATCATCTATGGCTTACTGAAATCCTCAAGTCCCAAAACATGGAACTCGGAGATATCAACCAAAAGACGCATGTGAAGATCATGGCTAATCAGGCGAGTTTGAGTACAGCGCCGCCTCAGCAGGTAGAAGAGGACTCGACTAATGAAAAGTCCAAGGAGGAAGAAGAAACAGTGAAACGGGGTTGAAAGAAAGTGCTTGATACAATTCCCAGAAACATCAAAGTAATTACAGATACTCTTGCGGAGAACTCTAAAAGAATGAAGGAGATGACCCGAACACAACGACGTCAGAGCCAAGATATACGTTGGATCCATTGTTACTTCGAGGCTCAAGGCATCCAACTGCCACCTCCAACACCATCACCACCTTCATCACCATAAATAGTTTCATATTCTAACCCTTTTCTTTTAATTTTTGTTAGTATTTTCTTCTTAAGATTTTCATATATTGTGTTTTAGTTCCCCCTGGTGTGTTTGTGCACCCTTCTCACATTGAAGACAATGTGTTGTTCAAGTGTGAGGAGAGTTGTGTGTTTTTACTTTGAACGTGAATTTTGCATATTGATGATAGTTTGTTTAGGTCGCATAATGTAAATTGTGTGAATGCATCAATGGATAGGACTTAACGGGATAGATTTAGCCTTAAACATAGCTTTTTAGGTTGTGAAGATTTATTAGCTTGTGAAATTAGTGACCTAAGTTATTTAGGACTAAATATGCTGGTTACTTAGGAATACGATGTTAGTACATTCACCTTAGAAATTTGTCAGTCATTTATAATTTTAGGTCAATTAAATAAGTGACATCATTAGTTTATTTTCATGAGAATAATTAGCTAAATCAATAAGGTAGGTAAATTTTTGTTTAAGAAAAAAGGTTGTATAACTTTAATTAAAATAACTATTCCGCTGACCTTCGGGTTATAAATAGAGCTAGTAGCTAGTTGAGAATGTGATGTAGCTGAGTAATCGGATTGACACACATCACAAATGTATGTTTTTATATAAAAAGGCTATAATGACATTTCAACCAAACAGCTTAATAATAACATGACTTAGTTGAGTAACCGGATCGACATTCATCACAAATGTTTGCCTTCGTGTAAAAAGACTAGATTTATGTCCTTAAAGAAAAATCAACAAAAAGAATGTTTTTAAATAAAAACTTAACAAACTTGTTAGTAGCTTGATTTTTCATGAAAACCTACTGAGAAATAACTACACTTTTGTTTTGACTGAATTATTATCAATGTGTGTGCGCAAGTGATAGAGGTGAATAGACTCAACGTTAAAATTTTGATTAGTTTGCACAATTAGTCCAAGGTGCTTAGACGCAGATTTCGCTTGTTAATAAGTTAGAACGACTTGAAAGATTATGTTTATAGTTAAATTCGTTTCGCTAAGTTGAAGTCATTGTCTCATTATCGCATATGCGTGTTTTATGTTTTCCTGATTTGTTTGTTGTTTTATTTGCTTGAGGACAAGCAAACGTTTAAAAGTAGGGATGTTGATAAGGGTAAATTGCATTATATTTTAGCACTTAATATGTATTTAATTGTTAATTCAATCATTTAGTATGTGTTTATGTTTGATCTTCTTCAAAAATTGTTAATTATTGATGTTTCAAGTGTTTTATGAGTTAGTACAAGTTTTTGAGCTTAATTATTACATTTTTGAGGTGCCTTGATGTGTTTGTTAGTATTTCAGGGTCAATATCAAAGAATGGAGAAATTTCAGAAACACTCGGACCGCAACAATGGCCCACGATCGTGGCCTAATCGTGACAGAAACACCAGAGTTAGCTCACGATTGTGAATGTGGCCCACGATCGTGGCCTGCGTCGGGCAGACATGCAAATGCTTACGAACTTCACATTTCGAGAGATTTTTTAGACCTTTCGAAACCCAAAAAATCCTAGGCTTATAGAAGACATAAAAGACTATTTAAAAAACAACAAGAGAGGCAGAAAGGAGCTTTTGCACCAGCCACTTTAGAGAAACACTAGAGAGAATTATCGAGAGATAGAGAAAAAGAAGGAAGAGAAAAGAGGAGAAGAAGCCGACTCGACCTACTTCCCGGATCAGGGATTTCCTGACCTCACTGCCTTCTGTCGTTCGTTCAATTTCGTATTTTCTGTTATTTTCAGTTTTATTATTTTATATAATTGGACTAACAGCTAATGGTAGAATTTTTGGATGTTGATGATGTTTCTAAACTCACCTTCAAGATTTTATCTTTGATTTAATGAAATATAATTTTTTATGCGTTATTTAGATTTATTGTAATTTAATTATGGACGTACATAATTTGATAATGAACTAAAAGGGTGAATTAAAAAAATAATTAAATTGGGATAGCGAGAGTTAGGTAATTTAATATAACAAGAATTAAATCAAATCAGTAAAATTGTGCAAACAAAAACCTTGAATAAGCATCTGATAGTTTATTGGACAACTTCAGATCTAATTAAGGTTTTCGATAGGTTGTTAATTGAGAAATTGTAATTTCCATAATATAATTAGGGTTTGTAATTTATGATTAATGATTATAACTCGAGAGAGAGTAATCAATCTTAGGATCGTCTAGAACTAATAATCCAGTAATTCATAATCAATTAAGTTAGCGTTAAAGATAGGTAAAATTCTCTTTCTCTCAATTGGTAATTCCTTTAGGATAATTCTTAAGTGTGTGTTGCAACTGTTAAATTGTTAATATTTTCATAATTGATTCTTGAATTGATTTGATTGATTAAATTGAATTCTCATTTTATTTCCGTTACATTTTGAATTTTGTGAATTATTCTAGACTTAAATTTTAGGATTAGAATATCCCTCCTCATGAGATCGACATCCTAGGTACTGCGCGAACGACTAGTGCACTTGCAGATTATCGAGGTTAATTAATTAAAACTTAAATATATCGGAAAAACCTAAAGAATAAGACACAATAGGAAATGCTAATAAGCAATTTACCTGAGGCACTCCTAGCCATTGTATAAATTGGAGATGCTTCCACAACAGGCATCATTTGATTAACTAGTGGACCAAACTGCAGGTTCTAGTGTAATGTTAATAGCAATTATTGCTTTGACCAAAATAACTAAGCTGGATTGCTCTCATCAGCTAGAGTTATTAATTAATTCAAATAGAGACAAAATACTAATTCTTGCCAATTCTCTAAAATGTTTCATGAAGAATTACCGAGAAATTTTATGACCATATGCCCAGAGCATTTGGTGTTAGCATTTTGTAATATGAAGACCAGATATTCTTTCAAACTAAATGTTGACATGGAAACAACCTTGAAGAATTGATCTTCAGTACTAAAAGACTGGAAACAACCTTGAAGAATTGATCTTCAGTACTAAAAGAATAACAAATTCATAAAATTAAGAGCAGCAAGCAACCACAACACAAGGATATTAGCCAAACTTCATTGTACGGGTTAGGAATGGCCAAATCATCATATATCTTATATATTCTTCTTCAGGGGCTTGATATTTGCCAGGAATATTATTTTGGAACAAGAAAATAACTCTACCCTCAAAATGAAGTAAAGTGGCCATTTTAACCATTTTCCACTTCCTCTAAATTTAATGTACAGATTATTTTCCATGCCTTCTGCTCACTAGGAACATTTTAAAGATAGATGCTTCCTTAAAAGCCAAATAGGCAGCCGGTAACTGACAAAAAGATCAACTGTTTTATGATCTCAGCACCTCAAATCCCAAAGACATGCATGTTGCTGCTTCATAGCTTTTTTTTATTGTAGAAAAAGCCAAACAGGCGGTTGTAACTAAAAGAATTATTATTGTTTTATGATCTCAGCATTCAAATCCAAAAAACATGCTGATGTACCAAAAATGAGAAAACTAATGGAAAAGTATAGAGGGACAGGCATCATGTCCACAAGTACAGAAAGAGAAAAAACCCAGATAAATAACTCCAGACTATGTGCAAAGTAAAGCTTCCATAGGAAACAAGAATTAGCATTCTATAAGAGATGCCATCATAGTCTTGGATAAGTGGGAGGACTAAGTGCAAATAAAATATTTATACCTGCTCAAAGTATGGTACTGCTTCTGTAGCAGGCCGGTTGTTGAAGGAGATTATGGCATTGGCCTTCCACACGAGATAATATTCTTTGTCACATTCCACAAATTGTTTGAGTTCTATCTATAAGCAGGCTTGAACAACATAGTGCTAGTACCCCTATGTCTCTGCAATTAACTTCCTGACGAGCAAAATACTAAAGAGCCAGGCATAGCAACGAAAAGCCGTACCTTTGGTATCTTGTCACAGAAATAACTTCCTGTAAGAACCTGGAGAAGTGCACCATTGCTACAACATCCGAGTAACACAAGGACATATACAATTCAGTCACCATATGTTTGTAATTACAAAAAATTCATAAGAGAACAAACAAAAGTTGAGACACCGAGAAAGTGAAAGCACCTATGACCAACAGAAAAAATAGGAAGATCAACGAGCTGGGCAGGAGTTAGATTGGCATCAGGCAACCCAGATGTTAGTATCAACTCCAAGCAAGCATTGAATCGCTCATACACTTGATTAGTAGCTTGGGCATGATCAAAAGTCACATTGTAAGGAACCGAAATAATAAGATACCCCTCTTTCGCCAGAAGCTCAATGAAATAGCTGCCAAATACATAGACAACAATGCACAAGAGAAATACAAAATGTTAAAACAAAGTAAACAAAGCGAAGAGAAAGGAAGTAGCGGTGCTGAAAGTGCCTGTAGGTGACTTCAGGGACAGCTCCGATAAAGGCACCACCGAGGAACTTAATGATCGCACGTGGTTTCATCTCTTTAGGCGGAGGTACCACCAAACAGGACTCCAGTCTCTTGTAAATCCTCTTATAACTGGTACCAGTATCAATGTTGTATCTAAAGCCACTGCTACTTCTGTTTCCACCAACATACCCATTTGAAGGTATTGATGAATTCACTGCAAGTACTGGAACCCATCGACGCCCACGAGTGTGGAAACCGAAAGAAGCCATTTTTGGCCACGACCCACATGAGAAAGAAGCCATCTTTGGCCATGACCCACATGCATTTCGATTGATTGGAGAGCAAAAATCACCACTAGTAGCTAATTCCATAACTAACGGTGCCAACTTTTATAAAGCTGTGAAATGCAAGGAATTTGTCGAAGCTAATGATAGGTTGCCAAGGAACAATTGTCGGAAGGAAGAAGTGACCGCTTAATTCAATTGTGTGCTAATGGTTTCGCCACGATTATGGTATTGGGTTTGTTACCTCGTCTCTGGCATGGTTAAGGTTAAATCTGGATGGGAAGTGGATAACCGTTGTCGGGCTTAGCCTCTCACCTAAGGCCCACTAGTATGAATCGAATTTCTATAATAAGGAAATTTCACTCATTTTCTTTTCATATATTAACTGGATTTCTGAGATATTAAACAGAATTACGTTGAAACAAAGAGACCAAGTATGATTGATAGATCTTTACATCGTCAAAATACGAAGTTGAGGTGTCCCCGTGTACAAATGCCAGGTAAAATCTGTCTACAAAAACTTGACATAGCAGGACAACCATTATTCTGAACTGTAAATATCAGCGATTTTCAATCTTTTTGTGTGGAGGCGAGAATGCATGCAGCAGAGGAAAATGAAAAAGAAATTGGAAATTAACACAGGGCATATTTACTTTCACTTGTTGATTCTGACCAACCAAGCATGCATGATAAAAACAGTTACTCTCAGCAGTTGCTAACAAAGTACGTGCATGTTACATTACTTACTAAGGGCATTCTATAACAGGCTTAAACTTTCACCAACACTCGTTTGGCAATTGAATATACTCTCGTTCCTAAGTTAGCCTTCTAAACGAAACACTTTGCTACAGAGAAGAAGGAATGTGGAAGAATGTAAAGATGCTTTTATTAAAGAACTCTCTCAAGAATGCTACAATGTTTATGATGTTCTCTATGATACAAGTGAGGTAACCTCTAAGGAGTATATATACTAGTTACTATTTAGAATGGACGTTTAAGATATACTCAATCTAATGGTCTACATTGACCTTCTAGAATTCTCTACACTACTTTATATGTTACACGTACAATGTATACTTATCTACAACGTTCTACAAGCTTCTATAAACTTCCATGGTGTTTTGCAATGTTCTATAAGCTTCCATAGGCCTACCAGGTTCTAAAAGCTTCCATGATCTTCCATAAGCTTCTACCATGTTCTAAAAGCTTCGATAATCTTCCATAATACCATGTTCCAGAAGACTCTTTGGGTCAATCCTCATCTTGTGGGCTTTAAAACATGCGAAACATGACATTCTTTCCCACCTAATCTGATAACGTCCTAGTCGTGTCTTGGTGGAACTCCCAAATCTTGCCCTTGTATTGTCAAAGAGAAAGTTCATGCTTCCAACTAGCTTGACTCTCTAGTTGTCCCTTCTATTTAATCAAGTACTCGTCATTTGCTAGATGTGAGCCTTTCCTTAGTATAATTCTACGTGCCAAGATCTCTTCAACCTTGTGTTTATGCGTCATGGTCACAGCCAGTGACGGAGCCAGGAATTTAAGTTAAGGGGGCCCAAAAATTAATTTTTTAAATTTTGGAAGGCCCAGTACACTACAGACCCTTAAATAACTATATTTTTAAATATATATATATTAAAAATGATTTTTTTTAAAAAACTTAGGGGGCCCATGGGCCCCCCAAGTTATAATGTAGCTACGTCCCTGGTCACAGCGGTGGGTGCACGTCTCAATTCACCCTTACTAGTATCTTCCTTATTGGCATGATAAGGTTTTAGAAAACTTATATGAAATACAGGATGAATCTCTAAGTGTGAGGGTATCTTGACTAGGTACGCTGACTTGTTTATCCTTTTCTCTCTCCAAGTGTAAGGGTATCTTGACTCGATACGCCAACTTGCCTATCCTTTTCTCCACGAGGAAAGGCCCTTTGTACTTTCGAATCAAGCCTTCATGAACATCTCTTTCGGCACGTCTATGAAAAAGGAGATTGACCATTACCAAATCTCCTTCGTCAAACTCTACGTAATGCCTCCTTTTATCAGCCTAACTCTTCATCTTCGTGGCTGCCCGATTTAGGTATGCCCTTGCCATATAAGACTTCTCATGCCAAATTTTGGCAAACGAGTATGCTCTATAGCTTTTGCCACCATACTCGACAGTAAGAGTGTGCAAAGATAAAGGTTGTCGTCCCATAGCTAACTCGAAAGGACTAGCTTGAGTAGACTCGCTCTGCTGTAAATTGTGTGAGAATTGGGCAACATCGATCAACTTCACCCAATCTCACTTGTTAGCACTCACATAGTGCCACAAATATAACTCTAATAAGGCATCCACTCGCTCAATTTCTCCATCGATTTATGGATGAAAATTTGTAGAGAATTTTAACTTTCATCCTAAGACCTTAAACAATTCCGTCCAAAATCGTCTCGTGAAGTGAGTGTCCTTATCATCGATGATGGTTTATGGAATGTCCCAATAATTTAGCACATTCCTAATGAATAAGTGAGCAGCATCTTCCGTAGTAAATTTTGGCACGGGTATGAATACTTCATACTTGCTGAAGTCTACAATAACTATTATGTTGCCTTGTCCCTTCACTTTCAGCAAACTAACAATAAAATCCATTGAGACACTCTCCCATGGTCTCTTGGGAATTGGCAGTGACTGCAACAATCTACTCAAAGCTTTATGCTCCACCTTGTCTTGTTAGCACATAAGATAATTCTTCACGTAGACCTCAAGGTCATTTCTCATTTGGAGCCAATAGTAGGCACGCTCCACAGGTCTCAAGGTCTGATGTATCCCTGGATGACCAGCCCATAAGGAGTCATGACACTCCTTAATGATCTCTTTCCTTAATCCATCCCACTTGGGCACATAAATTTAGCTTCCTTTGGTGATGAGCGACCCATTCTCAAGTCAAAACTTGTGAGTCTTTCCCTCCTCAACTTGCTTTAACAACTCTTTGGCTTGATGGTCATGTTGTAATCTTTCCTTCATTCGATCATGCAAAGGAATACTAGGAAGTGATAAGGATATTAACTCACCCTTCCTACTTAGTGCGTCTGCCATTAAGTTCGCCTTATCAGGCTTTTACATCATCTTAAAGTCAAAATCTATCAAGAAAGCTTCCCATCTAGCTTGCTTAGGCGTCAACTTCTTTTGATTGAGAAAGTAACTTAAGTTAACAATATCCCATCGTCACTGATAGATGTCAATTATACTATGTTTTGATAGATGTTTAACTGTGTTTTTGATTATTTCTTAGATGATTATCATGTATATAGGGTTAGAATTATGTCATTATTAGTGTTTGTTTATATTTTAAGCATTTTTATGATTTTGAGCATGATTTAGACCTTAATTTTATATTTCAAGAGGTGTCTGATGTATGTTTGACTGTATGGAAATAGAAAATTACAGAAAAGAAAAGAATTGGAAATACAGAAGCTGGCCACAATCATGGCGATAGAGACAGACAGTAATTCCAACAAATTTCAGCCTTTTCAACATGTGACTCTTTTTGTAAATTTAATGTTTTGGGGTTATTTTTGGAACCAAATTAAATAGCTAAACCTTAGAAAGAACCTTAAAGTCTCAAGAATTATTTAAGAATATAAAACACTCAAAAAGAGTAGCCACCATCTTCTTAAGTGAGAGAGCAAAAAGGAGGAGCAAGAAGAGCAATCCAGAAATTCCAGATTTCAAGTTTGAGTTCAAATCAAATTCTTTCTTTCTTTCCTTTGCTTATTTCATTGAAATTGATGTGTAACTTGGATTTGAATATGTTATTCATGTTTAGGATGCTCTAATTATCATATTTGGATTTGTTCTTAAGTTGTTTTGTGACTTGATTGTTGTTGATTTCAATTCAATTTTTGGTGTTGTGATGTTTGGGTATGCTAATACTTTGATCATAAATCAAGAGAGTGTGTCGAAAGTAATGGTTAAGTAATGAGAGTTAGTGACCTAACAAGTCTCCCAAATATTAAACTGGTAATTATACGAAAAGAGATCTCGTGTAAGGACCTAATTATTCGATAGATCACTTAAGAATTAGTTGAAGACGTTAGGTAGATTTTGTGAATCAAAAGGTTGTAAAATCTGGAATTTGATAATCAATTAGGGTTAATTGATTAGGTCTTGAGAAAGAGTAGTCAATCCCTTAGAAGATCTAGAATCAACATATAATTGAATCAATAGCAGTTAGGGAGCAAAATAACGATAGAATGAATCCTAAGCTTCATCCTTGATTCTCCTCATATATTTGTGGTAACTCATTTGTAATTTGATTAATTTCTTGATTTCTTGATTTAATGTTTTAATGTTTTAATTATTTTTTTAATTATCTTTTATCTCCTTAGACAAAGTTAGTTTCATTTAGTTTTAACTATTTCCTCGTAGGATCAACACCTTTGATACTACAAGTTACGATTCATATACTTGTAGATATTGAGGGTTTTATATTAAACAAAAATTAATCAACAAGTTTTCGTCACCGTTGCCAAGGAATTAGTTTAGGAATTTTTGAATTCATTTGTCTTAAGAAATTATTATTCTTTCTTATGATTATGACACCTAATCACATGAAATTAAAAAAAAGAAGAAAGAAAGATAAGGAAGTTTGGATGCAAAATAGAAGACACATCAATTTGGACATCACAAGGCAATTATGAGGAATCCAAAAAGTTAAATGTTAAGAAGAGATAGAAAGAAAAATGATGAAGGAAATATATCATAGGGAGCAATGGACCCTTGCGAACTTCAATCAGGCATAATTTGGTCAGGAAAGTAATCATCCTTATTGGAAAAATTATGATCTAGGGAAACCACCTAGATTTCTTTTAGTTTAACAATGTAAGAACTCAAATGGGAATTCAAGGCCTGCCAGGATTTCAACAAGATGAGTCAAGTTCATACGATTCTAAATTAGATGAGATAATGGATAAACTCATGAAAATGAAAGAAGCCTAGAAGAGACTGGAAGGGAAGTTTGAGTAAGTAACGGAAGATTATGCATCTTCTATTCACAACCTAGAAGTTTAAATGAGTCAGCTTTATAAGGAATTCTATAAGAGAAGTGTGAAAACTTTCTGAGCAACATGGAAGTAAATTCAAGAGAGTAATATAAGGCTATCACACTTAGAAGTGAGAAAGAGCTAAAAGAATAGGTGGAAAGACAAGCTAAGACCCATTTTGTAGAAAACAGAAGAAAAAGGATGAAGACAATAACGAAGACCCTCTATACAGTCCTCCTCCACCTTACGTACCGAAAATACCATTCATATAAAGACTTCAGAATAACGAATTAGATGTATGACCACTCGTCGTAATACTAGTCAAAATTAAAATAACTAAATTACTACTGTAGAGTGGAGGGTCTAGGTCGATCCTACAGAGAGTGTGTGTAAAGTTTAAGAAATGAAATTAACCAGTGTTTACACTAATAGGGGGGGTTTGGATTTTTCAACGAAGAAAAATAAAATAAAACTAACTTATAAAAACAAATTAAAAAAACATGCAATAAATGATAAAAGTGGGGAATTCGATAGGGATCCGGTTCTTTGGTTTAATCTCGGCCTACACCCTAATTAAGCATATTTTATTAATTTGTTGTTCTTTGACCTCTCCTAGAAACTATTAATCGTGGGTTAATGATTAACACGATTTTTCCCTTAGGTTTTGTTTAATCAAGATACGATCGTTAATTAAACCTAACCACAGAACAACCTAGGATACAATCTCTATATTTAATTAGGCAGTAGCATTACGAATTAGAAAAATTGATTAATCAAGGCAACAACCACATACGATGCGTCATTTAACCTAGGTCGTGTTATCCCTAACAATTACAAATCATTAGTCGCTACACATGAATTTCAACACAACAATTACAGATTATATTAAAATTCTAGCAATGGGTTTGAAATTAACAATTCAATGAACGCATTAAAATTATCAATTCACATTACCCAATAGGTTTATACACAAATAACCGAATAATAACGAAAATCCGATTATCCATACACAATATCCAAATTAATTAAAATAGGATAACACAATCAATTTCTAATGAGAGAGAGAAATAACAAAATAATTAAATTAATACTTAGCCCGGGTCATCGGCGTCGATGTTACCTCCGAACTAGTGTCAGGATGCCTAACCCTTCATGGATATTTTCTGAAAATTTGCTTCAACCCCATCTTAATCCCACCAAAAATCCCCTTTGTTTCAGCCCATCCACGCCACTGCTACAAGCCGTAAGCCCAAGCTCCTGTGCGTAACTTACGTTCTTTGCAACCTCTCATGATTTAATCTCCAAAACCTGCTCTCTTTTGTAGCTCTATTTCTATAGTGTGAGACTGTGTGGTGATGGGACAAAATTCATAAGTTGTGTCCCTCTCCTGTTCTATGGGGCCTGTTGCATGTATGTGGCAACCTTCACGCTGCTGCGCCCTCTCTTTTATTTATTTTGCTGTCTATTTAATTTCGTGTCTGCTACGTTCTCACGCCTCCTTGCCCTTGCGTCACTTACGTTGTGCCTTCTCTCCGCGTTGACTCCAGCTTCTCCTTTGATTTAATTTCGTGTCTGCTACGTTCTCACGCCCCCCACTGTTATGCGTGATTCCTTAAAACGCTGCGTCTCTCCATTTTTTAAATTTTGCTCTCCAGCGTTTTTCACCATTGATTTCACGCCCCTGTTGCTTGGCTATTGATTTTTTCTGTAGTTAATTAATTCCCCAATTAAAATGTCTCTGCTGCTTGTGTCTTCAGTGCTCATGCTTATGTATTTTCCATTTCTCTTGCTTTTGGTTATTTTTTTCTTCTTCATTTATAAAAGCAAGTAGATATTAATCTTCGGAAAATGATCCATATGTCACACTTTCGACTCACTTTAATTTCTTTGATTCCAAATTGTACTTAAAATAATATATGAATTAAAGTGAGTATCTTAAGCATTTTTATGTTAATAATTGCTAAGTGTAAATAATTAAAAATATCAACAATTAAATACATATCAATTTCCCCCACACTTAGCTTTTGTCCGTCATCGGGCAAAACATCCAAATTAAGCTTAAAGACCCGAATCATTTACTCAATTCCCATATTTTCCATGACAATATAATCACAAACAAAGATGAATGGCTTTCAAATTTCATAGTAAGTAATCAACATTCCAAGCTTTTACTCATGATCAATCAACATTCAATATCTTTAAAAACTGAGCAATCTAATGGTAGACTCGGAAAATATGTTTAACTAAAATATATCCATGGGGACACTCAACACCATTCATCATCATAACAATCCATAACTTTGCATATCATTTCATTTCTGCACCACTAAAATTCACATGCAAAATTACGAATCAAAGGACTTTTTAGGGTTGTAATGTTGGCAAAGGTAATGTGAGATGTATTTGGGTCAAGTAACATGAAAGTCATCAAAAGTAGTGAAACAAAGCAACACTCATCAAAAACAGGGTACCGTCAGCTATGAAAAATGCAACATTTATATTTAACAACCCCATTCAGCTCTCACACACAAACCACATGAAGCATATACCAATCCGAAGAAATCACTCATACAATTTATGCTAACAATACATTGAAATCACAAGAGTGAACCTTCCAAGCCAACTTCTACCTTATATTCAACATACTCAGACAACACATTCATTAGAACTCTAGAAAGATGCATAAACCATAAACAACTTTTCAACACATACGCAATTCCTCCTTGACACATTTATTTTAAACAACTTTTTTTGTTTTTTTCTTTCTCTTTCTTTCTTTCTTTGTTTTCATTTTCTTTTCTTTTCTCTCTTTTTTTCTTTTCTTTTTTTCTTTTTTTTCATTTTGTTTCTTTCTTTTCCTTATAAAAATTAAAATAAAATACATCAACATGGGAATTTTGATTATAAGATATAAAATAACATCCCAAAATTATAACCAACCCTCACACATGTACACTCCTATACTTAGAATTTTTTATATCCACAAACTCAACAATCACAAATGTTCCACTAGCTCGATGACTTGGATAGGACATTTTGTCAAGTTTAAAAGCATAAAATGTGGTTTATACAAAAAAGAAAGGCTAAAGCTCAAAAGGGTTTATCAAGGGAAAAATCATGTCAATAGGATAGGTTATTTGGCTAATGTACTTTATGAAAAACAAAGAATGCCTAATCATATCCATGTTAATGCTTGTGATAAAAATGTGGTCTCAAATAGAAATTCAACACAAAATCGGGATGTACATGTCATGCAGGTCACGCATTATCAAAAGGCAATGAGACTAACAGTCAAATAAGGCTCAAAATTTCAACGGATTTGTCTACCATTAATCACTACTCTTCTAAAGATAATGCATATCGACCAATCACAAGAGCAAAAGTACATGCTAAAGTTGCTATGAAATTCTCTAG
>JANKOE010000205.1:22622070-22641190 GCA_026284465.1 Erythroxylum citrifolium | reverse complement strand
TTAACTTCTGATTTTATTGTAGAAAATTACAAAAAGATTAAGGATCTATTCAACCCCCCCTTCTAGATCACTTACAATAACGTTGAGCAAGTTACATGTATGATGTTAGCTAGCATGTTTCCAAAGCTTTAGAGGCAACATAAGAACATAGATGCACTTATTATGAGGAGTTGTTTGGTGCATAAAGTAGGGTAAAGTGGTATCAATCCTCCGAGGCACTATTTCAATACAAAATGGTAGAAGGATCTTCAGTCAAGTACATATGTTGAAGATAATTGGGTATATTGAAAAATCAGCCCAATTAAGTTTTGTCATGGATCACGTGTTAAGTGTTGATCTGGTGCTGCAGTCTCTCAGTTCAAGCTTTTCACAGTTCGTTATGAACTTCCACATGAACCAAAAGATATGTCATTACCTGAATTGTTGAATATGCTCAAGAGTATAGAGGAGTGCCTTAAAAAGGAACCCATTTATGTTCTTGTTATGGATTCTTCCAAAAGCAAGAAAAAGAGCTCTATGAAGAATAAGAAACAAAACACTTTTGCTAATGTAGTAAAGCCAAAAGAAGATGTCAAGAAGAAGAGTAATGACAAAGGCATATGTTTCCACCATGGAATCAATGGAAACTGGAAGAGGAATTGCCCATTTTATCTTGTTACCCTAAAAGATAAGAAGCTTAAAAAAGCTATCTCTTCAGGTACGTTTATGATTGATATCAATTTTTCTACTTCTATACCACATACTTGGGTATTAGATAATAGATGTGGTTCTCATATATGTAATAAATAAAATTGTTAACATGTTAATAGATCGTTAAGGAAAGGTGAAGTAGACCTGTAAGTTAGCAATAGAGCAAGAGCTTTATATTAGTTGTACAAACTTGTAGTATAGCTCTTCCTTTTGAGCTTGTATTAGAAATAAATAATTGATATTATGTTCCAGTTATTACAAGAAATATCATTTATGTTTCTTATTTATATTTAAATGGATTTGTCTTTATTATTAAGAATAAGAGTTGTTCTTTTTATAAAGACGATGTTTATTATGGATCTTGATTACTTACAAATGATTTGTATGAATTAGATCTTGAAAGGTCAATTCTTAACATAAAT
Source organism: Erythroxylum citrifolium (assembly GCA_026284465.1). Taxonomy (NCBI): domain Eukaryota; kingdom Viridiplantae; phylum Streptophyta; class Magnoliopsida; order Malpighiales; family Erythroxylaceae; genus Erythroxylum; species Erythroxylum citrifolium. The sequence continues at coordinate 22,640,078 of JANKOE010000205.1, read as the reverse complement.
AGCAAGAAAAAAAAATTAAGTGACCAAAATCTATCTTATTTATCGCGTTGTAGGTTAGGTCTTATCAATGAAACTAGAATTACAAAGTTACATAAGGAAGGATATTTGGATCCTTTTGAATATGAATCATATGAAACTTGTAAATGTTGTTTATTGGGAAAGATGACCAAACTAACTTTTAGTGGAAAGGGAGAGCATGCTAGTGCATTACTAGAGCTAATACATTCAGATGTCTATAGGCCTATGTCTACTAGTGCTAGAGGTGGATTATCATAGTTCATTACGTTCAAAGATGATCATTCTAGATATGGTTATGTTTACTTAATGAAAAAAAAGTCTTAGTCTTTTGAAAAGTTCAAAGAATTTAGAATTGAGGTTGAGATACAAACTGGTAAAAGTATTAAGACACTTAGATCAGATCGAGTTGGTGAATACTTGGACCACTAGTTTCTTGGTTACTTAAAAGAGAATGAGATTCTCTTACAATTGACTCCTCCTACAACTCCACAGTATAATGGAGTATCTGAGAGGAGAAATCGTACTCTATTAGATATAATACATTCCATAATGAATCATGCTCATGCAGTCCTTCCTATCTCCTTTTAGAGATGTGCCATTAAAATTGTTGCTTACCTTCTAAATAGAGTTTTATCCAAATCATTTGACAAGACAACATATGAGTATAGACTGCTAGAAGACCAAGATTGTCACACTTAAAGATTTGAAGATGTGATGCTTATGTGAAAGGTTCTATATCTGATAAGCTTCAAGCTAAATCAGATAAATACAAATTTGTGGGGTATCTGAAAGAAAGTGTCATATATCAATTTTACCATCCTCTTGAGCAAAAGATGTTTATCTCAAGACATGCCAAATTCTTATAAAGAGAATTTATTCTCAAAGAAAGTAGATAGAGTGAGGTAAAACTTAGAGAAGTTCAAAAGCCATAAATTCACATCAAGATGAAACAAGAACCTCAAGTTGATACATATGATGTACAACCGAAGGTTCAAGAGACACATAGCATATGACAAACTAGTAGTATACGTCATCCCCCACTAGATTAGATCTACATATTGAGAAGGGGAAGGATAATGCATCGCTCGTACATGACGAGTCTATTACTTTTAAAGAAATAATGTCTGACATTGATTATTTAAAATGGTATGAAGCCATGAGAATTGAAATGGAATCCATGTATACTAACCAAGTATGGACTTTGGTGGATGCGTCTGATGGTATTGTACCTATTGGACGTAAGTGGATTTTTAAGAGAAAAACTAACATGGATAGTAATGTACATACGTACAAAGCAAGGATAGTCGCTAAAGGTTACAAATAAAAACAAGGAATTCATTTTGATGGAACCTTTTCACTAGTAACTATACTAAAATCCATTAAGATCTTATTAGCTATAGTAGTATATCATGATTATGAAATATGGAAGATGAATGTCAAAACATCATTTCTTAATAGGAATTTACAGGAGGATGTGTACATGGCATAACGTGAAGGTTTTGAATCTGAGAGATTTCTTAATCAAATATGTAAGTTACAAAAGTATATTTATTGACTTAAGCTATATTTATTGACTTAAGCAAGCGTCACAGAGTTAGAACATCCTTTTTGATGAGACAATCAAAAAGTTTAATTTTATTTAAAATGTGGATGAACCATGCGTCTATAAGAATGTTAGAGGGAGTGCAGTCGTTTTCCTAGTGCTATATATGGATGACATATTATTGATTGGAAACAACATACCTATGCTTTATTTTGTAAAGATTTGATTATCCAAGAACTTCTCCATAAAGGATATAGGAGAAGCAACCTATATTCTAGGAATAAAGATCTATAGAGATAGATCAAAGAGGTTGCTTATGCATATAGATAAAGTGCTCAAGAGGTTTAGCATGGAGAATTCCAATAGTGGATTCTTACCCATGTCGCATAGGATTTCTCTTTCATAGAGTATGTGTATTAAGACACAAAAAGAAAGAGATAAAATAGATTGTGTTCCATATGCTTCAACAATTAGATCAATCATATATGTGATGTTATGTATTAGACCAGATGTATCTTATGCTTTAAGCATAACGAGTAGGTTTCAAGCCAATCCAGGTAAATGTCACTAAAAGACTGTGAAAAAAATCTTAAAGTACTTGAGAAGAATTAAAGATATTTTCTTGGTCTATGAAGGAGTTGGACTAAGAGTTTAAGGGTATTCAGATGCTAGTTTTCAGTCATATCAAAATGATAGTAGGTCACAGTCATACTACATTTTCACTCTAAATGGTGGTGTGATAAGTTATAAGAGTTCCAAAGAACCAACCATTGCAGATTCAATGACTGAGGCAAAATACATTTCAATGTTAAAGGCAACAAAAGAAATAGTTTAGATCAAGAAGTTCATCATTGAATTTGGAATGGTTCCTAACATTGTTAAGCCTATAATATTGTACTTTGATAACAACAGTGCTATTGAAAAGGAAAATGAACCAAGGTCTCATCAATGGTCTAAACATGTACTCAAGAAGTTTCACTTGATTAGGGAGATAGTGGAGTAGAAAGACATAACATTAGAGCGAGTTTCCACTGAAGAGAATCTTATAGATCCTCTCACTAAGTTATTTTCTCATAAGAGACATGTTCGACATATGGATGGATATGGTATTAGATACATAGGTGATTGATTAGTTTAAGCCCTTACAGTCAATCGATTTGTTATAATTTAATGTTTGACATTATTATTTAATTAATAAAAAACATTTTTATCTCTACATATTAAGTTAATTACATTTGATGTTTTAATATTAAAGGTAAAATATATGGAATAATTACTAAGTAATTGAAATTATGATGAGATCATAATTATGAGATTTAATTTACATTTATATATTATTTCTAAATGTTCCTAGTTGTAGTTTCATCAAGACAGAATATTGTTGAAACAGTAAAATTAGCACATATTATGTTTCTTTCTTATGAAAAAGTAATTGATCTTATAAATTAAAGTATTGAGATACTTAAGCTAATGTGTGAGTGCTTATTAGAGAATAGGTCACTGAATTGACCAAACTACGAGAATCCTAAATGGAATATAACTTATGTGCCTGTAGATGTTTTTCATAATGATAGTTGTATAATTGATTCTTAGACTTGATATGACCAAGGTATCTCGTGTGGGGATTACTATGTTTTGATACTACTTATAAATTATTATAGGATATTTCAGTCAGTAGTACTTGAATGCAGTATGAACCATATGGAGATAGTTGAGTATCAATAAAAGATTCGTCACTCAAAAGTAATTAGAGAGAATGTTCTCCTATTATTGATTAGCAATGATTTAAGAAATTCTCTGACTAGAGTGAACTGACATTGGATAAGCCATTTTCAAATACTAATTATAGATCAATTACTAACTAGCAAGTATGAACATAATTGGACATAAAAGAGTAGATATTATATCCGTACTCTGTTTAATTGGAACATTAGATGACAAAATAATTAAATTTATATTATAATCATGCATAGATAAGTTAAGTCAAACTAATTTGACATTCCTAATATTTGAGTGGTTATGAAATGTTGACAGTTGTCAATCTTGATTTATGATTATAAATTATTAAATTGAAGAATTAAATATAAATTAAAAGAAGTTTTAATTTATCTTATTCTAATCATGAATTAGAATTATAATCTATAATTATTGTCAATATATTAAGAATCTAATGAGTCAGCACAAAGCAGTTTGTGAAAAAATAATTTTAATTAAATTAGACTTAATTATCAAACTTTATAACATTCTTTTCATTAAACGAAAACCAATCAACCTATAGAAACCTTATGTAAAAAGACGGCATCTTTCAAATAACTCAAAAGCTGACCAATATGCTCTAGCACGTAAGTGTGTAAATGCTTCAAGAAAAGCAGAAAAGTCACATTTCTAACGCCATCCTTCGTCGTCTATCTGCGAAACAGTAAAATAATTCTATTAATTCTCATATAGAAAACTTTGACGGAAACAGTGATTCAGCAACTCTCGTCTCGGTGGATGTGAATATCAAGGCTCACTAGCGAGGGGGAATAGATTACCTGTACCAGTTTTACTTGCATAAATAGTGAGGGGGAATAGATTGCCTGTACCAGTTTTACTTGCATAAATATATGGATGTGAATATCAAGGCTCACTAGTGAGGGGGAATAGACTACCTGTACCAGTTTTACTGTGACGATGTTATAAGCATGGAGGTTACTGGCTGAGGTGGGACAGGACTCTTTAGTTTGATGGATCCTACCCTATTCCTTGGGTGATGTGCGTATTTGAATAGTCAATTAGGAAGAGCAATTAATTGCTCTTGTGATATTACGATTATAGTCAAATCCATAATTATAATTGTACTTGATAGCAGCAATTGGAAGATACGGTAAAAATTATGAAGCCAAAGATCGTTCGCAGCAATTGAAAAGAAAGTCATATCCACTAAAAGAATCCTCATTTGAATTACTATCGTTGAAATCACATTCATGCCAACTCCATTGGAGTTGGTAAAACAATGAAGAAGATGAAACACTACAAGAGTCGAGCAAAAGCTTGAAAAAGAACAGGAAACATGGCATTGATAATTCTTAACAGAATCATCTCCTCAGACGGACGCCTCAATCCTTGGCTCAAATGCGAATGCAGACATGAACTCCACCGTTTCACCATTTGTGAAACACTTTGGCAATTCAGTCCACTCATTTGTCCTCAAATCACATACCACATAACTGTAAAACTCAGGACAACTCAGGCATACGAGTATCTTGTCACCAGCCCCTACACAGTTTATGTCCACCTTCTTCTCATAGAATTCGTGGGACATTGCAGGAGGCATCATCGCTGTTTGTTGCCAAGATCGGCTGTCCTCGTCATATCTCCAGACCCTCAGGCTTGCACTCTCACAAAATTCTGACAACGCTACTACCAGCATTTCTCCTCTGCACACCACCAAGTCGATGGAGTATTCCGAGAAAGCGGGGAACAGTCTGGGGTACTCCGAGAAGCATTTGTGGGTCAGATTACAAGCCACAATGGTACCAGAGGAGCTAAGGAAATAAACCATCTCCTCTCCATGCGCGAGTGTTGTAACTGATGAGTATTGTTTAGATGGGCTTCTGTGCATGTCAGTCACCACTAGGTCCACTACATTTCCAGCTTTACTAAGGAAGTACACACCATTATCATCAGTAGACTCCAACTCCTGAGACTCATCAACATTTCTTTTCAGCAAAATCTCTTCCTCCCAGCGATTGATGTTTGAATTATAAGCCTTGTATGACAATCTTGGCAGCTCACCAGTGACCAATACAAGCTTGTAAGAAAGCTTATCTGCCGTACTCGTACCCATTGCAATAGCACAAAGGGAAAGATTCTCTCTTGCACTTTGCATCTGAGGGAGTTGGCGGCAGGATCCTGTCACAGGATTGCATGTAATGAAGTCTCCTGAATCACTTCGAAAGCAGACCAAGCCACCAGCTGCTGCAACAGGGATTGCATCACGGTTGGAACAGTTTTGGAGGAGAGTTGGATAGTTGAGCTTCTTCCAACTTCTTTCAGCAAAGTCAAATATAGTAGACTGATTAATATGTGGATCAACCATGAAAAACCATGGATCTCGTGAAGGAACCTCATAGCAGGCCAGCTTGAAACTTGCAGAATCTGCAACTGATTTCCATCTCTTGCACACGGAAGTAAGGCGATAGAACGAGGAAGTTGGTAACCAGGACAGAACCCTTTCAAGGAGATCTTGATTGAGCTTGTTCAATGGGAAGGCCTCCATTTCAGTAACATTTTCCTGCAACTTTCTCTTCCGAGTTGGGCTTAAAACACAGCAGTCATTGTGCTCCATTTATTAGAAGTTCCCAAATTCTACCTGTCAGTGAGTAAGGAAATCAAATGAGTTGCTATCAATGAAATTTATATAGTAGATATTCCATGGAAATTCAGGATAGCAAGCGCAATATCATACATGAAAACCTCTTTCATTTTTTACTAAGTTTTACTCATGAAAGAAATTTTAGACCATACATACTCCTCTAAGATCCAAGAAAAACCATGCAATTTGATGTACCCTAAAGTCCAGTGGAAAGAAGAAAGCAAAGAAAAGAGCCAAGAGGATATCAAGAAATGAACTTTTTTGCACAAAAGCGAGAATTCACGAGGAAATTGGCATCGAGGTGAAAAAGAACAGGGGTCCAAAAGAGGCTAGCATCATCGATAGACGAGGGAATTTTTCCACAGATTCTTATTCTTCATTCGATTCCCATTCCCATACCATAAACCCAAAACCATCAAACAACGAACACCCTAATCTAGCAGAAGAACAAAAATACATCTTGACTACGATAATCAGAAACACAAGAACCCATAACACAGGCAGACAGTGAACGAGATGATGACGAAAAGCAAAGATGGGGAAGAGATAAAAGAAACCTGGAAAACGAAATGTACCTGAAACAAATGTAAGGCCAAAGCACTTGGGTGGGTTTATATTATCTTTTACGCAGAAGTAGGGCAGAGCCAAACCCAACGAGAAAGAACAGAAAGCAAAGCTAAGTGGATGAACCGATTTGTGTTGAACGAGTTCAAAGTAGTTGTTGCAGTTGAATTCTAAATAGAGACAAAAGGGAGAAACAAGTAGAGTAGAGGAGTAGAAGTAAGCAAACTAGCAAAGTACACCACCCACACGAGACTAGTTGACTCCCCTTTTATCTTCTCCCAAATCTAACAACAAACACACACTTGAAGTCTACACCACTAACCCTCGCATTGGATTCTGATTGACCTTTTCTTTTTTCTGCTGTTAATTTTTTTTAGAAGAGATCCAAACAAAGTCTAAAGCCAAGCGCAAAACAAGGGTTGTCTTGGCCAGCTAAGACTGTTGCACATGTGTGTTGGGCACTTTAATCTAAGAAAGCTAAGACACACACATATACACACGTAAACAAGCGCTAATGTTGCAACAGATAAAGAAAACAAAGCAAAAGCCAAACATAGACACGCATAAGTTTACATTGTACATGTCAAAGGGTAAAGAATCTTAAAGAGGGTTGTGTTTTTGGCGTTCGCTTGCTGACCTTGCAAAAAGAGAAAAAGAAAAGAAAAGTGAAAGCGAATAAAAAGAAAAGCATTTCTCATCCGCTGCTCAGTCAGTCTCTTCTCGTTGAGGAATCTCTTTCTCTCTTGGAATTTGGGTCAATTTGTCTACAAAGTCAATGCCTCTCTCTTCACAGAATCGATTCCTTAGCCAAACATCTCAAACAAACCAAAAAATTAATGGGAAAACTCAAAACCACCCCAAGAAAAGCCGCTAATCACGTTCTCCTTTTTCTCCCATCTCGATGCTCCATATCTCCGGCCCATCTTAACTGGGTTGGACCGAGTTTTGATGGGTTTGAGCTCTTAAACCCAGAAGGACTCCCGGTTGTGTCGATTGCTAGAGAATATAGGGATGGTCGTCGGAGAAAAGCGGTAGTAAGAAGAAGATGGCCTCGCCCCTTAGGTCCCAAAAATTGATTCTTTTTTACACTGCTCTACTCAGAAATAAGCATCTCTCTACTTAATCTTCAATTTGAACATGGTTGTATTGACTTTAATGTGTCTTCATGAGTCTAAATGAAGATGGAAATTGGCATTTGCTCTCGTACTAAGAAGTACAGACACGGACACGAGACATGAGACATGGGACACGACACAGACACAGACACAGACACAGACACGGACATGGGGACACACCAACTTTTAAAATTTGGTGGACACAAACACAACATATATATATATTATAAAATTTAAAATTAAGAAAAAAATTCAGAATTTATAATATGATATATATTGATTAATGTATTTTAAGACTTCCAACATCAAGATGTTCATACATATTTGATATTTTATAAGTCCCTCTAAAAAAATATAGAGCATATATTCTATGGATCATATATTCCATTGAGCAATGTCCGAGCTGTGTCCAACGTATGTCAGTAGGTGTCTGACACGCGAACATGGTTCTATTTTGTCATGTCTGTGCTACATAGCTCTCGTATGAACCAGTTTTAGAAGTTGAAAGTATGAAATTTTTTGTAAGGCCTTCATCGTCTGATTGACCACTGTTTCTTTAACTGGAAAATTAGCTTGTACCTTATCTCATTCTTATAGAGGTCATTTTGGTCGCAGTGGTGGACTCTCAACAGTGGCAGCCAGAAGTCAGTTTTATGTGGGGGGCTATCTGCAGCTGTAGTGCACTATGTCTACACTCGGATTCCAGGAAATCCAGTTCATGCATCATCGAACCGGACCTGGCAAGTGATTAAGAATTTGTACTCATCTTTTGGACTGGTGTCTGGGTGCGTTAAGGGAGGATGTCATGGCGCTACTCTGTCTCCTTTATCAAAAAGGCTGTAAATATTCTTACTATTTTTCGCTTTTTTTTTTTGTATATATACAAATTGCTGCAAGTTGTTCAATGTCAGGTAAGGTACTAATACGAACATTTGCTGCATTTGTTGCCGTCTTGGAATTTGCAGGTATATCTGCGACATTTACAGGAGTCATTCGGGCAAAGTATTTCCAGGTCTGGTGTGGGTCAGGGCATTAAGAATGTGCTAAATGTAGCTAGTGATCTCCGGTATAGCTAGGGATAATTTGTGATTCAGTTTAATGATATTTATGTACTGACTAAACGAAATGAACTCACTTGGATTGCATACAAACTGTAGTACTTAGTAGCAGCATAACAGACGATAAACTACAGGTCAATTGTTCGTTACAGTTACATTAAAGTTACAGACGATCTAACACACGATGATAGGTTAGATAGCAATTTACAAGGGCCTATAGATGTACGGACTACGGAGCAACAGTGTGACCGAACTCTCACCAGTTTCAAGGAGAAGTAAACACGCGTCAGGCCACCACATCCAAGAGCCGTTGATCATCTGTAGTGCAACTAAACATCGTTCTATAGGTTAACAATACAAGGGAATAGATGGTTCTGTGATTCATAGAAGCCTTTAGCACAATTCAAGCAATATTAGTGGACACTTTTTGTTGTTCTTTAGCTGGTGCTAAACGTTCCTCCAAGCAAGCCGCATCTGTTGAAGTTTCAGCACTAAAATCAGGTTCTGTGGGCTCGTACGTTTTAGCTGTTGGGGGAGAAGCATAAGGGCTTTTGCTCACTAGCCTGCAAGAAAAGAAAATGTGACCGAGAAATGAAACACAAAAGAAGAAAATCAACCAACGAGAGAGAGACCTGTCCCGTCTCTTCTCAAAGAATCGTTGCAAAGAATGTCTTCTTGCAATTGGTAAATCTGCAATCAACAAAAACAAAGATCAACTATGTTTCAGAGAAAGGGAAATGCACAGATTTCTAAATCTTAACTACTAAAGAGGATATTACCAGCTTGTAACTTGCAAAGCGAACCCTTATGAACAGGATAGAACTGGGCCTGCGGTGAGGCCAAACCGCTGGCTGTACTCTGCATCGAAGTAGACCTTGTAAGGACTGGTGTAATCTGAGGAGAGGCAGATTGAGTCTTCTTCACAGCTGCAGCGGCTTTGGCAATAACCAAAATTTCTCGAACCTAAGCATATTATACATGGTGAAGAATCAGAATCAAACTTGATGGTCAGAATCAAATTGAAATATGAATAACCTTTTCTGCAGGAATGTCATCAAACGCAACAACTCTTCCTCCATAGGATATGGTAAGTTGGCCCTGAGGAGGTAAGGTCGCATCTTGTTCTATGGTTGCCATTGTTGCAGACCTTACAAAACCAAAAAAAAAAAAAAACTTAAAAACACGGGGAACAAATTTTGTAAAATCCCATGCAGTCTTTCCTTGAGCAATGATTATATTATGCTTGATGGTAGAAACCGGTATCGGTTTGAGCATTACAGGTATGTCAGAGGAACCACCTAATTAATTTGACAAGAATGACATATCCGCTCTCAGCAACCTCTTAATATAAAACTGTCCAAAAGACAAGCATTTTTAAAGCTTAACTACATTAAAAGGTCACCATGAAAATCATCCGCAGACTCCATTGCATCAGAAGAAAAAGCCGACAGGTGAACCAAAGATTCAACATGCTATTCTTCACGTTTAACCTGTGAAATCCAGTTCCACTAGTTGGGTGTTATTTCTTTCTTTCCCAGTCCACTTGAAAGGAAAAAAATCTTAAGGTCTACAACCAAAGAGCTTACTTGCTACAGGTTGATAAGCTTATTATAAGAAAATAAAAGAGGCATTTGGAGAATCATAATGCGCAGGCCCCCTTGCCTGACAAGAGTTGCTGCAGTATTATATTTATAATAAAGGTTTGTTAAGGGAACATTCCAGAAGCAAAGAGAAACATGTCACGTATATAATTCTGCTACAGTTTTTTCAATATTGTCTTTGTCACCCCCGCTCAAGCGTAACTGGTCTCCTATAACAAGCTTGGTCTTGAGATAAACAAATAGTGCTATTGATAAAGGTTTTGTAAAGATGTCAGATAGTTTGTTCTTCAGTTGGAATGTAGCATATTGAGAGGTCTCCGCGAGCTACTTTCTCTCTTACAAACTGCACATCTATTTCTTTGTGCTTTGTTCGAGAGTGAAAAAAAGGATTACTAGCTAAAGCTGCACCTCCAATGTTATCACACTAAATCAGAGGTGACCCTTCAAGCTGAAAATTGCTCTCTTTGAGTAATGACATTATCCATGCAACTTCAGCAGCATAATAAGCTAAAGCTCGGTACTCGAATTTGGTACTCGACCGAGCTACCACTTGTTGTTTCCGAGAGGACCAGGAAATTAAATTACCACCAAGATAGACACATAAACCACTAGTGGATCTCTTGTCATCCGGATCACTCCCCCAGTCTGAATCCGAGAAGACAGTCAAACGAAAGTGATGAACTAGACGAATGAAGAGACCATGGGAGGCAATACCTTTGAAATAACATAGCAGGCGTTTGCAAGCACGCCAGTGAAACTCAATTGGTTGTTGGAGAAATTGACTGAGTCAATTGACCATATATGAGATTTTAGGGCGGGTGATACTGAGGTATTGCAGAGCACCAATGGTGCTATTGTCATGACGACTTAATTTGGCAGATGAGGCAGCCAAAGTGGAAAGAGGCTTAGCATGTAGCATATTGGTATGGGAAAGAATATCATGTAAGTATTTTGTCTGAGAGAGGTGCAAGCCATTGGAGGTGTGGGTAACTTGAATGCCTAGAAAGTAATTTAGGGAACCCAAAAGTTTAAGAGACAATTTGGATGAAAAGAAATGAAAGAGTTGTTGAATAGTGCAGTTGTGGTTACCTGACGATTATATCGTTGACATATACAAGAAAAAGAGAAGTGTAGATCCATTCTTGTAAAAGAATAGAGAGGAATCAGACTGAGATTGCTGAAACCCCCAATCAAGGAGAGCTATTGTGAGGCGTTGAAACCAAGCTCGTGGAGCTTGGTGAAGACCATAGATGGCACGATGAAGACAATAGATGAAGTGAGGATGTTGTGGATCAACAAAACCATTGGGCTAGGCCACATAAACTATCTCATAGAGGTTCCCATGTAAAAATGCATTGGAGATATCCATTTGGTATATAGGCCAATTGCGGGTCACAGCTAGAGTAAGGATTATACGGATTGTACCAGGCATAATAATAGGGCTATAGGTTTCGATAAAATGGATACCAAGCGTTTGGGTAAATCCTTTCGCAACTAAACGGGCTTTATAACGGGCTATGGTGCCATCAGCATGATATTTAATCCTAAAAATCCATTTGGAGCCAATGATTTGTTGTTGGGATGAGGAAGAACTAAGGTCCAAGTGGAATTTTGTTGAAGGGCTTGAAACTCTTTAGCCATCGCCTGTTTCCAATAAGAATTGGCAAGGGCTTCAGCAACTATTTTGGGTTCAGAGTTAGGTAGATTGAGGTGAGCGGAGTAAAGTTTGAGCTTATGAATGCCAGATTTGGCTCTAGTTTGCATTGGGTGGGTATTAAGAGGTGGCGGGCCAAGGATAGGAGGAGGAGAGGGTCCATCAGAGCATGGCTGAGCAATGATTGGAGCTCCTGACTTGTTGCGTGAAAACAAAGATGAGGGGGAAGAGTCTGCCACAGAGTTCTCTGGTATTACCGCTTTAGGGAAGTTAAAGATTAAGATAGATGAACAAGAGGAAAAGGTAAAGGAGATAAAGCAACAGAGAATCTAGGAGGAGATGAATGGAAAGAGGAAGTGTATGGAAACTCGAATTCATCAAACCGAGCATGGGGAGTGATATAAACATGACCAGTAGGGGAAAGGCATCGGTATTCTTTGTGATGGGAACTATGCTGAGAAATAAGCATATAGTGGTATAAAAAGAAAACTTATTTTTATTATAGGGACGGAGAAGAGGATAACATGAGCAACCAAAAACAAAAAGAAAGGAGTAATTAGGAAGATGATGAAATAATAACTGGTAAGGAGAAGAATTATTGAGAATGGAGGTAGGCATGCGGTTGATAAGAGATACAGCAGTATCAAAGGCATACCGCCAAAAAGATAATGGAAGAAAGGCTTGTGTAAGGAGGATGAGGCCTGTTTCAATAAGATGTCGATGTTTGCGTTCAATCCGACCATTTTGGTGATGAATGTAAGGAGATGGTAGTTGATATGGAATGCTAAGAGAGGTAAGATATTTAACAAATGGGCAATATTCAACCTGTGTAGTAATGGGAATACCATGACCATTTCCCATTGTAAGCTGCTCAGCACCAAAATAAGGGTGACTGACCTGAAGATTGGAAGTGGAACCATAGAGTGACTAGAAGCTCCTGAATCAAAATACCATTTGGGATTCTGGACCGATTGGGGTGTAGCTATCATGGCACTGAAGGTAGGAAGGGGAGAAGAAGGCAATGACGACTTGGAGACAAGCGTGTGATAGGGTGGAGGAGAGAAATGAGTAGGGCAAAACGGTTGATGTGGTTTAGGAGGGGTGGGAAGGGATGGGTTGAATGATGTAAGGCCTTGGTAATGTGGATCAAACCGAAAATAACATTTAATAGCTGAGTGGCCAAGACGATGACAAACTCGACAAACAAGCCTCTGATTCCTTCCACAACCACAACCTCTGTAACCGCCACAAGTATTGCTTGCTCTTTGTGAGAAAGCAGGTGAAGATGGACGAACATTGAGTGCAGCAACGTTTGCAGTAAGATGAGATAAATCAACAGTAGTTGCAACAGCTAAATGTTCTAGTCATAACTCATGATTAACCAAAGAGGCTTGTACCTCTTGTAATGAAGGTAGATCAGATCTAGATGTAATGTTCACAACTACTGGATCATATTCAGATCCAACTCGCCATAGTTAAATCTTCCTGAGAGAGTGGAGATCCACCGACTGCCAATTGATCGGAGATGGACTTCATCTTAGCAACATAACCAGTGATAGAAGAAGCACCTTTCTTCATGTTTTGCAATTGTACCTTTAATTGTAGAACCTTTTGGTGAGTGGGTGTGGCATAAAGGTACTCAAGAGCGGTCTAGATTTCACATGACTTAGTGCAACCAACAACATCACCAACTGCTGCTTCAGACATTGACGCAAGGAGCCAAGAAAGTAGTATTTGATCTTGTTTCAACCAAGACATATAGGCTTCGTTGGGTTGATCTGGATTTAGAATTGGTGTTGCAGTGTTTGAACCATTGACAAACTCGAGGAAGCCATGCCCAATTAGAACAGGTAGTACTTGAGCTTTCTAGAGCAAGTAATTAGCTCTTTCCAGTTTGATTGGGAGAGCAAATGAGAGGGTGTTGGTAATGGGTGCGGCTGAGGATGATACCTCCCCTTCGGATGATCGTATGGTCATAGGAGTGACCTCCCCTTCGGATGCTGACGAAGAACTATTATAAGAGGCGTTAGCCATTAAAGCTCTGATACCATGATAAGCTTTTAATAAGAAAATAAAAGAGGCATTTGGAGAATCGTAACGTGCAGGCCCCCTTGCCCAACAAGAGCTGCTGCAGTATTACATTTATAATAAAGGTTTGTTAAGGGGATATTCCCAAAGCAAAGAGAAATATGTCACATATATAATTCTGTTACAAAGTTTTTTCAATAGTGTCTTTATCACAGGTCAACAAATGAATAGCTGCTTTGTGTCCAGATTCAATTACTCACTGTATTTGCCAACCAAATTCTTGGAACTACTCTTTCTGTTATTTTAGAGCTTTCTACGTCCTTAATTGCATGAACTTAGTAGCAGTCCAACTATTTAGAAAACCAAGAGCATCACATATGAATAAGAATAACCCCCAAATCCAGATCCTAACCTATGTTATTTCCACGTTACAAGTCGTCCCAAATTCTGCTACACAGTTATACATTCTTTGCGAAACTGACATAAATCACAAGATGAGATTCCATCAACTCCAAGGCAGATCTGTCATAGTATTCCATGGACCAAGTCTAAAGTCCACGAGGTAAAATTGATCTCAGGCAATAATTTGAACAAATCATGCAAATGAGCACCCAATCCAAATCAATCACGTTAACATGCCACAAACCTCGATAAGTACACCGTTGAACACTACAGAGCCTCACAAAGCGTTCATTTTCTTTCTTTGTAACCGTTCACTCTTTGGTAGATAGCTAGATTCCAACATATATGAGAGTAGGATATACAACAATTTTTATTTCCTTTATCGGAACACTTCGAATCTGAAACAGCCCAGTACCCAACAATCAAGATATCACCAAGCTAGACTTGATTCCTGAAGATACGCTCTTCCACCACTCTGCCTATGTCCTTCTCATCATTTCACATTTTTAGCAATTAGCCACATAACATCTGTTTCCGAAAAGAAAAGTAAAACAGAGAAGAGAAAATTATCTCGTACCTTGGGCCGTTATTCATGACATGAGACCCTTTCTTCTCAAGTAAATCAGGGCTTTCCTTACAAGATCCCGAAATTCCCTCACCATCTTGCACCTTGCCCTCTACGACAACTTCCGGCTTCAACCCTTCAGCTTCAGCCTCCATTATTTGAAAGACCCAGATCAAGGAATTGAATTTCGGTTTTTGTCCTTGGTTGCCCCTTAAAGAAGTGAATTAACAGGCTAGACGGATCTTACCTCAGATGTCGTTCATGTCGTCGCATGTGTGTGCGTGTGGTTGTTGTTTTATTAACAAAGTAAGTGACCAACCACTCAAATTCTGGAAATTAAACAATTAAATAATATAGATGATCAAAATCACGTGGGCCTTTTACTTTTTATTTTAAAATTCAGTAAAAATTAGATTTTTAGTTTCTTTTTTATTCAAAATTTTTAGATAAAATTATAAAAATTATTTTTTGTTCATATTTTATATTATGATTTATCATAAACTAAATATATATTATTCAATGATTTGAAAATAAAAATTGTGAATTATTTAATAATTTAGTTTAATTTTTATAATTAATTTAAATTTTAAAGTGTTAATTTAAACACATTTTGTCAAAATTTACCACTAAATTGCCCAGTTTCTAAAGGGAATGATTGTTGATTGATCATAAGTAGAGGAATTTAACGTTGAGCTCTTGCTATGGTTTTAAAAGTTATTCCTCTTTTCTCGTGACTTTCTATTCTTGGGAAATATGAAAAATGTGGAAGTGCTTTGATTTGTGACTTTGATTTTGTTGTTTTACCCGAGAATAGTCGAAAGCTAAGTATGGTGGAACTTGATGTGTGCTTAATTGTTATACATTTACTCCACAACACTTATTGATTAAATCTATGAGATGGTTGAGATACTCATTGATTAAAGCTATGAAATGATTGAGATACTCATTTTGGTTCATATTTGGTTTTAAGTACAATTTGAAAATTCAACAGCTAAAATGAGTTAAAAGAAAATTATTTAAGCCATCCTCTTGATGTTCAAACTCATTGTCTTTGTGGAATAAGAAGGAGATGGATTACGGTGAAGATGGAATAAGAAAATGCAAGAAAAAAGACATTTCAACATGACCTGTAAGATATATGGTTGTGTATCTACTTGCACGGTCGTGTATCTTTGTGAATGGAGCATTTTTTGGACATGCATCCAACCGTGCATCTCCCCAGAACCCTAATTTTTCTTATAAATAGACATTTAAGGGGCTAAAGAAGGCATGAATCATTTTTAGAACATGAAAGGAGGCATAAACCTTACTTCTTTAGGATCTATGGATGGCTAATCTTCCTTCTTTTGGTTCATAGGGGAGATCGAAGCCTAAAAACTCATTTGGATATCTCTTTATTTTGTATTGCTGATTCTCTCTCTCTCTCTCTAGAGATTGTTTATGTTATTCTTAGCTTAATGTTTTGGGTATTCATATATGAATGATTAATATTCTTGTTCTCAGTAGATGTTTATGTATGAACCCATTGCCAAAATATGGAATACAATACATAATAGTTGTATTTTCAATTCATTTATGGTAAACTAATAGTGATGAATCAGTAGGGATAACATGACACAGGTTAAATGGCCCGAGTTTGTGTAGTTGTTGCCTAGATTAATTTGTTTTCCTAGTTCATAATGTCGTTGTCATACAAAATTTAGAGAGCTTATTCTAGATCGTTTGATAGCTAGGTTTAATTAAAAAGGTTATTTTGATTAAACACAACCTAAAGGAGAACCAGGGTTGGCAAAGCTTATTGTTAACATACGATTAATAATTTCTAAGAGAGGTATCAAATCAACAAGATGGTATGTTTATTTGTGTGTAGGCTGAGAATGAACCAAGAACCGAATTCCAAACTCATTCATCAATTTTCTCACTTTTATATTGTTTAATTTAAATTACTTTTGTTAGTTCAATTGTACTTTATTTTGTCTTTTACACTCTCTCTGTGGATACGATCCCTACTCACCACTACTATAAATTTAGTTGTACAGAGATATGTTTTATTTTTTGGTGCATTTGACAGGCATCATAAACCAACATTCTCTTACTTGCACTAAGCCAATCTTTTAAGTACCATATATTATATCACCATATGATAATCATATTACTGCTGAGATAGTGGCTTAAGCAGAGAATTCTACAAGATTCTCAATATCGAGCACTTGCTTAAATCTTACAACTTTCACTTAATTATCATCATAATTAAGAAAAATTGCCTAAATACATCATTAGATCTTTAATGAGACCTTAGCTCCTTTTACATGTCCAGTGACTCTAATCTTCTATAGTACATTATTATCTTAAACAATGTAAGGAGCTATATCAATTTTATTAAAGAAATTATCGATCCAATTAATCATTTCTAATAAATAACAAATATACTATGTCTTAATTAGCAACCATTGCTACATTGGAACCTTTCTAATCCTAAAATGGTATTATTCTAAGTAAAATACACCTTAATTAGGATTTACTTCTAAAGTTAATATCCATATAACCTTTAACTCAAATATCAACTCATACATAGAATAATATATATCTTTAATACTTCATAAGTATCTGATATCTCAAATATTAAACATCTTTAGTACATTATCTATATACTTAGACTTAGAATAGGTGAACAACTTTAAATCTATCTCTATAGATCCAATTCCCATAATTAAGATGTTACCATTTTATATCCAATATGAATTGTTCTTAGACAATTATACTTTCAATAATTGAAAATTAGAATTGTTGTTCTCAATAAGCAATACCATCACCATCCTTTCACCAAATGTTGATTTGGTTATTCTTCAACTTAACAAGTTTCATAATCAAAAGGGTATATATATATAATGCCCCAAAATCTCTGCTTCATGAATAGCACTTTTTGGGCTGTGAATATTGCATCTTGAGGTGAATAGTGACACCCATGACCCAAACTAGACTTTATTTTATTTGGCATCAGATATTACCATTCAAGGATAGCTCAAGTGTTGGATCCCAAACCTGATTTAATTATGTTATGAGGCATGATTTTTAATTTTGTGGATTTGTTAGACTTGTTAAT
>JANKOE010000205.1:22497494-22509355 GCA_026284465.1 Erythroxylum citrifolium | reverse complement strand
GTGAATGCAATGAAATCTATCAGTCTAACCCAATATTACCATAATACCCTTTGCTACCAGTAACGGGATGTTACATAAGGGGACAGAGGATCTGTCCCCCTCTCAAAGTCACAAGTCATAACTATCTGTAACCCACAACAGAAAAGCTCCTTCATCTCCCCAATTAGTTAGACCGCCTTTGTCGAAACTATCACGCATCCTTCTCTACAATTGTCGCCTCTCTTCTCTAGTAGTTGTCTCCTTCTATTGCTAGCCGTCTCACTGTTTCATCACCAATTACATTAAACGTTGCCACAACTAGTTTCCAATCGAAGAAGCGCTAGAAATGTTGGGTTCCAAACCTAGCATCTCCACATACCAACGCATGCAGTACAACATCCACACAAAACTCCAAGAATATGGTCAAGGTCCAACTCATTCTATAGTTGAAGCAACTTAGAGATGACATGGCAATGTGCAATGCCAAGAATTCACTCCGCTGATTCCTTCAAGTTGGCTCTCACTAGCAATGGAAAATGATCCCAAAAATTGTGCTCCATAACTTTCCCAACAACAAGCTATCGCTTATCTCCATTTCAGTCAAGAAAAGAATGACCCTTCTCTTTTGTTCCAAAATAAGGATCACCTATCACCTATGTGTAACTTAAGTTTTTTTTTTTTGGATTCGAGGAAACCTCACAGGCGGGTCAAGCGGGCTCACTTCTCAGAGGGTCAAGTGGCTACACCTCATCAGAGGGCCAATTAAAGTTGATTATAATATTACTAATTTATGGGATCTAAACCCACACACAGTAGAATAAAATATAAATTTTTATGTAATTTTTCGAAAGTCAAGATCACTTTAAATTCTATAAATATGATTGATACATAAACACAATAAAATATAAATATACATTGTACCTTATTGTATAACTTAATCTTTTTTCATACAATTTTCCTCAAACTATTCTTCAAATTAGTTCATTACAACTATTATAACAACACACTTGTCAAATCTCTAATGCTATCCACACAAACTGATTAAGAAAACTCTACAAATGATATAGAGCAAAATATGCTAGCTCCGTTATAGCACAGTTATTTATCATAAGGTTTGAAATTTTTAGTAAATTAATTGAAATATGATTATAATGTTAATTAAAGTTTAAACAGAATTATAATTAATTGTAACTAAATATCAATTAAGTCTAAATAAGATCTAATATCTCATATTGGTTATTATTTATTAAGTATCACATATCTAACTTTTAAAGTTTCTCAAATTTTAAAATTAAGTCAAACTTGATTAAATTACCTGTTCTCTCTTCGATTATTTTTTATATACGACCCATTAAATTCTTAAGTATGGTAGCAATAGATACAAATTATAAGTCTAAATTGCAATTAAGATTAGAAAAATTAAACGTCTTTAATTTATCTTTAATTAAATAATTAAATAATTTATATTCATATATCAAGAATAACTTTTAGTAATGCATCATGAATATCTAAATATCAAAAACATTAAAGTAATTTTAATTAACCTTTTCACATATAATGTTTTTGTATAATCAATAATGTCATCATATAATGTTATGATAAGAGATAGAGTATTACATTAATGCATATTTTATTTGAGTCTAATTATATTAGTTATCCACCATTAATAATTGATTCTATTAATGTCATTTGAAAATTATTTTAAGTTTTTTTCTATATCGTCTAAGTATTTCTCAAATCAATACTAATTGAGAATAATAGAATTTTTTCTGTTGCTACTTTAGGGTAATGAATCTTATATTAATCACTTAACTACCTTTATATAAATTATGCTATATCTAATAAATACTAATTGAGTTATCATTGATTAGGATATGTCATAAATAGTATAAAAATATAATAATTCCTATATAAGATACTTTGAAAATCTAAAGTTAAATAATTACTTATATAATTATCACAATGAGAATTTGTATAGATATCTAAGTGATTTTTTGAAAGGAATTTTTATATCAGGTTAGTTTAGTGAACTTATTCTCTAATAAACACCCATAAGTTAGTTTAAGTAATTCTATTTAGGAATAATATATAAATACAATATGAATCTCGTAATTATGATATGATCATAATTTTATTTGCAATGTATATTTATCCTATATCTTATACACTTAGTTAATTAAATAAATATACAGAAAACAAATAATGCCTTTTTAAAGTAATTATGTTATAAAAATTATATCTAACTGATTGGCTGATTGTAAGGCTTAAACAACTAACACAATCTTTATAAGAGTTTAAAATTTTAATGCTTGTCTAAAATTATTGTCATTTTATAGTTATTTGAAAAAACTAAGTCAGAACATTTGAAAATAAACAATATCAAAAATTTTCTTGTAAGTTAGAAAATATAAAAATATCAATATTTTACGGTCCATAACTGTAAGACTTTTTGTTTGGAAGCCCCTAAATCAAGAATTTTGTGGATACAAAATATTTTGGTCCTAAACCATCTTGCTCTTTTTTTATTTTATTCCCCGCAAAGAGGAAGTGAAATTTCACCAAATATACTTGGATTGGATAATGCTTCAGGACTCAGGACTCAGTATCATGTTTTGGATCTACTTGCATTCACGGGGCATCTAATTAAGTAAAAGTTTTAAGTTATCTAATTTGATAATATGTTTTTTTGTTTTTGTTTTTTTTTTTGTGAAAGGAGAAGTACAACTATATTAAGCTACCAGGCCGGGGAAAAGAAATCTCAATATATCCTCCAAAAGGATAGTAAAGCAACCCACAGGTGGGTTGTGATATCAATAGATGCCGATGTCGAGAGATCTGGCATGGTTAGCTAGCCAATCCGAAACTCTATTTGCTTTACGTTGTATTTTTATTATAAATGTACAGTGTTATGTGCCATTTCAAAGATGGTGGTTTACGTTAGGATTTATCGGGAGCTAATGGAAGGGCAAGCTCAGGCAAAACAAGCATTGCGTGTTTCCAAATTTGTGGTCCAAGACTTGCCAAAGAGGATAAGTACATACATCAGATTCACGAAGATGGTTTCCACAATTAAACGTGGATAAATCATGTTCAGCCAATTGTTAATCGTGAAGCATCAGGAATCGGTTCGAGAGAGAAGAACAAGTTTGATTAATGTATATAAAAAAACATTTGTACAAAACTTTATAAAAAAGTTCCTAGTTGGAAAAAAGGTGCATTACTTCCAGGTGGGTTTTCTATCCGGAGAAACTGTCAATACATCATCTCATTATTATGTCTAACTTCAACACTCAATTCCTTTCTTCATATAAAATATTCTCAACTTCTAAGTTAATTTAAATAAGGGAACTGTTTATAGAAATCCAACTGGGTTTCTCCTTGGAATCTAGTTCGTTGTTGCATCTTTATGTAATTCCTTCCCTTTCCCTCCATGAAAGGACAAACATTTTCTCCGCCTTTTTGAGTTACCATCTTCTTAATATACACAAAGCATAGCTGAGAACTCAGACATCGAACAGCTCTCAAATTGTAGAGGAACAAGAAATGGGCCATCGTTGCATGTTATTGTTCTTTCTGATATTTCTGATAGGCGACCAAGGTCCTGTAAAAACAGCGATGGGTCTGGCAATAAACTGGGGTACTCAATCGACACATCCTTTACCACCTCGTATAGTAGTTCAGCTTCTAAAAGACAATGGCTTTGATAAGGTGAAACTCTTCGAAGCTGATCCTGGTGCACTAAAGGCTCTTGGGAATTCTGGAATCCAAGTTATGGTAGGAATACCAAATGAATTGCTAGCACCGCTTGCAAGTAGTGTCCAAAGAGCCGTGGACTGGGTGCAACAGAATGTGTCAAACTACATATCCAAATATGGCACGGATATAAGGTAATACTTCTAAATCATTTTTTCTCTGTTGCTTTGTCGAATTTTATGCCATTCCATTGTTCTATTTATGCTTTTACGTATTAATTGATAGCAACAATAGAACTCCTTCTAAGTATGCACCAACTTCTAACCAATAATCTTTTAGGAGGTGTTTCCCATGAACGTAGTTGTGAGTTTGGACTCTTAAAAGCTTAATAATGCAGCTCAAGGCAATTATACTTCTGAGTTTCCATCTTCACATCAAATGGGAAAATTTGCAAAGGAGAAAAAGCAATGTTTTGGAAAAGAAAAGTTTCAATTATTCATTCCTTTTACTACCATGAAGCGGAATTTACTTTTTTGGCTGAACTTTGTTATGGAGAAACTACTTAATATATCTCTGCATCTTCAACCTGTGGATTTCTCAGGCTTGTTGCGGTAGGAAATGAGCCTTTCCTTACGACCTACAAGGATAAATTCCTCCAAACAACATACCCTGCACTTCAAAATATTCAAGCAGCCTTGATAAAAGCTGGTTTAGGCAAACAAGTGAAGGTTACTGTACCTCTGAATGCTGATGTATACCAGAGCGACAGTGGCCTACCCTCTGGAGGCAACTTTCGAAGTGATATCTTTTATCTCATGATCTCTATCATCAAGTTCCTGAGAGACAACAATGCTCCACTCACCATCAACATCTACCCTTTTCTCAGTCTTTACGCAGACCCCAATTTCCCTGTAGAATTTGCCTTCTTCAATGGCTCCTCAGCCCCAGTTGTTGATGGTTCCATATCTTACACCAATGTCTTTGACGCCAATTTCGATACCCTCATTTCAGCTCTTGAAAAAAATGGTTTTTCATCAATGCCTGTCATTGTTGGTGAGGTTGGATGGCCAACAGATGGTGACCGCAATGCGAATGCAGATTATGCTCGCAGGTTCAACCAAGGCCTAATGAGTCGTATACTTCAAGGACAAGGCACACCTAAACGCAGAACAGCACCTGATGTGTACATATTTTCACTCATAGATGAGGATAACAAGAGCATACAACCTGGGAACTTTGAGAGGCACTGGGGTGTTTTCAACTATGATGGAAGTCTGAAATACCAGATGGATTTGGGAAATGGGAAACGTTTAGTTGCAGCAAAAGGTGTCAGATATTTGGCAAGACAATGGTGCATAATGTCACCTGATGCTAGTCTTTCAGACCCAAATTTGCCAAACAGCATTGAATATGCCTGCACTTATGCAGATTGCACAAGCCTTGGCTATGGATCATCCTGTGGTGCACTGGATGCAAAAAGCAATGCTTCCTATGCTTTTAACATGTACTATCAGACCATGGATCAGAGGAAAGGTACATGTTCCTTCTCTAATTTATCAGCTCTTACAACTCTCGATCCATCAAAAGGTTCGTGTCGGTTCGAAGTCATGATTGATTTGGGAAAACACGAGAAACCTTCTAGCAGTTCAACAGCTAGAAAAATGCAGATTTGGGCAGCAGCTTTAATACTATTCACGTTGTTAACTTGTGGAGCTTTCTGAGACAAGGAGCCTCTATGCGGCGACTTTCCACATACCACTGTCAAACTTTTACCAAAATTGTAAATTTAAAGTCCTTTCCCTCTCAATGAACGTAGATTTTAGAGTTGTTGGAGCCATTATAAATGTAACATGAAAGAGTTGGAAACAATTTGGCAAATTTTAAATTTATTTTTTTATTCATTCCACACCTCAGCCTTAAGATACTACTTTTTATAATAACATAATGTGCACAAGTCAAAATAAGGAATGACTCTTACTCTCAATAAATTGGAACTGCATGTTGGTTTCGTCGACCTTTTAACTTCGATGAAACATACTTGTGCATGTTGGGACTTGGACAGGGCAGGGCAATTAATGAGTCATACGAAACCAACATGCAGTTCCAATTTATGCGAAATATACTTTTGGCAGTAAGTGAACCCCGGCAATGCTTATTGAACTGAAGGGTAGAGCATTTAATAAAACCTTGGTTCATTTACAACCCTAAAGATGCCAATCAGTGTCTGAGCTAGCGCCAAACCATTCTTTCAACCGAGTAACTCACCTGCTTAAGTACTTCGTTATAAATAACATGAACATTTTACATTTTTACTTGGAAATGTTAAAACAAACGGAATTAAGTAATGACAAACTCCGAGCCTATTGGAGGAGAGTTTAATGGAATTGAGCCCAAGTAATTTATCACATTTTACATCAAGTAATTTATCACATTTTGCCGCCAAAAGTAGGTAAAAACATGAGACAATCATGGCATACAAGTTCTTGCTTCCGGAAGAGAGTGTAAACATGGCAGGTGATGGGTGTCCGACTCGGGTGAAACCATAAGCCCAACATAAAATGGATCAGCAACTTCCATGCATAGAATCTCCCTCAGTTGTAAACCATGTACTTTGGAGTTGCACTGAACTTCTGATAACCCTTGATTACCTTGTTTACAGCATCGAGGAAGTCCTTCTCAGTCACCGTCTTCCTGCGAGCTCTAATGGCATACATCCCAGCCTCAGTGCAGACACTTCTAATGTCAGCTCCTGCACAGAAATCCAACCTCAACAACTTGCAATGAAATGAAGCAAATGAATAAAATTTTCTTGCTAAGCAATGACTAAACTACACAAGCCATAGGCTGCTCTGCTTTGTTCAGTACTATATATTCACAGTACGAATGGAAAGGCTCACTTAAGTTCCCTAAACTGCCTGAATTCCAAGTCCAAATTTCTTTCTTCTGCAATACAATTTATGTTTTCTTTTTGTCTATCTCAACACACAGGCAGAGAGTCCAAGTGATTGTGACTGATTGATTATGCATTAAAGTAAATAGTAGGTTTGTAATTGTTTAGGAGAATTATGTCTATCCTTTCAAAAAGAAATATATACCGGTAGAATTTGGGCAAAGACGTGCAAGGAGCTCAAAACGAATATCTCTTTCACAATTCATTGTCCGTGTGTGAATCTTGAAAATCTGGGTCCTGCTCTCCAAGTCAGGTAGCCCAAATTCAACCTTGCGATCTAGTCTCCCTGGACGTAACAACGCTGGATCCAATGTATCAGGTCTGTAAAATTAGAACTCAGTAAAGTGACAGACAACAACAAATCATAGGCAAATAGACAAAGATAGAACCAATTGGAAATTCAAATCACCCCTCTCCCTTCAGATAATAGGTCATCTAGCAATATTAAATTGAATTAACAATGTTCGTGCAGATGCCCTTAATCAGATACAAAACTTTACCTGTTTGTAGCCATCAAGACTTTGATGTTCCCCCGAGCATCAAAACCATCCAACTGATTGACAATTTCAAGCATTGTACGTTGAACCTCATTATCTCCACCCACACCATCATCAAAGCGCGCCCCACCTATTGCATCAACTTCATCAAAAAAGACAATACAAGCCTTCTTTGATCGTGCCATCTACAACAAATCCACCAAATAAGTATGAGAGGTACCAAATTTTATCTATTAACCTACAAAGTTAAAGTCAAGCTTTCACCTGGAATAGCTCCCTAACCATGCGGGCCCCTTCACCAACATACTTTTGAACAAGTTCACTCCCAATAACACGAATGAAACATGCATCAGTTCTGTTTGCCACAGCTCTAGCTAAGAGAGTTTTGCCAGTTCCAGGTGGACCATAGCACAAGACTCCTTTAGGAGGATCAATTCCAAGCTTAACAAATTTTTCTGGATGGAGCATGGGGAGTTCAACAACCTAAGAAAAAGGAAAAGGAAAATGAAAAACAGAACGAGTAGGAAACAGTGGACCGCCGATATATACACAAAAAATTATACCAAGGAAATTTATCATTGTCCTTTTCTACACTCACTTCTCTCATCTTCTCTATCTGCTCTTTACATCCACCAACATCATTGTATGTTACATCTGGCTTTTCTTCTACTGTCATCATCGTAACACTTGGATCAATCTTTGGAGGCAATGGAATCTGAATTTGATATTTATTGCGATCAACACTGCAAAGAGATTGAGAATGTTATTTACGTATCAAAATAGAGATCCAAAGTGAGAAGAAAAAGGATGGATGAGAAAAGAAAGTTGAAAAAAGAACCCACCCAACACGCATGCCTTCTTCTATGTCCGTAGGGGAGACCTTGTCACCAAGCCCAACGACAAACTACAACCATTACAAAATAAATAACCTCTCAAGATGGTGCCCAAGTTGTAAATCAATTCTATTGAATTAGTTATTAATGATATATGTACAAGGAAACTCAATTGGACAAGTAAAAGTAAGAACATACTTTTCATTAATCTCAAACTTTATATATCGACAAACAAAGAACTCTAGATGAAAAAAAGTGAACAGGATAGACAATCACAAGAATGAAGATACAAACCTTAGCAATCTGCTTGATATTTATGACGTATTATAACATATTTTTCATGTATATCAAACTTCGTATGTTGACAAACAAAAAATTCTAGATGACAAAAAGCGAAGAGAATAGACAACCAGAAGGGTGACAACAGAAATCTTAGCAATTGGCTTGACATTTATGACATATTATTACATACTTTTCATGTATCTCAACTTATATGTTGACAAACAAAGAACTCTAGAAGACAAAAAGAAAATAGGACAGACAACCTGAAGGATTAAAATACAAACCTTAGCAATTTGCTTGACATTTATGACATACTTGGCGTCTTCAGTATTTGGGTTGATTATCTTTGTGCACCTTGCAACCTAATGAAGATAAAACAATTGCTAACCATGCTTCGATTGATTGAAAGTAAAATACAAACCAAAATAGAGTATTCATACTTGGAGTGGTTGCTCCTCCTGCATCATTTGCTTATCAGATACAAGATCCCACTGGCTTGGAGCAGCTAAACCGGTGTCAGATTCCTTGATACCTACAACATATGTGTGCTGAGATTAAAATTTACATACAACACAATCTGCCAAAACAAAAATTAGGCCAAGAGTCTGCCGAGAAGAAACTTAGAAATGTCCATAAGAACAGCCATGTAGGAATATCAACCAACGGCATTCTTCAAGCAGTTATCAACCATCCAAGAGCTTAGGTACCAAAATGTCCAATGAAGAAAGCAAAAGGAAAACATAGCAAACATATAAGAAAATCATTTCTGAGCGTCAAGCAATTTATATAACACCACCAATTTCTACTCCACGGTATCGTAAAACAATACACGGTCAAATAGCAAATTTAAGAAAATCAAAATCAGCTGAAATCCCCCCTCCAAGAAAAAACCCCACTCCCTTTCCACCCTTTACGGGAGAGCCTTCAGATAGATCGTAAACATCACTCCTCAAAAGCCCAGCAAAATTAAGATATATGCATATAATCTTCAACGTGAAAAAATAACTCCGAACGCAGCGACCTTGAACGAATTCTTCTTCGGCAATTTATACGCGTTTGTGGGTACAAAGGCAAGCGAATAATAAAACATACCGCATAGATCATTGATCTTCTTAGCCAACTCCTTAATTTCCTTCTCCTCCTTCTTAATACTGTTGGAGTACGGCCCCAAACCCTAGAGATTAGTTCCCATTGCAAAGTTAAGAAAAAGAAAGAAAGATAAAAACTTGAAAAGGAATGCAAGTTGAGCAAGAACGTACATAGGTTTTAAGAAGGGCAATGTCGTCTTCGTCAAGAGGGCGAGGATTTTTCTCGTCCTTCAGAATCTCATCATCTTCAGCACGCGGCGCCATTCGGATTCCGATCTAATAACCAACTAAAAGAAAGAGATTTAATGGTGAAAGCGGACTCGAAACTTACAAAGATTTGTTCAGCTGAAGTTACCTTTATATAAAGACAGACGAGTTCCGCAGGTTGACCCTCTATACAAGAAAAGTACCAAGTACAAAAAGCCTTACGACGTCGTTCATGATTAAAGTTAGAGTGTGACCCCGACTTAAAATAGCAAATAGGTACCCGTAATCGTATTTATAAACATCCCAAGCAATATTATGAATGTCGTATGCCGAATTTAGTTCTAATAATACTGGTCAATATTAGTTATCATTTTGAATAATTTTTTAAATTTATAAAGTACTCTGTAAATTTTTTAAAATTATAAAATAGTATCTCAATATATTGTATTGTAAATTTTATAATTTTACATCAACTCATGATATGTGAAGAGTAATATTAATAAATATAAATAGATTGTTGTTATTTTAAATTTTTATTATTATAATTTTTGGAGACAAGGTTGATGTAACTACAATTAATAAGAAAAATAGTCATTTAATCATCATACAAATATAAAATTAAAGATAACATAAAGTATTTAAAATGTTTCATTTGATCATATAATAAATAACAATTATATCAAAATACCAACAAAAGAATAATAAATATTCATGACTCTCTAACAATTATATTTTACAACAAAAGTTCGTGCCGAGGAAATAACCAATTAGAGTTGAAACCTGAAACAAAAACATTTACAATTATATTTATGTTGCATATACATCAAATATAAGTGAAACTAAAAAAAGAAGAGAAATAAAAACATGGAACTTTATTCAATCGAATAGTCATTAAGATTGCAATAACCCTAATTCTCATTAGGTACAAAATTCTCATCATTGAGCTGAGCCTCATCATCACTATCATTCAATTTCCTTGCACCAAATGACGTGTTAATATTTTCTCATCCAAGATTATCTTCCAAGTGACTATCGTCTATCAAACTTAGTTCCTCAAACACCCAATTAGCCAAAATATTGATAAGACCAAGGAAATTTGGATTTATAGAACTACTTGACATATTAAGAGTCCTAGTAAACAATAAAATTAAATTATTAAGAAATTACTAAAATTTTTATCCAACTTAATAATAATAATAATATAATTTTCTCGAAACTTTAAATTGTATCAAACAAAGATCAAGTCGTTCAATATTTTATGCTCCAATATATTCATTTTCTAGGAATAGATGAATTCAAATATTTTCTAATTTCTTTTGCACCCTGTTGTACTCAAATATTCAGTTAGAATTCAATTTGCAAACCTTTGATTAATTTTCAACAAGTAACAAAAATGAAAAATGTATATTTAGATTAAGTTTGTCTCTTTGATGAACAGCAATTGACATCCCAAAATCACCATAAGCACCCTTATAAATCTCCATTTGTGAACTTAGAAGATCTTACATCATCTCATAAGTAATAATTGTTATAATAGTTAATAACATTCTCCTATTAACTTCATCTTTCTTTGAAAAACTTGGTATGAAATAGGCACTAGAATTAAAAAATGATTCAACTGCAAAAAATGGAGAGTAAAGTTACTTTTCTTATTTCTCATTGACGACTATAAGATAAGGTGAGTACAAAGAAGACCTATTTTTCATATTGCCCTCGATTGCTTCCTTCACCCTCTCTGTGGCATTATAAAAATAACTTATTGATGTCTTCTCGTCACTATCATCCTGATGAAGTACCCTCACCAAAACCTCGCAAACTTGGATGAAAAATTGACATTGGGACTAAAATTTATTATCTTCAAGTATGATTCTAGAAATTTCCAATCTAACATTAGAACTAGCATTTGAGATGCAACAAACTTATCACTTGTAAACATTTGTCTCAACTTTTTCTTCTTCAGAATAAAACACCAAAGTGATAAGAAATTAGTTGCAAATTTTGTAATAACAGAATGATACAAATTCCTACCATTTGTGAAATCCTTTTTTAGTAAATTAAGGACTCATACATGATTGTAGATGAACTTGGTCACCTTTTTCTCTTTCTGTATAGTCTAATCAATAATAGGAAAATATCTTGTATCTCTTATATTTTCCAACAATAGTTCAATGTAATGTACAACATAAGAAGTCCAATAAAAAGAAGTATACCTGCTTTACAATCTTCTTCCGATTGCTTTATAAGTAGGGATGTCAAGTTATTAGACCCCGAGCCTTTTTGCAAGTTGGGATTATTTATCGAGGAACTATGGGCAATTAGTTATGTGTAAATA
>JANKOE010000205.1:22408954-22420448 GCA_026284465.1 Erythroxylum citrifolium | reverse complement strand
GCATCGTCTGCTTTTCATCTTCTGATTTCAGCATCGTCTGCTTTTCATCTTCTGATTTGTCTATCATCAAAACTTTTATTAATACTTAAAGTCGATTTTGACTTAACACTTTGTTCGTACCCTTGGAGGTCAAATCAAAAATTATCCAAGGATTGCAATATAGGATGCAACCTCGGGTCGTTTCACTTAATTGGAACCTAAACGAATGGACCTAAGTTAACCTATATGCCAAGTTGTGCAAACTAATTGGGAAAAAGGGGGTTTGATCTTTGAAAACATTAATTGAACTAAATTGAATTGTAAAAAGTACGAGAAATGTATTTTTGGATTTTTGGGAATAGAAAACGTAAGGATTAAAATAAGTTAGTAAACAAGTGATAAAATCCTCTTGAAAATGAGCTTTGGCCATTATAGTTCGAAATTGATTTTTATGGAGTAGAAATCACTAAGCCTTAAAAATGAAAACCTTAAAGGACTCTTTAAGTCCAGGATCTTGATCAATGGGACTCTATTTCTCAAAATCAAGTTAAGCGCTCTTAGTATGTGTAGTGGGATTTGACAATGCAATGGGTCAAATGAAATCTAGCATCAACTCAATATCGAACACAACCATACAAAATAATAGAGAATAAACAAGATCACAAGTAGACATATATGAGACTTCATATATTTAAGATCAAAGTTCTACATCAACTAATCCAACTACACAATGAGTATCTAACATTTGATTAAACTATAATAAAGTATGTTCAACTACAAATCACAAATCTTAAGCCTAGGAATTTATAAACTCCTAGCTGAACATGGATTAAGCTACTCCCCTTTTAAGCTCATTGAACTCTAGCCATTGCTACATCTTCAAGAGGAAGGTGAAACACCTAGCCACACATTGCAACCGGAAGCCTCACAACTAGGAAAGAATCCAAGCTACCCATGGTGGAAGTCAACGGTGAAAGATGGAGGGAAAATGAGGCAGATATGAGAGAACGATGGAGTCGTCCCTCCCTCCTTCAGATGATGGAGTATGAATCAATATATCTATGTCAGCTCTCTCCAACTTATAGCAAAGTAGGTTTCTTTTCAAAACGGGTTGCTGGGTCAGGTTTGCACATTAAGTAAAACTTTCAAAAATGGTTCGGGTCTTCAAAGGTTCGCCGCGGCAAAACCCTAACTTCGCCACGACGATCTTTAATGGTTTCGCCACGACGAAACACTGACTTTGCCGCGGCGAACTTTACCCGAAAGGTTGTTCCACTTTTGACTCTACTCTTCTTGGGTGACCTACAATGAAAAGTAATAATTTGTAATATCAATTGTCCTACAAATCAAGGGAGTGCAGTTGTTAATTAATTATGACAATTTGACCCTCAAATTATATTAATTCAAAACAAGCACTCTTAGGCTAAATTAAGCACAATATCTAACAAAAGGAGCCGAAAAATATAACAAAAACCATGAAAATGTTACTAAATCATATAGAAAACTTGGTTTCAATCATAGTGTCAATAATAGCATTGTTACTCTTAAGTTGTCACTAATAGCATTAAATATTTAACGCCTACACTATTTTAGCATGAATGAAATGTAATTGTGACAAAATAAATTATGGTCACTATTATTATTCATTATTGTGATGAGAAAATTGATGGTCGCTTAATTGATATATTTTTATGACAACAATTGTCGTCAATATAAGCGAAAATAGTTAGTGCCAATAATATATCATCACAGTAGCATATGAACTACTATGGTCACTATTGTTCAAAATGATAGTGACAAACAATCTTTTCATCACACAAATAATTATAACGATAAGTCCTTTCTTCACATAAATTTTAAACCTTTTGTGACTAAAACTTGTCACTAATGTAAGCCCAACAAATTAATATCAATCAAATATCATCATAATAATAAACTTACCCTTATGGTCAATTTTATTCAAAATTATTGTCATGGAAAATATTTTTCACACTTAAATATTTTAATTTTTGTGATAAAAATGTTATGACTACCATTAAAAATATTGCAACAAAGAAATGTTAAAGTGAATTGGTTGATGAAGTTGCGAGGCTTAATGAAGCATCAAAAAAGCAAGCAGAGGATATTCAAGCTCAACGTGCAAAACTGGATAAGCAAGCAATGGACTTGAAACCACTTAAAGTAATTTTTGCACGTTTAGCAAATACCAAAGCGATTCCTAGCATGTTACTTAATCCATCTTCACCAAGTACTCTATCTAATAATGTAAGTATAATTGATAATTTATTATTGTATTATAATATTTTATTATTAAATTAATATATTAATATTTTATATTCTAATTAATTTTTTTTGTTTGTTTTGCAAGATACTAATCCATAGTTACCTTGATTCATGTCATCAATGTAATGGACTTTGAAGGACTATCTCTAGGGCTTTGAGTTTTGTCATTTGCTTTGAGTTTTAAGTTTGGTGGACAACGAAATTTTAATTTTAGTATTTAATTTTGTTTCTTGTGTGGGATTACTATTAGTTTCAAAATAATTATTTAGGATGATATATTTTATAATTTTATATATTATAAATTAATTTTTAATTTTTAATTTTAATTTTATATATAGCATTAATATTTTTAATAGTCATTTTTATTATTGATAAAAAAGTGATAAATTTTGTCACATAAAATGTAAGTGTTTTGTCATAACACATAATGATTATTAATGATATTTTTTGCATCACTAATGTTATTACATTATTATATTCAAAATTTTATTAGTGACAATAGTGAATATAGTGATGAAAAAATTATTGTACAGTATAAATTTTAAATTTGTGATGAAAATTTATTGACACCATTAAAAAAAGTAATAGTAGCTATATTTTTCTCACTAATAATAATAATACATGTGACAAGTAATTTGTCACTATTAAATGATAATATTAATGACAAAATATCTTGACACAATTTTATATAAATTTAGTGCAAAAAATGATGTCACAGTATAATAGTGTTTGTGACATTTTCAATGTATCATTATTAATATTTGTGACATTTTTGATATATCACTATTAGTATCTTTTTTGTCAACACTATCGTCACAAATGAGTAATGTTATTGTGATCATACAATTTTATCACATATGTAAATAATTTCAGTGGCAAAAACAATTGTTACAAAAACTATAACTAATTGTGACAATTTTTTTAAATATAATCACTATTTCATGAATGACGGAAGTATTTGTGATGACAAGTGACGACCTGAAAAAATATCATCACAGATATTTTAAAATAACTGAAATTTATGTTTTAGTGACATCTTTAGCTTCCACTAAATGTCCATTTTCTTGTAGATCGTTCCATAAAGTGAATATGATGTATTCAAAAACCTGTGAAAAGGGCTTTGAAGTGGACTTCAAAGAGGAAAGTGATCATAATGAGTCTCCATTTAAGGGGAAAAAAAATTAGTATCTCCAAAAGTTGTGAAGTAATCTTCGGGCAATTACCACTCTTCTTATTAGATGGAGTGCATGTTATTGGTTGCTTAACTCAGTTAACTAGAGAGGTCAATCAAATTTAAGAATTTTTGGTTGTGATAACTATAGTAGTGGAGAATTCATTTTATACCTTTATTCTTTGCGATTCTTTAAGCAAGCAAGGATGATGACTTGACCATGATTGATGTTTATTTTATTCATCTTTCCAAGTCCTGCACTTGTGGATAAGTCCAGTTGTAATGTCCCATGCAGGTACAGAACTAATTTGGACCAAGTACTATACTTGGCTCAAATTGATTTCACAGTACAAGACGGGTGAGAAGCTCAAAATTATGAAAAGAATCTTCATGCCAAGCCCCCTTTTTGGTTTGGAAAGTGATTATTCGGTTCATTCTATGTGTGCTTAATTGCTTTATTGCTCTATCCTATCATCTTAGATAGCAACTAAAGAAAAGCTCTCCCCATAATGTCACCTTTTGATTTGACCTCTATTTTGGCCTCAAATATGGATCACCAAATAATCGTCTTATGATCATATAAATTTTTTGTTATTATCTAGTTCGATCCTTAATAGCATGATGTTGTCAGCTATGTATACCCTGCAATTTCTTGTCAGATTACCTAATCTCAACAAAGAACATTCGGAGCTAGTCTTCTTTGATTTCTTTTTCCCTTGTATTAAAAAAAAGACCAGATCTTATGTGCCCATAACCCAGTTGGGAGCATAAGATCTCATCCCGATCATTCAGGGTATGTATGTCGTGTTGCATTAGTAAAAGCAAAAGAAATTCTTGACCTATCAATTTCTCTATCATACTCAAAATTAAGTAATTTTATGGTTTTCATTTCATCTTATTAATAAAAGATAATAAGCCCCCTAATTTGCGACTACATTTTCTCTCAAAGCTAAAGCTAATTAGATGATTACTTACACTTTATAAGAAAACCATTTGATGCAAAAAAAAATTGTTTGTTTATATTTTTAATTTTTACTGACCAAAACTAATACAAAGTTTTAAACTTATGACATATAAGCAATAAAATTTTTAAGAGATTATCGACAAGTATATCACACGTCTAATGTTATTTGTACACACCAAGCTAGGCAATATTCTCCCTCTGGTTTTTAGATAAATGAATACAGGAAAGCCCTTGTACGAATTTAATACAGACAATTTTGAAAAGTACTCGAAGAACACCAGAGGCTGGTGTCTTGTGAATGGATATAATATAAATTCCAGCCACAAACTACTACCTTTCAATGCACTTTTCATGTAGTGATATATAAAGTAACTAAATGCGATGGCACTTTCAGCTACGTCCCACCACTGATAATCCACATTCGCCTGTATTGGTCTAAGTCATGCTCGGAGGCTGAACTATCGTGGCAATATATTCTTCAATACATGTGCAGTTGTCCCCAGTAGACTCAGAAACGACCATGACATGTAGAGGATTCAATTATGTGACTTGTCAAAGTCCTACAAATCAAATGTGCCACCACTCGGTTACTGGTAGGACCCACTAATTATAAGAACAACGAATCATCTATATCGCTAGGCTCTCCAAGTCAACCTAAAGTCTATCATTGAAGTTACTAGCTAGCTAGTTTTGCCTGTCTTTGAATAGTTTAGAGAGTTAATTTGATGTGTTGAGATGTACACAAACCTATCTAAACGGCACACTACAGTAAGAGAATAGAGATACTTATTGTAGTTTTGAGTAGAAGCATAGTGAATATAATGTCACAATTCCTCTTCTATAACACTTCTTCCTAATACGAGGGCTTGTGATTTTCTTGTGATTATACTTTTATTTTGAGAAATTAAATAATTTCATTAAAAATTAGAGAAAATATACATCTGAATGGTTATACCTCGGGGATAGACCCACTTGGCTCATTAGATACACGTAAAATAGCTTAAACGACAATGTTCAACAAAAGACACCATTTAACGATTAGGGCAAAACAAATTTTTCCTTTCTCGAATCTTCAATCTTTTACTCAATTAAGGAGGATGGTTGCGATGCTCTGATGGCGATGCTTGCGATGGTCCATGGGACTCCTCTTCTCAGTTCTGCTCTCAGTAGCTACTTTCCTAAAGTATCTGATTCCATCTCAGACCCCCTTTAGGGATTAGGGAAATTCAAGTGTCGCTAAGAAATTTCTTTATTTTCGGAAAAGGGCGAAACTTGCAGAGGTCTCAACTCTTTTGTGACTAGCCAGCGATTAAAGTCCTGACTTAGGTCAATATTGTTTTCTGCTTTATTATTACCTTACTCGACACCTTCTTCAATCATCACTGTTGACATCTTGGGTTTGATTAATCTAGGTTTCATTCGTCTGGGAATAGGGGCTTCGTAGACTAGCCAGAAAGGACGGGGAGGATAACTCATCCACGAAGAAGGTGCCAGATTTAAAGGTTTATAGATCTTCCTTTCTTTTCCTTGATAACTCCATTGTTTCATCCATTATCCGTTGATGACAGGGATATGGATGAAACATTGATCTTAATTCGTGTTCAACCCAGAGAAAAAAAGGGGGAGATTCCAGGTGAGTCTGTACTGATCTTCTTTGAAAAATAATAAAAGGAGATTTGGAGGAATTGAATTGTTATTCATCGAGAGGCATGAGCCACATAAATACATGTTTACAGCACTAACTACTCCTTAAGTTTAGGCTAATACAAGGCTATCAAATGTACAATGGTAAAGATACAGATCAACTATTTTAGGAAAAGATAATTATGTACAAGGCAATACATATCTTTTCTAATATTCTTCTCTATTTCCTTTGATCTACGAAGAGTAGTCTACTTGTATAGTCATAGGGACTGTTGTGAATTGTGATTTGGGTTTCATTTCTGATTTTGGATTGAGTAACTAGTTCATAGGAAAGATCTATCTGAGCTAGCTATTGCTATATTCTCCAAGCTAGGGCCATTCTCCCACTACAGTGTAGGTTTAGCTGATTGATGATCAGTCCTTATGCTGGCAGTAGTGAGATCTAATAGAGAGATTATCGAAGTAGATAGATCTTTAAACTGTAGCAATAGCTAGCATGAATAGTAGCCACCGTGTGTAGAATAGTAGCCCAATCAAACTGATATGTGTTTAATTGTTGATATATTTAATCATTTACACTTAGCAATTATTGACATAAAAATGCTTAAGATACTCACTTTAATTCATATATTATTTTAGATACAATTTGGAAGCAAAGAAATTAAAGTGGGTCGAAAGCATGAAATTTGGATCATTTTTCGAAGATTAATTATACTTGCTTTTACGGAGGAAAAAAATAATAACAAAAGGTAAGAAAAATGGAAAATCAAGGCGCAACACAATGTTTCAAGGCACAGGAGCAAATTAAATTAGCTACAATGACGGACAAAAATTAAATGGGAAGCTTATGAATTGGTCCATCAACGCACAGTATACACAAGACTTAAATTAACTGAGGAGAGGATAAAATCAAGACAAGGGAGTGCGTTAAACGTAACACAGAAGGGAGGCATAACACACACGAACGATGACGCATGGGCAATGAGAGCTAGAGGAAAACGTAAATGACACAAATAAATTAGGGAAGAATACATCACTACTGAAGGAACAAGCAATAAAACGTGGGAGACATTTAAATTTCAAGGAACTTAATAGTAGCAGCATCGTTTTGGAGCAGGCAAACGGCTTGAACGTAAGTGACGCAATAAATAAATGAGGAAACTGGAGTAGACGAAATAAGGCAACCGAGAGGAGAGCGCAGGCAGCTGGCGTGCGGCTGGGAGAGCTGGCCCAAGGCTCTTGGTGGGTAATAGATCCTCCAGTATATACGGGAAGACTCTCTCCCCTTGGTCCTCCATCTCTGTTGGTAGAATTATGCTCTGAAATGGACATTGCCTCGGGTGATGTCCAATACTGCTACCAACAACTCCATATTTGTTCATAAATATAAGGCAGTCATACACTAGTCTTGTGTATCGCACCGACAAAGTCTCGATAACATATACGTGCTCGTCTCTCCCATACTTTATAAATGACAGTGTCAAATTCAGAATCCCAAAAAAATTCTTTCTGAAATAAAAGGAAAAACATACGATATGTATTTATAATGTAATAATATTTATCTAATAAATGTATAAAAATAAATTATAAATAAAAAAAAAATTTTTGTGCCTCAAACTCCTAATAGTAAAATTCCTTTATCGCTTAAGAGATATTCTTCCATATATAACCCTCAACATCAGTCTTCTTCTTGAATTTAGATGTCATGTTTCTTGAACATGATCCAGACGGAATCAACCTAATATTAAAACAATTAATTTTATACCATTTTTAAATTTAAACATATAACTTAATTATAAACATATGGTGTTTCATGTATTTTCACTTACAGATTGTTGATAATTGTGACGTAAGTTCTTCCATCAACTCCCTTAACTCTAAGCTGGAGGTTGCCTTCTTCATCCACATCATTTACCCCTGATATCTCTGTCGGTATAGGGGTGGTAGATATTGTAGTAGCAGGTACAGAAGGTGATGCCTCATCTGTAAGTATAGTAGTAGCTAAAGGTACAACATTTGATTTGGTTGCAGCTGCAAAATATGATGCTTCACCTGGACAATAACTAGCTCTAAATCGTAGTCTGAACCTTGGTCACATTATATTATGTTTTCTCTTTGGTGGCATATTTGAACCTGAAATTCATATCCTATCCTTTGAATTAATATTTCCCATGTTCATCATTACCATTATCCTCGTTTCGATTACATGCTTCTTGATTGAAATTAATATCCTCAATAACAATTAGAAAATTATTTCCTATATCTAGTTACATATCCCTTAAATCATCATCTGACCTAACACTTTTAAGTTAAGTTATATCATATTTTAAGTAATTGGCCTTAGCTTCTTACAATTAAACTTGATTTCAGTTCTAAGAGGACCATACAATAGATAACCCTTTTTCAAGCCTTACTTACTCTTATGTAGAAATCTTTCTTTAATAAAAATATGTCTAGATCATTCATTATAGTGTCAAATGTGGACAAATTGTCGAATTTAATACTAACCCAATTGCTCGGTAGCTTCTCTTGGTGAAGAGCTATAAGACTTCTTCTTCTTACATTAAAGTAGCTCCATGAGTGCATAATGTGTTAATCAAGTCCTTCTTAAAGATAATATCAAAACTCGAAGTATCTATCCTCATCATTAGTATAACATCTTTGTTTTCCACCACTTTGATCATCATTTTCATTAGGAAGCCCCCAGGTAACCTCAATCCGATCAAAATTATCAACAATCTCCTTTTAGTGAACAATTGAATTCATCAAATCCTCTTGTTTTCTAATTTTTCTATTTGTTATTCTTATTTTTAGGTGAAATCTTGCTAGATAAGCATATGTTTACAAATTTATGAGTTGGTTGTTATCGAAATAGTCACACATGTCATCAATAAATAGCTTAGCTTATTATTGACATACTCTTTAACTTCTCATGAATCAGTGCCTTATAAGTGCTTCGTAGCAACATCATTATTCATCAATGCAAAGAAGGAGGCATAGTAGGAAACCAAAGAGAACCAGGATGGTAGCATCCTTGCATATAGTAGGATAATGGCAATCATGATTGGTACATAGTTCTTAGAGTCTTGAAAATAAGAATAAACAATAATTACTCTTTTGGTCTTCTTTGTTCGGAGAACCAAATATCAAATTATCCTAAGGTATAACTACTACTAAAATCTCCTTGCCGTATGAAACTTTTTTATATGAAGTGATTCTTGGGAGGCAAACGAACTATAACAAGAAATTGATACATCAAGACCAATTATTAAGTAGATGATACATTATTATATTGATATGTTAAGATGAATTATTAAACAGAATTTTTTTTGGAATTATCATTATAATGATCTTTATAGTTATTATGGCTTATGTAAACTAAACTATTTATATGTTAGTGAATATATAAAACCAATTAAGTTGACCTCACACAACAGCTTAAGCTATTGTGATGAAACGGTCACTTAATATGGTATCAGAGCCTTTGTGACGACGTTATACCGGCAAGTAGTGGGTGCTCTTCAATACTTTGCTCTTACTAAACCCGATATAACTATGGCTGTCAACAAAACTGCTCAATTCATGCATTCACCATCGGTACATCACTGGCAAGGCGGTCAAGCGCATTCTTCGATATCTGCGTGGTGCAATGGACCATGGTATTGTTCTTAAGCCATCTCATTCGGCCTCTATTGTTGCCTTTTTCTGATGCGGATTGGGGTGGAGATAAAATTGATCGGAAAAGTACCTCAGCTTATGTTGTCTTTCATGGTGCTAATCTTATCTCGTGGAGTTCGAAGAAGCAGAAAACTGTAGCTCGTTCCAGCACTGATTCTAAGTATCGAGCTCTAGCTTCGGTAGCTTCAGAAGTGTATTGGCTTCAGTGTCTTCTTCGTGAGCTTCATCATTCTCTTCCTACCATGCCAAGAATCTGGTGCGACAACATCTCAACCACATACTTAGCTGCAAATCCAGTCTTTCATTCTAGATCGAAGCATCTTGAGCTAGATTTTCACTTTGTGCGCGATCAAGTTCAACAGAAACACCTTATTGTCTCGTACATTCCGACTACTGACCAATTGGCTGATGTGTTAACCAAGCCACTGTCGAAGAATTAATTCCTAGATTTGAAGGCCAAACTAATGGTGCTTCCCCCCATCAGTTTACAGGGGGTGTTAAGGATAAGATTTAGTCAGCTCGAATTTTCTGCCTTCCCTCATGCCCTCCATTGCTGCTAATTATCTGTTAAGATATTGCTTTTATATTTGTAAATCTTGTAAATCTTATCTCAATCTTTACTAGTACTATATTGATAAATTATTTTAAATACATATATTTTGGACTTAATATTTATTGATTTGTGAAATTTGTGTTCATAAATTAATGGAATTATTTATTAAATGTTTGCAGATGGTTTTTAAATGTCAAAAAGACGAAAAAGAATCAAAAAGAAGAAAAATATGGAAGAAATCCCGAGTCAGCAAAAATTCCAGAATTTATCTTCAATTAGAACACAAGCATTCAAGATTTACTGGACTTCTTTTCAAGATGTTTCCCACTGAAATTAAAAGACCAATCAATCTAGATCAAGACAATTCAAGATAATGAAGATGTTCAATTCAAGAAGGAAGCTGAGATTGCCGTATATATATGGGCTTGGATTAAACAAAGGGGGCTATCAGAGATTAGATTAGGTTTTAGGTTAGGTTAGATTTTTTTTATTTCATCACTCTTCATTGGTTGCCGCAACCTTATTTTCTTGATTTCCCTAATTAGTTCCCTTGCCCAAGTCTCTTCGTTATTTTCCAGAATCCTCTTATTCTCGTTCTGCCGCAATAGATTTTACTTTTTATCAGCAAGACCATCGCACATTCTTCTTGATTGATGCACCTGAACTTTCTTTTTGTTTCTTTATTATTCGTACCATCGTTTTATCCTCTCTTGATTGATTGCCGCAACTTTTGACTTTTCTTTGCTATATCTTGATTTTCTTCTTATTTCTCATTAGCCTTCCAGATCGTTGTCAACCCCTTTGATTGCCGCACTGCCTGTTTTTCTCCTTGGTCCACATGCTGAAGAACCCATCATCCTCGCATTCTTTCCTTTGGCTGCCACACATTGCGTTATTTCCTTTGTTTTTCAATTGCCAACAGTACATCAACGAAACATCAATTCTTGGTTGCCGCATTAGTTTACTCATCTTTTATTATTTAATTCTTTTATAATTCCAAGTAGTTTAGTCACGTAGGTTTAGGCTGTTTAGTTAATTTAATTTTCTGTTTTCTTGTTTTTAATTTCTGCACAATTTCAATTGTTATTTTTATTAGTTTTATTAAAAGATCAGTTATGGATTTTGTTTATTTTATTATTTCTTTCGATTTCAATTTAATTATGCTTAATTAATTTTCTTGTCGACTTAATTATTTCAATTTGCAATTTCCTTTGATTTTTAT